>JAQFVV010000002.1:20511006-21112158 GCA_028023455.1 Epiperipatus broadwayi
GGGTTACTTCCATTATCTAATTTTTGTAATGCATTAAATCGTATTTTAAATTCTATATATATATATATATGGGTTTGATATCATTCTTTTCTAAATGTATCCAACTTTAATGCAATGCTGTTCGAATTTCAAAAACATCCTATATTATGGAAAGAAGTATAAAAAAAATATTTTCCATAAGTTCTGCTGAAATGGTGATGTCAAGCAGAATGAGCCCAGAATGTTGGGTGCAGAAGGTGACAGTGGTTATGCCCTTTATATATATATATATATAAATATGCTATTCACTTATGAAATGAAGACCTCAGTCAACATTGAATAAACATTGTTTCTAATGCTCTAAGTTTTTTATACCCTCATCATTTGATTGTTATTCTATAATTTCATAGTTTTATATATATTGTGCCATTACTATTTAGTCATTAGCTAAATTTGTAGTAATGTGCATGAAAGAAAATGTACAACAAAAATCATCATCACATTTTTATATAAAAAGAAAGCTGTAGGGCATCCAAGTTTAAACCCTACAAGATCAAGCTTTAAAAGCTTAAGATAGAAAGAGAGTGAGGCAACAGTTATATTCTTTAATTGTTTGTGTTGATAAAAGACTCAAAAAGAGTAGTACACATGTGTAGTTAATTATTCAGTATTTAATTTTTTTTTGTTAAAAAATAAAGTTATAACGCATATGTATAGGCAGTGTGTGCTATAAAAGCTATTTAGTTAGACACTTTTAAATTACACATATTAACTTTCTTTAAAACTAACCGACACTTGCTAAATTTTAATATCTTATTCTATACTTCTATTTTTTCTTTTCTATAACTGTAATTTGGATTTAGAAGCTAAGGATTTAATTTTAAATATTAGGGTTATAATTACTAAGCTAGCAATTAGATTATTTTAATATCAGTTTATAAATAATTTGAATGAGTGTGTGTGTACATTGCATACATAAACTACATTTTTATTTATTAAATATTGAAAGAAAAAAAAGAAAATCTGTTAAATTATTTTCTTCTTTTTACTCAACAATTTTGTATTATAAGGGTTGTTTTTCTGTTGAAAAACTTAGAGACGATGTGAGAAGTCTAATTTTAAAAATGTCTCATCTTAAGATCAAAAGAAAGAAGCTCAAATTTGAGATGTTACATAGGTGTAAAAAAGGATTAAGACTATTTTTTCCATCAAAACAAAGGTTTGTCTAAAAATCAGGATAGTGAGATTTTTAGTACTATCTAGCTAAAAAACAATTTGGTTGAAAATAAGTTATAAATCTAATTAAAAGAGGTGGTCAAAAATAGAAAAAAATCAGATATAAAAGCAGTCTGGAAAATCAGTTGATATTACAGAGACTTTTAAAATATTGAAACTAGAAAAGACAAGGATTTTTAATTTGACCCAATATCCTTTTTTTAAAAAATCTTTAATATAAAGTTTTGAAGGTTAAAAATATGGGGATGTCGGGCTAGAAAAAAATATATATGTCTCATCGTGGGGCTTTTTCCAGGCCACCTTGGAGCCAGCACATCATATAGGAAAGGAAAAGTGTCTTGTCTGAAAATAATATTCTACATCTTTCAACTGACCGAGAGAAATAATAAGGTGATCAGAAGAAAAATGATTAATATACAGATAAATGTTAAATCATCGAGTTCAATTAAATCCAGTAACTGAGTTTAAACCTAGGAAAAATTATAAATGTGAAAACAACTGCTGTACTTCATCCACTAAAAGAATCATGCTTGACAGGAAGAGAAAAAGAGTTAATATAATTATTTCCAAATTGTTCACTAAAGGAAATAACCTCAATAGGATCATCATCATCAAATAATTATACACCTCAAGAAAGAGCTTGTTCCAAAGTAAAATGGAAATGGTAGCTGCAAAATATAGACATTAAACAAGATAAATTTGACTCATTGGAAGTCGCTACAAAGAATAGAACTGGTAATATAAATTTTTTTTATATATTTTCTTTATAATATCAGAGACTTAGTAAAACTTTAGCAACAGAATGGTATGTTTTTGTTTAAAGAACTTTTAAAAACCAAGATCAATTGAAACCAAGAATTTCTTAATAACGATAAACATAAGCATTAATGATTTTATATGTACTAAAATTATGATTGTCTATTAACCTAAATTTATGAAATGTTATTAATGTGTAACATATTTTTTTATTATTATTATTTTGTTTTAAATAATATTTTTGTTATTATGAGGATAAAACACGCACATACATAATAATATAATACTTGTTGCATATATGTAAACTGTGTGTGAATGTAAAATAATAAGCAATATTAAAAATATTGGATGTTTGTTTTAGGTTAAAGTCTAGCATTTCAGAGGGTAGAAGGGAGGGGGAGAAAATAATTTAAAACTTGTTTCTAAAAACTTGCTCTTTCCAATTCTACTAACATTTATTTTTTGTCATTCTACTTTACATGTTAGATTTATAAAGGTATGTGTGCGAAAGAGAAATGAGAGAGAGAGAGAGAGAAAAAAAAAGTGTTTATTTATTTTTTTTTTGAGATATTTTCTGGTGGAGTGAGAATCTTAACAAATTTGACATCTAATTTAATATAAAATTATACCATTTACGGGAAAGGGGAAAGAATTTAAAATTAATGTTCTGATTTTAAAACAGTCGATTATGATTATTGTTGTTATTGTTAATATCAATTTTCATGTAGATATAGAAATTTTTATGTATATGTTAGAAATGCAATAATAAATATTATTTGATTTTATTAAACGAGGCGTATATATTTCATTAAGAGTAGTCTTTATTAAGTGTGATCATTCATCATCAAGGTGAATATTAGCTATTTAAGTTCCAATTAGATATACTAAAATTAAGCTATAGTTATGAATTTCTTTATAAAAATTAGGTTTATGATTGGGCTTAGTCCTAAAGCTGTGGTTAACCATTATTGTTATCATTATCATCATCGTCATCATCATGTTTTAATTAATGAGCTGTTTAAATGTTTAAAGGCCATAAATAAATATTGATTTCTTATTATTATTATAATAACCACCATTCCATCTATATCATGCAAGGATGAGTGAATAGCCATCCTAAATTAATAATAATAATCTGAGCTAGCAAAACTTAAAAAAATATTGAAACGCATTTATTATGTTGAGATCTAAGAAATGATTTCTGTCTAATGAATTTATATACTCCACTTTAGTTTAAAGATGTTTTATGTTATCTAAGTATTATTGCATACTGTGATATGGATCTAAAAGCTAAATCCTCCATTTCTATTAGAAATAAAGTACCAAAAAGGGACTCAAACCTGGCACATGTGAAAGAGTTATAAATATAACTTTGTCTAGGTCCAGCTAACCTAGTGGCGCCCTGATAGACCATATTCGCTTGTTGTTCACGTAGATATGCACTTGAGATCCAACCAAGAGATAAGAGTGAGTAAAATCTACAGTTGGATATATTGAGAGATATTTGATTGAGTTACCAGTGTACTCACTCACTTGATTTCCATATACCTGAGTTATAATAGTTTGTTCTGAATAATAATTGCTTATAGTTTGATCTATTTGTTTATTGAGGATACAATGCCTGCCTAACTAGGATTGAAATAGGCCAGACACCTTAAATGACTGGTCAACAGGCATTATTGTTTATAATTATTGATACTGTGATATCTTTAATTTCTAATTATAGAAATATGTTTCATTTAATCCAATGACATTTTAATATATTTGTTCCATGACTATTATAGACTACTCAGATATGGTATGGTAATGAATCTTTTGAACCTTTTATTTAAGTTACAATGGCAATATGTTGAGATAGGCATCTGGATGTTTTCATATGTTTTTGGCTACAATGCCTTTGGACTCGGGTAAAAATATAAAATGATAATATTTTACTTAATTCCATTGATCCAACATTATTTAAGTTCTAATCCAAGTTAATTTAAGTTACAATTATTTTTTCATTTATTAAGTTATGATATTTGAATTTTGGATATTTTAATATATTTGGATCTTTGATCACATTAATTAAGTTACAATATATATATATAAGCAAAAAGATAAATCTTTAAATATGTAAAAGTGGAAATGTACTTTAGTCTAAAGATATAAATATTGGAAGCACAATAGAGATGAGATTCATTAGAAAATCAACATTGTATTCATTAATGATATATCAGATAAATATCAGTAACATTACTTTTTCAATTTAATGGAAGAACACCAAATGCAGATATTTCAGAATTATGCCCCAACAATCTCTCATTGTGATGAAGTAGAGAATTTTTATATGGATGTACAAAAGGTTTTTGATCGGACCAAACAACATTTCAAAATTATCATGTGCAAACATTATTGTTAGAATTGGAAAATGAATGAAAAATGAAAGTGTTGTGCATAAATTTGGTTACGGTGATAGAAATGAGAGAAGATACAAACACATAGAGTTCACAGAGAAAGATAAATTTTATACTATGAATATGCTAAATGAAAATGTACATGGAAATATGCAAATGAAAGTATAGCAGAAATGGATAATATTTTGACTAATGGAAAATATATATTTCAAGATTCTAAATTCAATGTAGGAAATGATCATCAGTTAATGAAATTCAAGATACATGTTAATACAAAACTAGAGACATAAAAATTATTAAGAATAATAGATTCCCAGTTGGTATCCCTAATTTTCAGAAACTATTCCAAGGAATTTAAATTAGAAGCTGCAAATTGTTTAAAAAAATTAACATATTTTAAGGATCATTATAATCAAGTGTAATTAATAGAAAGATAGCTGATACATTATTGAGAATTGTAACAGAGACAACTGATACAGAAAAGCAGTGATTTGCCAATAAATTGAGATGATAGTGTATGAAGAAAAGAATGAATATTAAAAATATATAAAAATGATCTATTAAGAAGATAGAATGTTTATCTAGCATTTTGTAAAACAATATGGAAAAAATTAATAATGATACAAGAAAATACAATTGTGAATAAAGGAAAGCTATGGAAGAGAATAAAAGTCTAAAAAATGCAAAACCACATTTTTGTATTGAAAAAAACTTATTTCTGCATTAAGAAGAAAAGAGAGGAATTATTACTAAAAAGAGAAATGGTGTTATAAAATGTGTCAGTTCTATAGAAAATTATATAGCAATGATAAACAAGAAAAAGTATATTTTCTGAATTGTCCACCATTTTAAATGAAGAAGTGACATTGTAATTAAATATATAAAGAAAAGGAAAAACCCAGGTGATGATGGAATTATAGTCAATATTTTAGAAAAATAACTACTCTTTCTTATTGCATTGCCAAATGTATATCATATAATACTAAAGTGTCCATTCACTTTACTACTATTATACAATGTTTTATTTACCATCCTTTTTTACAGTTTTGATTGCCCCAGAAATCTTCCTCACAACTTTATATCTCCTAGCCTCAACTCTAAATTCAAATTTTTACTATAAATTATCCATTCCCTTTATATAATGCTTTATAGACAATTCTTTTTTACAGTTTATTTGAATTTAGAGTTGAGGTTAGGAGATATAATGTTCTGAAGAAGATTGCTGGGGCAATCGAAACTGTAAAAAAAGATGGTAAATAAAGCATTGTGTAACAGTAGTAAAGTGAATGGACAATTTTGTATTATATGGTATTTTAGAAAAAACAGAGAAGAAAAAGAAATTGTTATCAAAGTTATATATGAAATATGTAAATGATAAATATGTACCGGAAAATTGGAAAAATGCATTAATAATATTGATATTTTAAAAAGGTAATAAATAAAATATTAGAAATTCAAGATTTATCAGTCTTTTGTCAGTTCTATACAAAAATTTTATCAACATAATTACAACTTGTCTACAGTGAACTTTGTATTTTAACTAATTAAAAAACAAGCTGGATTTAAAAGTGGTTTTAGTACATTGGATTACATCCAAATATTGAAAGAAGTTACAGAAAAAACATATGAGCATAGGTTGCCATTATGCTTTGGATTTTATGAAAAGACATTTGATTCTATAAGTATCTCTTCAGAAAATAAAGCATAAAATCATCAAGATATAGACTCAGAATATTGTCAAATTCTGAAGAATGTTTATCAAAATACTACTGCAATTATTAGATTACATCAGGGGTCCCCAACCTTTTTGCACTTAAGAGCACATTCTATAATACCAGACAGGTGGCGGGCACCATTTATTTTTTCAATGTAAATTTATAGTTGGATATTGTTAATAAATATTTATTTCAAAAATAGAATTTTAACATATAATTAACGTTTATATTTTTACGCTGTAAAAGTATAGTATGCCCTACAATTTGATTATAATATAATACAATAATTTATAAGAAATTTTAAAAATTAAATTTATTTGTATCAGATAAATAATTTTTTATCGTGTTCGGATAGTGGCGGGCACACGTAAAATGGTCTGCGGGCACCATGGTGCCCGCGGGCATAGGGTTGGGGACCCCTGGATTACATGGTGATACTAAGAAGATTAACATTGAGAAGGGTGTGCAACAAGGTGATTCCAAATCTCCAAAACATTTTTAAAACAATTTTACAAAAAGTATTTTGTGAATTAAAATAGGAAGCTAATGGATGAAAAGTAAATAGAGATTATTTAAGTCATCTAGTTTTTGCACACGATGTGATTGTTTTTGAAAATAATACTTCAGATTTTCAGAAAATGTTACAAGAGTTATTAGATGGAAGTAAAAATATAAGATTAAAGATAAATACTAAAAAGACTAACACAATATTCAATGGATTTTTCTTAAAAGAGTAAAATAAAGATTGATAATGATGAATTAGAAAAAGTTAACAATTACAAATATCTTGGTCAGATTATTAATATAAATGGAAACAAAGATGGGTGGAGAGTTTTTGGCATCAATAAAACCAACGTACCCATTCAAATATTAATTTAGGTATAATATTAATAATTTTAATCAACACGTAAATGATTTTATAATTGATCAAATTTAATGGTAAGAATATAAATATATTTCATGGAACAAACATGGCTTATATGTTACTAGGATACATTGCAAGCAGATTCTAAATAACTATTTTATAAAAATAAATCTGTAAATATACTTATCTTTTTATAAATTCTATGTCAATCTATTTTCATCATCATCGGCAACAATTATAAATCCACTGCAGGATGAAGGTCTCTCCAAGTTCAATCCATCTTCTCCGATCTTTAACTTTTTTTCTCCATATCATCCCTGCACAGTTTCTTATTTCATCCATCCATCTCACATGTGGTCTCTTTCTGGGTTTTTTACAATCTCTTGGAATCCAGTTTAAGATTTCAATTATCCATCTACTATTATCTCTTCTAGCAATATTGCCAGCCCAACTCCACTTCAGTCTTTTAATTTTTTCAATGAGGTCAGTAACATCTGTTTGTTCTCTTACCCATATATTGCATTTTTGATCTCTTCTTGTTATTCCCAACATGCATCTCTCCATACTTCTTTGAGTGGTCTGAAGTCTCTGTTTTTCTATTAAATGTCCAGGTCTCAGATCCATAAGTAAGAACTGGGAAAACACATTTTTTGAAAACCTTCGTTTTCAAACACAAAGGCATATTTCCTTTTAGTATCAAGTTATTTCTCAAAAGCACTCCAAGTTTAATTATATGATTAATTCATCCATTATGTTTCCATCTGTATTAATAGTCTTGCCAATCTATTTTATCAGATGAAAAATCTTTTCTATATAACTTTCAGTTTGTTATATTGTAAATAAATTCAGCCATGATATGACTGAAACATCAACTATAAAATCATGTATTAATTAAAATATATATAAAAAAACTCACTATATGTATTGCCACACACAGCAAGCTAGAATAATTAATGGATGCCAGAAGGCTTGTGCATAAAATCCCCATCTAGTGCCTACTCTTCCAATATCCCCAGACTAGTTTCTGGCTTGTGGCCTTCGTCAATGAGGAGCCTTGGATCTGAGAGCACTGCACCTAGATCTTAGCTTGCTGTATGTGGCAATATGTATAGTGAGTTTTGCCTGTTTTAACAACGTTAATACACAAGCATAAGAGGTGGTGGTCATGTGATGTTTATTAGATTAAAATATTGTGTCCAAATTAATATTTGAAATGGTGAGTTGGTTTGATTGATGTAAAAACACAAATCACAGCCTATTTGAATGTTAAATAGTGCAACCAAGCATCTCACTGTTTTCATGAGTAATCTTTATATTGATGAAATTTAGTTGTATTAGACTGTTTTCAGATTGGTAATACCATTCATTGAAATTATGAATCAGATTACACATGTCTATAATGCTCAGAAAGAAGACTATTAGTGAGATAGATATACTCCGTTACAAAAAATGAATGTCAGTTGAGACATCTGGAAAATGAAATGGCATATATCACATTCTAGGAAATATATCAGAAGATTTCAATACTTTGATAGCATTTGCTAATAAAATGTTCATCTATTCAGCTAGTCTTCTTAATTTCTATATCATAGTTCAATGCTTTCTTGTTTCTGTTTTTCTTACTGCTTTCAAAATATCCCACTTTTAATAGAATCTTTGGCTGGAAGCTTATTTTTTATATATATCAAAAAAACATAATTTAATTTATAAAAATCAGTCACATGTCACATGATGTATATAATAGCTTGCATTACCAATATGTAATATAGAAAGAGCCTGCTAATAGCTCTAAACAAACTTTTATTTTTTTATGATAAATGCTACAAGAGAAAATACCTGAAGCCTTTATCTATGATTGTCTCCATCCCCAGACCGGTTTTGAGCTATGGCTCTCATCGATGAGGAACTAAGACATTAGATTAGTAATATGAAGATTCTCCACCTTTCTAAACCATCATCATTTTGTTTTTGCCCTGCACAGTTTGGTGCAATTGATAGAGCCTCCAACTTTGGATTGGGAGTTTCCATGATTGATTCTGGCACTCGGACTTCTTCTGAACTCCCAAGCAGTAAAGTTATTAGCTTTTTTTTTTTTCAAAAAAAGATAATTTCTGACAATTATTTTAAATAAATATCATTCTTAGCAATAGTGCCATTTGTTTCATCTTGCAGTGTTTTCTTATTCTTTTTGCACTATTACTTGATTGCTTTAGTGACTGTCATAATAACCTGATATATCAATATTCTGATTGCTAATATTACTATAGCATATCTTTTATCATCATCATGATCATCAACTATTATCAATCCACTGCAGGATGAAGGTCTCTCCAAGTTTAATCCATCTTCTCCGATCTTTAGCTTCTCTTCTCCACATCACCCCTGCACACTTTCTATTTCATCCATCCATCTCACATGTGGTCTCTTTCTGGGTCTTTTACAATCACTTGGAATCCGGTTTAAAATTTCAATTGTCCATCTATTATAATCTCTTCTAGCAATATGTCCAGCCCAACTCCACTTCAATCTTTTAATTTTTTCAATGAGGTCAGCAACACCTGTTTGTTCTCTTACCCATATATTGCGTTTTCGATCTCTTCTTGTTACTCCCAACATGCATCTCTCCATACTTCTTTGAGTGGTCTGAAGTCTCTGTATTGCTCTTCTATTAAGTGTCCAAGTCTCACATCCATAAGTAAGAACTGGTAAAACACATTTGTTAAAAACCTTCCTTTTCAAATACATAGGCATATTTCCTTTTAGTATCAAGTTATTTCTACCAAAAGCACTCCAAACAAGTTTATATATCATATAATCACTTTGTCGAATTTTTTTTCTATGATGAGAAACAATTTGAAAAATAATTTCAATTATTCCATTCTTTTTTTTAATTATTGCAATAATTTAAGAAGATACAGGTATTCATTAATACCTATATTTTTCTTTTATTTATTTTGAAGTGGTTCTATTTCTTTTCTGAGATTTTGATTCTTTTTTTTTAAAAAAAAAATCAAAATTTAACATTGAATAGTATGAAAAAAAGATGTTTGCATTCTGATAAAATATCCGCTTTCGAACCATTCATAAAGTATTAGTTTCTTAAAACTGTAGGACAAAGTTTTAATTAAAACAATACAAATATGTGGATCATTAACTTGGTTTATATGCCTATATTTAAAATATATGCGTCAGAAATGATAAACTAATGAATGGAAAATATATTCTCTCACTTTATTCACTTATCAATCAACATTTCTGCAACTTTGGCTTCTCAGTCAAATGTTCTTACCGGAAGCCATCACATTAAGACTTCCCATTTACTGAAATAAAATGTATGCGAATAGAAAGTGAGATACGAAAGAATGAAAAAGATAAATATAGTGGATAAAATTTAAATATTAATGCGCTGATAGGCAGCGGATGAAGATCAATTGAGCAACTATGATTAAATTATTAAGTTGACTGGGGGGGGGGGGTGAGAGAAATGGGCACCGTATTTCATTGAGAAATTTAAAGTGGCAACGGAATTGAATTTTGACAGTTATAATGGAATGATGAAGAAAACATTTTTAAAAATATCTGTTGAAGTAAAAAATTAAGAATAAATTTGGGAAATTAACAGATTTTGATTTTTTAAAAAAGGCATCGCTTGGAAAGAGCGAGTCGGAGAAAGTAAAACAGAGGGAAGCAAATTCCGTACTGTTTTGCAATCAAATTTTATTAAAGATCATCGATTAACTTCTTTTATATATATATCAGTGCATTTATTTTAAAATATTTGACATTATTAAAGTAAAATTTTAATATGAGATGAATATTACGTAATTACTGCTTTAATAAAGTAAATTAAATGTTTAACTCTCGTTTAATGTCCATTTCTAAAGGTAAGTAATATTCAGTTTAGTTTCTTACTGAAAATTACCGCCATCTATCGAAAGTATGTGTGTTCAAAAATATAAATGTTTAAAAACTATTTTAAAAAATGTGTGAGTGCGACTGCAAATAATTCATTATCTAAATGCAAATTATTTTAAAAATGGCCAATCAAATAATACATATTAAGCGTTGGAGATTTAATAATATAAATAAGAAGTGGTTTTTTATTGCGTTTTTATGATGGAACTAAAATTGATACGCCAAAATAAATCGTTAAGAAGTGGCATGTAATAGCAAACTAATATCATCGATCATTAAGGGTTGCCGTTTACTTATTGTATTTAAAACTTAGTAACTCGAACTACCTTAGGAGCAAGACTTTAACATATACACAATACATTTTACCATCATAATCTTTTTTTCAAAATAATAAAAAAATATTGTCACAATTATGAGTAAAATGGTTGATATTATTTGTAAATTAATTAGAAATTTAGACGTATATACATATTTCTTTAAGTCATTAATTTTTATATTTTAAAAAAATTTTAAACTTATTGTATTTATTTATACTTAGAAATTTTTAAAATTGTTTTGTCACGTATATGAATCTCTATATAATGTAAATGACATCCAGGTTCATCCACTTTTGATTCATAATACTATTGTGACTGACGTTACAACTGGGTCGCACTTGCGATCCAACTGTCGCGATGATAGTATTAGGAATCATATATGGATGAACTTGAATATAATGTCATTTACATCTGTAATCCATGAAAAATCTTCATTTTAATATATGCATATAATATTTATATATAGTATACTGAGAAAATATAAACAGATGTTTATAAGTCACATTCTTTAAATTATCCGCTAAAAACCAGTACCTTTAAACTATATTCCTTTTGTGGTAATTTTGAAATTTATAAGATAATGCATAGAATCAATTTAATTTTACAGTTTTTATGTTTAAGAATGTGTGTTTAATATTTATAAAACATATGCAGTAACAGAATAACAGACATTGAACAGCTGAAGGTCATGGGTTGCAGTTCCTGCTCTCTCATTCTTAAACAATATACAATTCTATTATACTTTTAGTGAAAGAAATATGTCATTAGAAAAATTTTAAACTTTATTTAAATTTTCGATTACATGCATCTGTTAGTAATCATACACAGGTTAGTATTTAATATTAGATGATGGAAATAGTTCAACATATAATAGTGAAAGAAAGTTTAGATAGATAAAGTTTATGTATCACATGCTCTAATAGATATATTTATTACATAATTAAATTTGCTAATTCTTTTTTTTTCTTTTTTTCTTTCAGGTATAAAAGTTTTGTTTCGAGAATGCAGTTCTGTGAATATGAGTACATTATGCATAAATCAATCTATTGAAAATGAAAATATAACCATGTGCTTTCAAACATGTGATAAAAATGGGTGCAATGGAAAATTAGCCATTGGAAACAATTCCCACTCTTTACGTGTTTTTAGTATAGATTTTTTTGTTTTATTATGTCTGACAATAGCGGTATTTCTTTTTTAACTCATTCTCATCATATTAACCAATATGATAAAAAATCATCGTGGATGTAGAGAAGATCTGAATTACAATCAGTTTTTTTGTTGTTAATATTTACTAAACGAAGTTGTAAAATTTTGGTAACAAACATATTTGGTAATATTTCACTAAATAAGAAATAATATAAGGAATTTGAATACAGACTTTTAAGCTCCCTTCAGTGCTTCACTCTATCTCATACAACCAATATACTTGACCACATATTTGTGAAAAAGATAAATAATCACCAATATATGTATTTCATGCTGAACCATCACTCATCAGTTGGTCCGGATTATCATCTTCCACACATATATGCAACAAGTGCTCAGTTTATATTAAAATAGCAAATCTTCAAACTTTAATGGAATGGCTTCAATCTACTCCACCCTCCAAGTCTTCAGCCATCCATACTATTGACAATCAGATGATTAAATTTGAAGATTTGCTATCTTAATATAAACTGAGTTCTGATTGTATATATGTCACATGATTGCCATTTCTTATTGATTACTCTGGCTTGCAGTGAGTAGCAATACACATAGAGAGTTTTACCTGTTTTAATTGTATATATGTGTGGGAGATGATAATCTGGACTAGCTGATGAGTACTAGTTCAGTATGAAATACATATATTAAAGATCATTTATCTTTTTCACATGTATGTGAACAGGTTGTATGAGATAGACTGTATCACTGAATGGAGATTGAAAGTTTGTGGTTCAAATTCTTTATACTATATCTAGACTCCAAGTATATATATAAAGTATACTTGTATTTCAAATATTATAAATAAGAAATGGTAAATTTTTTGTTTTAATACCATTTGTATTTATTTTTTTTCAAATCAAAAACAACAAATAAAATTAACTAATGAATTTAATAAGTGAATATATTGAAAGTCACTAATTCTGGCTTAGAAAAATCTATGTCATAGTATATATATATATGTATTATTAAAAAAATATTGCAAGTTCAATATTCATTAAATTTTGATCTAGTTTTATAATGCAAACTTAAAAAAGGAGTATCCTTCATCTAATTAATGATGTCAGTCATTTTCTTTTAAAATTAATTAAATTAAGCAATTGGATTATTAGGTATCGGTAGTTGTCCATAAGATGACATTATGATATTGACATATATATATAAATCAATTTCTCAATATAGGCTTATTATCTCTTTGGTATTTTATAATTTGCAAACCATATTCATGATGGAATCCATTTATTTCATCACTGTTAATTTTATTTATCTTTAAGTTGTAATCTTTTTGAGCCTTAGAATGTGATCAAAATAACATAATTTTAATGTCATTTGTGCTTCACTAGATATCTCACATATAATCCAAAGGAATATCCAGTTATTTATTGTTTGATGATATTTTCAAAAATCTACACTAGCATCTCATATCAAAGGCATTAATATTTCTCTATCCTGTTTTATCACCTTATATTTTCTTATCTATAAAGAGCCTTAGCTCGGATAATTTTAATCTTCATTTAAAGGACTAGATTTTATAGCAACCTCTCCAATATTACACTACTGAATTATTTATTAATAAATAATCTAAGAAGTTAAAAACTGTCAACAAATTTTATGTCCTTTTCAATTTTAAAATAAACTGCTGTCCCTTTTATTATAGACATTGTATTTTTCCTATTGAATCATAATCCCAAACTTTTTATCTGTTTTTTAACTTTCTAATAACTATTTTTTTGGTCATCTTTATTTTCAGAAATAAATGTGATGTCAATTAAAAATTGTTGGTTTTTTTTCCTTATTAGTTGTGAATTGCATTTCTTATTCCACTTTGGTTTCTCATATAATAAGCTAGATTTAAAAAAAACAAAAGCAATAAATAAATAAATATATAAACATAAACAGTTTTTTGTATAAGCAAGATGATAACAAGCATTCTTACTTATCTTCTGTATTTCATTGGAATACCATTCACCATTACTTCTTTAGGTTATGGGAAATAAATGCAAGGTAGGTCACATCTATGTAAAAGATACGTTCATAACTAGTGTGTGCTGAAATGTGACAAATAAAAATTAAAAATATTGCAAATTAGCATTTATCATATTTATATAATATACATAATTTTTGAAATTTTATTTTCAATTACAATCTAGAAATTATTAAGTAAATGAATACATAAATATATATTAAACTAACAGAAATGAGGATATTGCTAAAAAATACAACCAAAGAATGTCTTTAACATTAAGTAGTCAGAATGGTCAATAATTGCCTTTAATAAACATTTGTAACAATCAAAGCAAACAATATTTCTAAACTCAAGATACAAATATTTTTTTACAGTTATTCCATTATTGACTATCAAATATTACATAGCTTTATAGAATTTACCTTTTATAATCAAATTGTTTGGTTATATATTATGGTTAACATTAGTCGTATATAAATGCATATAATATATGCAACAATATTTAAGAAAAGAGTCTGTTTTCATCTATCAGATCATATACGACCTCTGCAAAGTTAACTATAGCTTATAGTTCCATATAAGAATTTGTAAAAACAATAAGAATTTTTAGAATATATATTCTTCATTTTTAAATAATTTAATATATCAATCACTTATTTCTATATTCTTCATTTTGTAATTTAACATTGTCAAAATGAATCAAAGATTTACTTTTAATAAATAAATAAAGCATATATTGTTGAGGTTTTTTTTTTTTTTAATTTTATGCCAGAAATTATGTTTTTTGTTTCTAAGCCTGTCCTGAAATTACATGGGACATCTAGTGGTTTTTCCAATATAAGACTCGAATCTGTGATAAACACTTTTCAGCATAAATTTGCTTATGATATAGTAAATAAATTATTTATTATATAGACTAAGAACTGTTAATGAACAACAGAGGTAATGATTAAAAAGAATAGAAAAGTATAGACTCTTATTAATGTATTATTAAGAAATACTATTAAAAATTATTAATAATTTAAAAGAAGAAATAATGATTCTTGATTTATAGTAGCAAAATAAATCTGTATATTTTTCTGTAGTTCTAAATAATATTTTTCATTGTTCATAAATCTTTATCTTCTACATTATATATATATATGTATGAAAATATCCCAGTGCATATCCTTTCGAATAGTGCTATTTGAAATTCAGATATTATATTTCTTCACAGAGGGTCTGCTGAAAAAAGTTAATATTTGGGAGTACGATTTGAAGATTTTATATGTATTTAATAATAAAACAAATTTTTAATAGTGATAATAAATCTATAAATAACTATTATAAAAAGCAGAAGTATTATCAGTTATTTTCACAATTATCTTGAATCTAGTGTCCCAACTCCTCATTGAAGAGACCCATAGGTCGAAACCGGTCTGGGGATGGGGACAATCTAAGATAAAGATGATTTGAATGCCTTCTCTTGTAGTAGCATTTATCATAATAAAAAATAAAAAAAACTACGAACCTTTGAAATTTGGCGGAAGCAAATGTTATTATGTGATATCCCAACGTTCATTAATTTTAACATTCACACATTGTTAAATTAATTAAAGATTTCTTATTTTTATTTATCAAAATTGCCTTTTTGATTTTTCTTTTATTATGATAATTTCCTCATGAAGAATTTTAATACTTTCCAAATTGAAATTGAAAATAAAATCACATTTTTTTCATAATTTATAATTTATCACTAGCAATCATTTATTGTTTCATTGTTATCACATTAATTAAGCTATAACAGATATTTTATTTAATATATATATATAATGTAGAGAATAAATTATTATAATAAATAATATATGATAGTTTGCATATTAGAAACATAAATTAATTTCTTCTAATTCATAGTTCAGTAAAGAAATTTTTTAACTTATTTGATATAATTTGGTCTATATTTTTTGTCTTGCTTTTTTTTTCAGTTTTTTCTTTTTTTGGTAATATTTCTCACATTGTTATCAATTAATTTCTGTGTTTCATTTTTAGCAATGATATCGTGTGTAATTTTATTTCAGTTTCTATGACGAGTTTTTTTTCATGTATCTGATCTTATCAAAAATGGCTCGTTGATTTTATAAAATAGTTGATTTATATATTCCTTTCATCTGCATTTTTTTATATAATCTGACCATTGGCCTTTTCAGAAAAACTTCTTCTGATTATCATCCTATGAAAGAGATTTCTTGCTCTCTTTTGTTTCCATTTTCATGTTTTTTTATATCTGCTCTTTGGAATTTCTGATTGAATTCGCTCAAAAAATGTATATCTTTTCAATTTCTTTATTTTATCAGAAATATTACCAAATTCACCACTTCTTTTATTTTTCTGTAATATCTTATATAAATGCAATTTATCAAACTGTACTTTAAACACTTTTTAGCAAAAACCTTTTATTGTACATATATGCATACACAATCCAATATTTCGACTATCTTGCAGTCTTCTTCAGAGCTATGATATAATGAACAAAATAAAATAAAATACAGCTATATATTTTGAAACTCGTTTTAATTTTTATGACTATTTAGGTTCAATTCCAGCCATAATTTATCAGAATTTTCACATACTACATTCGAAATCTTAAATTAACTCCAAGACTATTATGCAAGACAATTAGTATATTATATTCTAAGTTGAATATAATGAATTTAAATAAGCTTATAAAACAACCAGGAAAATAAATGTGTGTGTCAGAATATATAGAAGTAGACTAAAATTTAAAATTAAACATTTTTTAAATATTTTGAAAGAAATGGATATGAAATTTGAAAGAGCATTCTATAAAGGTATTGTTTTAAAATATCCAAAAATACTGAAAATAATAACCTTCAAAAAAAGGGTTATAGTACATCAGACAAGTCATGGAATCAAAATGAAGTTCTAACTTTTATTTTGCTAAAAATGTTAATGGATGAATTACAAATGAATGAAGATATCAATCAGAATTTCTTAGAAAAACCTGCATAATAAAAGATACGCTCAAATTAGCTTTACGATGATTACCAAAAGATTAGACCATAGAAACTGTTGGCAGTTTATAAGAAATTTTACACAAAATTAAAGAATTAGTAAAAGTGTTTATAAAACTATAGCAATTTTATATAATGATTAAGAAAAAATACTTCATACTTCCAAAACAAAGAAAGCAGTCTTAATAGAACACAATCTACAATACAGCACTTCTTAGATTCAAATGCAAGTAAGACAATTTGCAAGTCATTCAGTATTAATTTTAGACTTGGAAAAAAACTTTCAAAAATATAAGACTTTTGGTGTAGATTTGTTTTGGAAAATGAATTTACTAAAGTTTCTTATTGTTTTACAATTAAAACTCTATATAGGAATAGATGTTACCATTAAACCAAGCTATGGTTAAATAGATTATGTATTTTAGACAGGGATACATTTTATTATCCAACATATTTAACTAGCATGTTTTAATATATAATGAAATAAACTAGATTGGTGAAAACATATGGATTCAGAATTGATGAGAAAAAATATCAACAAATTTGAATATAGTTAAGAGACCATACTTATGTCAAAAATAAACTGAAAGTCACTTATTAAGAAAATAAAAATAGTTATAATTTAATATAAAAAAAGATATATAATAAAGAGATAATAACTGGTTTAAAAAATGAACAGTGAGAACACTAAAACTGTCAGTTTTTACTTCTAGGATCATCCACCATTACAAAGGATTCAACAGTTAAAATATTTGGTCAGAATGATAATATAAATCTTAGAAAATAATTGGATGTATCAACATATCTTTAAAAATAAAGATCAAAATTGCTCAAAGTATAGATGACTCTCTTAGGTGTGGAAGTGAGACAATGAAAGTAAGAATAGAAAAAGTGTTGATGTGTTTTAATTACTCTGTTGATAAAGATTTTAATAAAACCATGAATAGTAAGGTAAAAGATTAAATGGATGTTGATTAATTTAGATCTTAATTTTCATTTGAAGCATAATGACAAGACTAACATTATTTTATTTTCATCATATTATGAAGCAATCTAATTTATTTGAAAGATGACTAATGTTGAAATAGATAGACAGAATCTAAAATCTGGATAAAAAATTTGCCTTTGAGCAACTTCAAGATATTTCCTTTTAAAAAATACCAGTTATAAGATTACCAAAAATTTACAATACCTAATAATATTTGAGTCTATATATTTTCTTTAATGTATACATTATAGTATGTGGGAGTTTTTTTTTTTTTTTTTTGAGTGTGTGCAAATAATAGCTTATGTAAAATTTGAAAGTCTAAAATTCATTAAAATTAATCATTTAATTCAGAATTAATAACAATTAAAATGTAAGTTTTTTTTTAAGTCTGGAAGACCAGAATCAATTTGCTATCAGGTATATAATTCTAAGTTGGCATATATTTTTTCCATTTTTTTTTATACTTGTATAAATAAATTTGTATTATTTGTATTTTCATTTTAATGAATGATTTTTAGTAAAAATTTTCCTAATTTTTTATAGAATTAAATAAATTTTATAATTGAGTTAAATACTGAAACTACCATTTTACACTTTTATAAGTAGTAATTGTGGATCGTTCTATATCACTAGATAGACATGAAAGGTTATTGAGGCAAATATACAATTTACATTTTTTGGTAATCTACAAAAAAAAAAAAAAACGAATTGTGCTTACTGACTACTTTAACCTTTTTTGATGTGTTTGTTTTAAAAAAAGTTTGTTCTTTTCAAGTATATATATAAGTAATTATATATATTACCAATGTTGTAAATAACAATAACATTTTTAGATCATCTAATTTATGATAATAATCAATGGTGTGAATGTTGATTCTTTGCTTAATTTTATTCTTTTATTTTAAAATATTCAATATTTTAATTTAGCCGAGAGGTCAGCGCAGCCGCCTTGCAAGCAAGCAGTTGTTTGCAGACGGTTGTTGCGGGTTCTCCTTCCGGCCGATGCTATGACATATGTGAAAAAAAATTATATTAATTCATGTCTGAATAATAAACTGATTGTATTGAACAACGTATATAAATCTATGTAATTAATGTTTTGTAAATAATGATGTACGCGTTTTATTATTATTATTATTTTAAGTAAATGTTTGATTAAATGTTTTTTAATAATAATTAACTATTACTCTGTACTGACATCGAATGTATTTTTAAGGCTAACCTATTGACCAAAATTTAAAAAGGTTATTATCATTGTTATTACTACGAATTCTACTCATTTGATTGCTTGTATTAATATATTATATAAGATACTTGTATTTATATTATATAAGATACAACTTAACATTACAGCTTACATCATGGTTGACGGAAGTGCCACTCTTGTGTGATTTGAAAATGTTTCCAAATTAACTTTCAGTGTATTTTTACAAATAGTTTTATAATAAACTTACTATTTTCAGTAATAATTAGTTTCATGTAAAGTTTAATAAAAATATTATATGTTGTATTTATTTGGTAAAATGGATCGTGACACATATTTTTATAAAAAAAAATTTATTTATACTAAAGCGTAAACTATTGCTATAACTGAAAGCGCCTTATAATTACGACTAAATTAGTAGTCATATTATTTTCATACCTATAAAAATAAATAAGAGTTGAACAAAATAGCAGCAATATCGGTCATTTTATTTTTTAAACAAAATTTTATTGATTCAGTAAGTTAGTAAGTACATAGATTCATTTTTGCATCATGTGAAACTACAATATAACAATTCGTCAATTGCTAAAACAGAGAACAATTAATATAAATAAAATAACTCTTGCTAAGCGCTTTCAAAATTAACCAGTTTTCCGATTAGTTGTTCCTGGCCAATGCACTGAAATGTTGAATTTATCGCTTAGGATAAAACTGTAGTTTTTTACTGCTTTGATGAGGACTTGTAGGAGTTGAAAGCGCTTGGCAAGAGTATTTTATTTATATTAATGATTCTCTGTTTTAGAAATTGACGAATTGTTATATTGTATTTTATAAGTTGTATTAACAGAAGTATTATATTGATTTATTATTTGTATTATGTGAAGTAAACAGTTAATAGTCTATTATTTAAAACATAACCAATACACTTTTGGAATGCCCAAAAGAAAATCTTACGCAGGCCTGATGTATCCACTCTGTGCAATAGCTTCAACTGCTATTACAATAAGCTATCACCTACATTATCATTCAAGCCTAATCAATCTACACTGCTGCCATTGCCAACTCTGTGCCTTCCAAATGCTATTACGTTTATTGGAGGACAAGGCTCATCTCTCATTAATTTCTTTTATCATCTCTATCCCGTTTCAAAATTACAAACCACCTATCCAGCAGTTCATTTTCTTACCATGCTTGTGTGACTTAAACTAAATACATGTCAAAATAACATACTAGTCTATAAGTATAAGTAATGGACACCCATGAAAATCACATTAACTGTTGATGACTTTTTTAACATAATCATTGAAGATCCTTACTATTATCATCTGCAGAATCTCTCTCCTTTTGAAAGCTGGATGGTCTTCAAAAACTGTTAAACAACTGCTGTTCTGATTAACAGGCTATCTTTCAAATAATTATATATAATAATGTAATGATAAGTGATTCAACTCTTCAAGCTTTCTTGCAAACAACCAACACAAAATCTATTATCTATAACTGCAAAATGAAACAAATGAGCTGATCATACTTTACACCTAGAATGCTATAACATTTAGGTTAAAAAAACACCAAAACTCTTAGGGCTGGCAAGAATTACTGTAAGTTACACAAGATCTACTTCATATCATATCTTTGGTATTCACATTTTTCAAAGAATGGCATTCTCCTTTCAGAAACCAAAGCTGACAAGGAATTTCTTCTTGAGCACTAAAATCTAATCCAAATGTAATTTGTCAACATCAAACAAGTATTCATATGGTACCCAACTTTTTTGAGAAAATTATATTACAATGCAGTAAATATTAATCATCAATTCTCACTAGTACCATACTTATAATATTAAACAGCATATGTTAAATGTGAGAATACTCTCGACCCAGCCACAAGATAAAAGCTTTGAGAAAATAAGAATGACCATCTTATTTTTTGAACCTAAATAAACTTATATAGGTAAATCTTAAGTGTCTTGAAGTGAGAATGTGAATATGTAAATCATTCACTTTAAATCCATTTCTTTTATTAATCTTATTAACACTTGTGAACTATTATAATTTACTTTGCTAATGTTGGATGTTAAACTATGTAATAATCAATGAATTTTCTTAGTGCAGTGTCAGATTGTAATTCTATTTAGAAGGTAATCATCATTTCTCACTCCAAGACACTTAAGACTTACCCATATAAGTGCATTTAGATTCAAAAATAAGATGGTCATTCTTATTTTCTCAGTCTTTATCTTGTGATTGGGGAAAGAGTATCCTTGCATTTGACATCTGCAGTTTAATATTATAAGTATAGTGGGAAGTGATGATTACCTTCTAAATAGAATTACAATCTGACACTGTAATAGTAAAATTCATTGATTATTAAAAAAATTGTGCACTTTGGAACACATTTCCCTTTAGCAATGAATCTTATTCCAGCCAATAGTTGATCAAACTAACATTTTCAATTTTTCCATTAGTATAATATTTTATTTCCAAATCCCTGTGTGGTTTGATGCAATCGGTAGAGTTTTCTGAGTTGCGATCAAGAGATCTCTGGATTGATTTTGGTGTCCGAACTTATGAACTGAACTTCTGAGCAATAAAGTCACATGTCTTTGTTTTGTCTAAAAAAGAAATCAAATGCATTACACCCATATGTAATTAACTTATGTTTTATTATTCTTAAAGTCATTGAGCAAAAAACATTTGCAAGAATTATCCTAAAAAATTGAATGAACTTATTTTTCCAAATCTCTTTCTTTTGCATTGTGCAGTAAAAAGGTCATCATATCTCTCAAGCTTTTCTTTTAGTACAAGAACTGATCTTATTTGCAAAAGAGAACAAACTTATGTTGTATGTCAAATCGACTTTAACACTCCTTCTCTTATCTAGTTAGTTGGAAATATCTGTTCATCATACTGCCAATACTTCTGCATAAACATAGACAACTGATAAATGTCATCCAGAATACATCTTATAAATTAAAAAATAACACAGTCTTCGATTTTAAAGATAGCCCATTAATTTCAAAATTCTTTTTAAATCTTGATTTATTATAATACAAATTATTATTATGTAAATAATATACACTAATATTTTGACTATATTATTTTATAGTCTTTATCCGTGAATGTAGTTAAATGTTAAGATTGTTTATTAGAAGACTTTTAAAGTAAGAGGTAGTTGTATTTTGTTATATGTATTATGGAATACAAAACGCAATGTATGGGTAAGAGAACAAACAGGTGTTACTGACCTCATTGAAAAAATTAAAAGACTGAAGTGGAGTTGGGCTGGACATATTGTTAGAAGAGATGATAACAGATGGACAATTGAAATTTTAAACCGGATTTCAAGAGTTTGTAAAAGACCCAGAAAGAGACCACATGTGAGATGGATGGATGAAATAAGAAAGTGTGCAGGAGTGATGTGGAGAAGAGAAGCTAAAGATAGGAAAAAATGGATTGAACTTGGAGAGACCTTCATCCTGCAGTGGATTGATAATGGTTTGATGATGATGATTATGGAATAATTGTATTTATTATTTTTTTATCTATTTTTTAGTTGATCCTTGATAAAGACTATACAATAACATAGTCGAAATGTTGGAGTCATTCATATTAAAATAAATCAAGATTTATAAAGAAGTTTGTGCTTGGATTGTATATATTTTGAAATATATCTTATCAGTAGATCAATTAAACTAAAAAATTATATGAAACCATTCACATATTTCAATAATTATATTATTTCCTTTTTTAAAAAAATAAAATAAGATTTCATAATAAAACGATTAAAATGTATATTGTTTTTATAAATACAAATCCAATTTATTAATTTTTAGCACCAGATGTAAGTAAAATTATTTTCAAAAATTAAAACAGGCAAAACTCTCCATACAGTAGTGCCACTCATTGCAAGCCAGAGTAATCAATGGATGCCAGAAGGCTTGTGCATAAAATCCCTATATAGTGCCTACTCATCCAATATCCCCAGATAAGGTTCTAGCTTGTGGCTTTCATCAGTGCTCACTGAAGAAAGCCACAAGCTAGAAACTAGTCTGGGGATATTGGATGAGTAGGCACTAGACAAGGATTTTATGCATAAGCCTTCTGGCATCCTCTCCCTGATGAAAGCTAGAAACTAGTCTGGAGATGTTGGATGAGTAGGTACTAGATAGGGATTTTATGCATAAGCCTTCTGGCATCCATTAATTACTCTGGCTTGCACTGAGTGGCACTGCTGTATGGAGACTTTTGCTTGTTTTAATAACAGTTATGAGAAACCATAAAAAATGGTGATCATGTAATGTTTAGGGGGTTAAAATTATTTTCCAGATAAAAATACAAGATTGAGTTAGTTGTTTGACGAACTGCCAATTTTTGAGAAAAGTATAGTGTCATAAATGAAATAAAGAATTTGATCTTGTAAAAAAATACAATTAGCTATTTATAGATGTGTTTAAAATATACTTGGTAAGCAAAATTTGCATACTAATCCAAAACAAACAAAAGAATGATGTAAAAGCAATCAGTTAATTATAATGAAGCTAAATCAGACAATTATGGTAGTTTTGTCAGGCTTCATCGGGGTGCAAATATGTGAAGCTAGTTTATTTTCTGAATTTGATTTTATGTATTTTATTTAAGAATTACAGTTTTTAATTTATTGGTTAGAACAAATGTGATCTTTTCAGAAACTATAAGGTGAAAAAGATAAGATCAACATTCTAATATTTGGAAATAAACTTTTAATTATTTTCAATAAACTCAGTAAAGAAAGTGGCTTGAGAATGGGTACTTAATAAGATTAGACTGCATATGTTTATAGAACAGAGTCCTTGAAAACAAATCCCTACATGTTTTCCAACATATAAAATAAAAATGGAAATCATCATTATCAATCTGATGCAGAATGGTCTCTTCAATTTTAGTCCATATTATGATGTCTATCCTCTTTTCTCTACAACCCACTAGCAAACTTTTTTTATTTCATTAATTTATCTCATATATGGTCTTTTTCTAGGTCTTTTACAATTTTTTGGGATTCAGTTTAAGATTTTAACTATACATCTATTGTAGTCTCTTCTAGAAATATGTCCAGTCCACTTCCATTTTGGTTTCTTAATTCATTCAATGATGTCAGTGAACTTTGTTTGTACTCTGATCCATGAATTTCATTTGTGATCTCTTTTTATTATTCCTAATATATATCTGTTCATTCTTTGTTGAGTAATCAAATGGTAAAATATACATATTAAAAACATTCCTTTTTAAACATGTAGTTATATATTTTTTTTTAATATTGTTATTTCTATTAAAAAGCATTCCATCCAAGGTTAATTCCATGATTAATATCATCCATTTATGTTCCCATCTGTATTAATAATTTGACTTTGGTATTTTAATTGTTAGCTTCTAATTCATGTTAAACCACCAAACATCACATGGACACCATTTTTTATGCTTGCACATAACTGTTTCACCTGTTCTAATTTATGATTATCAATCATTATTCTACGACAATTTGTTGAACTTAGTTTACTGTTTTTTAGCAATTATCTTTAGTTTTATATTTTTACTTCCATTTGACAATTCTTCCAATATTTTGGAATCTCGAGCATTATTTGCAAAAACAACCATATGTTCAAAATTTAATGCTTTTAATAATTTTCATTTACTCTCTTAGTTTTGCACTTTAATCCTCAAAATAGTTAATATGAAATGGCTGTTAAAAAGTTTTGGAGATATGGAATCATTCTGTCATATGCTTTTGTCAACAAAATCTTCCTAATATTATTACATATTAAAGCAGGCAAAACTCTCCATACAGTAGTGCCATCTTGTGCCAACAAGAGTAATCAATGGATGCCAGAAGGCTTGTGCATAAAATCCCTATCTAGTCCCTACTCATCCAATACCCCCAGACTAGTTTCTGGCTTGTGGCCTTCATCAGTGAGGAGCTTTGGATATGAGAGCACTGCACCTAAATAGGGATTTTATGCACAAGCCTTCTGGCACCCATTGATTACTCTGGTTGGCACTGAGTGGCACTACTGTGTGGGGAGTTTTTCCTGTTTTAATAACAGTAATGTGCTAGCATAAGAAATAGTGATCATGTGAATATTACATATTCTAATCACCACTATTGCATTTTGATAACTAACTATTCTTCAGAACATGATAATATCCCAGATCTATGTCTTAATGATCCATTGTTTTAGTCTCTGTAGAAATGCTTATAGAATCAAATACCTTTTCATAATCTGCAAATCTAAATAATAATGGCAACTCATATTTATTAATCATTTTTATAAAATCAATCCATTTCTTTTTTTTATTGAGATAGCAGTTATTTTCTAGAAAGTTGATGTTAGTTTTTTCATTTTTTGAGAAGAAATGGTGAACCTATCTGATTTTAAAAAGCTTCTAATAAAATGCACCAATACTATCTAAATAATTAAATTGTTTAATGGTTCTGTCCTATCCCTAAAATTGAAGAATGAAATCTGCAAGATCCAATTGTTTAAGCTTAATATTTAATAGAAAATTTTTAAAAAATTGTAGCAAAAAATAGAGGGCAGCATATATCCAAATATCTCAATAGAATATTAAGAAGAATAAAAGTAATAAAAAAATGAGAGTTAGTAAAAGTGTAGAAGAGAGAGAAAAGGCATGCAGAGAATATAAGTGTGCTATTAAGAACAAAGAAAGTGAAAAAGATATTAATGTTAAATGGGAAAAGTGTTTTAAAAAGAAGAAGTTAGCTAAAATAGATAATTATAGAGAGAGAATAAAATTGAATAGTAAATTGTTGGAGGATACTAATAAAAGTGGAAGAAATGGGAGTAAAAAATTTTGGAATTACATTAAAAGGAGAAATGTAAGGGGGAGGGGATAGTATTACTAGATGATGAGGGAATAGAGTGTAGCTCTAAAGAAGAATTAGAGAGAATCTTGAATATGTATGCAATGGATATAGAAAAGAGGTTAGATGTGAAGGACAGAGGGATAAAAAATATGAAATCATATAGTAATGGGAATATTAGGTTTACAGAAAATGAACTGAATGAGGCAGGGAAGAAATTGAAAAGTGGAAAGGCAAGAGGTTTAGATGTAGGGGCAGTAGAGATGGTAATGAATTTAGGGCATATGGCAAAAGTAAAGCTATTATCATGTTTTAATAAGATGGCACAGAACAGAATTTTTCCAGGTAGTTGGAGTAATACAAGAATAAGATTATTATTTAAAGGAAAGGGTAAGGATCATAGAAAATTAAACAATTATTATAGATCGATAGCGGTAACATCAGTTTTATATAAAGTTTTTTCATATATGGTGGCTGGAAGAGTTGCAAAATGGATGGAAGAAAATAATGCTGTGGGGGGAATACAAGGAGGTTTTAGGCAGATAGGCGTATAGGAGATAGTTTATTTGTAGTTACACAACTTATGGATATGGTTGGAATTCAGATAGATAGTTATATATGAGTTTTATAGATATAGAGAAGTCATATGGTAGAGTAAAAAGAAATAGATTATGGATAAGTTTAGCAAATTTGGTAATGGATGATGCTTTAGTGGATATTATTAAGAAATTATATGAAAATAATTACTATACATATCAATTAGGAGATATAGAGTCAGTTAACATTAAAAATTGGATGGGATTAAGGCAAGGATGCTCTATGTCACCTATTTTGTTTTTGTTTGTATTTGAGTGATATGGAAAGAGCAATAGAAAGACTAGGAAGAGGGATAGAGATACCATTAATAGATGGCAAGGGAGTGTGCAGAAAGAAGAGAAGATATGGAAGTTATGCTGAGGACATGCAAAGGGGTGGGTAAAGAGATGGGGATTAAATTTAGTAAAGAAAAATCAAATATAATGATAGTTAATACTGGGGAAAGAGAAGACAAAGAATTTTGATTGGGGGATATAAAGTTAAGTGTGGTGAATAGATATAGTTATTTTGGAATCATCTTGAGTAATCAGAAAAATTGCTTGCATGAATGGGAGAAAAAATTGACAAATGAAGTAAAGAAAAGAAAAGGATTGATAAAGAAATTAACAGTGTTTTCATATAATAAATATGATGTAGCTAGAATTGTATGGAATAGAGTGGCAGTAGCAGGGTTAACATATGGCAATGATGCATTATGTGTTAGTAAACGGGTATTAGATTACTTTAAAAAAGTATAAAGGGAAGTAGGAAGACATGCATTAGATGCAGATGTGTGGACAGCAAAGGAGGCAATTCAAGGAAAAATAGGATGGTCAAGTTTTTATATGAGAGATGCAAAAAGCAAAATGAAAATGTTCAGTAGATTGCAGTTTATGGATAATAAAAGAATATCCAAAATAGCATTTAATTGGGTTACAAGTAAAGGGCAGAAAACAAGATGGGTGAGAAAGGTAATATGGTAAACAGAAGATTTGGATAAAGAATTTATATCAGTATACTTGTACAAAAGGTGGGATGATTATGTTAGGAAGATTGTTGAGTGTTATAGTGGTAAGGAATGGGATAAAAGAATTGTTAGCCGAGAGGTCATCGCAGTCCCCTTGCAAGCAAGTAGTTGGTTGCAGACAGTTGTGGGTTCGCATCCTGGCCGATGCTATGACATATGAAAAAAAAAAAATAGGTAGTTGGAGAGATGGAGAATAAAAAGTTTAGATATATAGAAGTAAATGGAACATTGGGTGCGAGTTAATTTATGATAATAGCAAGGAAAGTAGTTTATTGTTTAAGACTCAAATGGGATCTTTAACAATAAGGGAATATACATGTAAATGGAAAAATATGGGTGATTTAGTCTGCAAGTTGTGTAAGGAAAACAGAAAATATTAGCCATCTGTTAATTCAATGTAAATGCTTGAAAGCAGAAAGAATACAAATAGTGAAGTTATGGAGGAATAAATATGAACAAAGTGATTATACAAGAGATATTCTGAAAAGCTTAAGAGCTAGCTATTCACGCTCGTTATATAATATTTGTAGTACAAGCTTATTAAAATAAGTCACTTGATGTATGACTTGATTTCCTTGCACAATATATATATATATATATATATATCATCATTATTATTTTCAACCAGGATCAAATAATTACAGGATGAATATCTCTCCAATTTAAATTCATTTGCACAATACATTTTAACTCTTCTCCATGTCAGATCAATGAACTTCATTATTTCATCCATTGATCACAACTGGCTTTTTTCTAGATATTTACAAACTCTTGGATCTAATTTAAAATTTCAACTGCTTTCCTGTTATCGCCTTTTCAGAAATATACCAGTTCAGTTCTAATTCAACCTCTTAATTTTTTAACAATGTCAGTTATATCTTTGTTTTCTCACTCATGTATTCATTTTCAATCTTATTTTATTATTCCTAATATACATTTTTCCATATTTTATTGAATGGTCTAAAGACATTGACATGGTCTTCTGTTAAATGTCAAAATATCCAATCCATATATATGAAATAGTAAAATATAGCCATTAAAACCCTTTATCAAACCTATAGTTATATTTTCTTTTAATATTAAATTATTTTAGTAACAATTTAAGTACATGTTTTATGCAGTTTATATTCTTGGGGGAACCACTGACCACTATTGAAAGTAGTTAGCAATAAATATAACATATTTTCTTGACAAATCCACATTTTTTGCGAAAACATTCATAGGATATGATTTTTTGGATTTTTGTTTCCATATAGAAATAAAGAAGAAGAATGTGAATATTGTGCATACTTTGATTGAAAGAATACTACTAACGGTGATTTAAAAGATAAATTGCAGCAAAGTTTTATGGGACAAATACTAAAAGAAAGCTGTGTTTTTTTACTTGTTTCTTTTTAATACGCTTTTATAGAAATTTTTTTTACAAATGAACATTAATATCAATGTGAACTTCATGAAAGTAAACAAGTGACAAAATGATCAAAGGTTTTTTTAAGAAACACAAAGGAAAAAAAAAGTATTTATAATCTTCAATCATCATCATCACCAATCAATAGTCTCATCACATTATCACCATTCCCTGTAGAACATCATTTGATATTGTTTGAATTCTAATTATTAGCATTCACTAAACCTAATGATATTTCTGTATGTTTTTCAAGTTCCAGCATTTTTATATACTTGAATCTTTCTATTTTTTTTATTTCTCTGCTAGCCTTTCATGGTAGTTTATTCTCATCTATTCTTAGTACATCTTTATGTCAGATTGCTTCTAACAGGATATTGTCTGCTATTGTTTTCTAGAACTGTTTCTTGTTTTACGTGATATTAATAGTTATTTTATAATCTCATTCATCTTTCAAATATGGCCTCAGTTTCTGTTGTTGTTTTGCTTATTCTCCATGTTTCACAACCATATAGCCAAATGATGAACACATGATTATCAAGTTTTTTACCTAAAAGCAGTTCGAGATAAATGTGCACTAATGTTCTACCAAGCAAAGATAATATCTGATCATTGTTATTTGCAGTTTGCTACCCACTTCATACAATTTATTTTTAACATTTCAATTCTTAAAATACATCACAAACTTTAATAAACTTTTTACACTATTATCATGGATGGGTAATGTATATAAAATTGTAAACTCAGAAAAGTTTCCACATCACTTTAAATAAGTGTTACACGGAGTTCATTATATATCAGGACAAAATAATATATATGTTGTTTTTAAAAAAAAACAAGGAAAATAACTACAATTGTAATATAATCACAATAATTTTTGCAAATAACAAAATGAAATAAATCACAAATTTTTAGCTGTTTTTGCAAATTACAGATTTTTAGCTTAAATTGCTTTAATGAAGTCCTATATAAGTGCGATATATACATTTTGATTCTTCAGTGCTGCATTTAATTCATTTATAGCCAGTTCATGTCATGTTTGTAACAAAAGCCAAATCCTGCAAACAGTTTTTACTGTCAATTGGTTCTGCTGATTTTTCTTTCATTTCTAAAAACATTTTGATTTCTTTGAGAAGTTGCCAAAATCTATCAAAACTTTATAACTCTAAATAATAAACTTTCACAATCATTTTTGATTTGTGAGAGTAATGTACAAAACTACTACTGATTTCGACTTTGAGAAGTATAAAATTTCTCTCTTTCTTTGGGGGGGGGACAAATTATAGCCCATATCCTATTTTTATTGTTTTGGAATGCAATACTTTTTAATTTCTAATATAAGAACAAGACAAAATGTGTTAGTGGGTAAAATTTTATTCTAGTTATCTAATAATTACATTGCAAACATAACTGTATTTCCTATTGTCTTTCTTGCATTATCTGTAACACCATACTAGTTTGGATAAAGGAAGATTAGTAAAAGCACATAGTCTTTCTTTAAAATGTCTTCATTTATAATACTATCATTACAAGAGAAAATATCAAGCAGTTCTCCGGTCGTGATAAGTTTATATTTCAGACACAATTAAATATGGCTGCTTAGTGTCATGAATTGTGATTGAAAAAGATAAACAGTTTTGCAATTTTAATTCATGATTTTCATTGTTATTAATTGAAATTTTATTCTGTCAAGCGTTGTTAGCTGAGAGGTCATCGCAGCTGCCTTGTAAGCAAGTAATTGGTTGCAGACAGGTATGGGTTCATGTCCTGGACAATAACTATGACATAGGAAAAAAAAAATTATTAATTCTTTTTGCAGCACAATTTCGTAATGAAATATTCCAAGCAAGTTTAAGTTGAAGTTTGCAACATACATTGTTTTATCAAATTCAACTTCACATGATCACCATTTTTTATGCTAGCACATGTTATTAACAAAGGCAAAACTCTCCATACAGTAGTGCCAACCAGAGTAATCAATGCATAAGGCTTCTGGCATCCATTGATTACTCTAGTTGGCACTGGGTGGCACTATTGTATGGAGAGTTTTGCCTTTTTCATTAAAACATTTAGTGATTACAGAGAAGCAAACAAATTCACTTTCGATATGTTTTGCTCTCTTTGAAAGTTTTGTTTTTGTGAAATGGAATTTTTTTTAAGCTTATCTTATTACGTCTAAATTGATATTTGTTGTGATATACTTGTAATGATGTTTTAAATTATATATTTTTCATATACTGATAATTTATCTACAAATTAAACCTTTTCTGTTTGTGCATCAAAATTTTTTTTATGATTTTTTTTTTTTTTTGGGTTGCACCACATAGCTTCATATACCGAATTTGAGGGATTGTGAAACCTTTTATTCAGTTCATGTGAGGTCCCTTTTACAATAATCAAGAATTCTGCCACCCATGCCATTAGCATAAAAAACTTCTTTAATAAAAGAAAAAAAACACAATAAAATACATTTTTCCACTATAAAACTTACATATAAAAAAATTATAATTTTTAATAAAATTCTATTATTGTTTTAATTTTATATTTACTATAAATAATTTGTAACTGGACAGGGAATAACTTGAAGCTTCCAATGAGATTGCAAATGTGGTATAACTCATGGGAAAGTTCGGTTTTTTTCTGCTTAGTTACATATAATCTGAGTTATTTGCTTAATATAAGAAATTTGATAATTCAAACTTAATATCAGTTCGTTTTTCAACAACTTTTATTCGATAAACAAAGCAAAACTCTCCATACAGTATTGCCACCCTGTGCCAACCAGAGTAATCAATGAATGCCAGAAGGCTTGTGCATAAAATCCCTATCTAATGCCTACTCATCCAATATCCCCAGACTAGTTTCTGGCTTGCGGCCATCGTCAGTGAGGAGCTTTGGATCTGAGAGCACTGCACCTAGATCTTAGGATCTAATGCAACCCTCCAGCACCCACCTTTTATCTCTACTTAACTACAAAACTATGAGAATGAAATTGAAAACACAAAAATATTTTCAATCTAAGCTCAATAGCTTGTATAGTCATATGGGTCTGAACTCAGTTCAGCACCCATACATTTTGGTGTCTTTGGCTCTTTAACAACCATAGCCACCACTATCCTATTAGGCAGGATTGGCATTAAACTATTAAGCATCACATGATCACACTCTTATACTAGCACATAATTGTTTATAAACAAAGCAAAACTTTCCATACAGTATTGCCACCCTGTGCCAACTTTTATTCGAATTATTTTTTAACTCAATTAAAAATATGTTTTAAAAAATGATGGTTTTGTTTCAAAACATAGTCACAGCAATGTATCTCTCAATCTGGGACATTCTGTTAGAAATTATGGTATTGACATTTATTTCTCTTAAACTTTAATACATTGTACAGGCTTAAACCTGCATTTATATATGCAATATATGCGGGATTCGAATTCAGACTTTCACACGACTCACTACTCTCAGTGCCATCTCATATTTCTGACCCACCTGATCACACTCATGTTGAAAAGATAAATAATCGAATTTGAAATTAATGTTAAAGGCCTAACATAGCAAATCATTAAACTTAACATAAATTTTTAATATGCCTATGAATATATTGGGTTTTTAATATTCATTAAGCATTTGCCCTATTAGACTTTAAATCATTTCATTTCATTGTTTTCAAGAAGTAGTAGAATAAAACTGTGTAACTGCATTGAGAGAGTTGGAAATCATTTCAGACTAGAAATTATTGTGGAAATAATTGCCATCAACAATAGCAGTGATACCTCTTGTCTTTAGAAAAAATTAACTTTATAAGTATTCCAAATACATTGAATTGTTTGTAATAGCACATAGTATATGTACAAGGTTTTGAGAGGTATTATTCTCGCCTCTTCTTCAATTGTTGCTGGCTTAGCCAATGACAGTACTAGCATGGGAATTAAATCTGAATCCTTAGATTCTTGAATATTAAATTTTATGGTAACAGTCTCACAAACTAAACCATATCTGTCCAAAGGCAACAGTCAGTAGAAATTTCATATACGTATCTATGAGATTCCTCCTGATTTTTCCACTTTTTCCTAAGAGCAAAGTTGACTAGTCATTTCCATACATTATGTACAGTGACTTATGGGATTGTTTGCCATTGTCATGTTAGCAGCTTCTTTAAATTTTCTTCTTTGTACCTTTTCTTCTCTATCCAAAATTTTTGTAGTTTCCCAATTGAACATATGTTCATTGGCACATGCATGGTCTGCTATCTTAGACATCTGTTTTCTCTCTTCTAATCATCAGTTTGTATTTTCACAAGCACTTTTCAATGGGGATGACTGGTCTCACCGATATACATTTTTTCACATTCACATGGTGTTTCATAGATGCAGCTTTTTCTTTTCAGCATTTACAATACATAATGATGGAAACTATTAATCAACTTTGCTCTTAGGAAAAAATGGAGAAATCAAGAGGAATCTGACAGATAAATATATGAAATGTCTACCGACTACTGCCTTTGACAACATGGCTCAGTTGGTTAGAACATCATCTTAAAATTCAATATTCAAGAATCTAAGGGTCCAGGTACCAATTATCATATTAGTATTATCACTGGTCAGGCCAGTAACACTTGAAGAAGAGAGGAGAAGGTGAATGTATTTGGAATATTTCAATAGAATTAAATTTTTCTAAAGACCTTCAATACTTATATTAGATGGCGGAAATAGTCCTTTATATAAATACAACTAATGAGTGCTAGATATGCTTTTTGGGAACAAAATTATATAAAAATAGTGTATGTTTTGCTAACTATTATCAAAATAATACTACAATTGGTAAATTATAAAAAATTTAGAAATTTTATATAATTAAATGAATTTAATGAAATTTAAAAAAACAATTTGTAGATTATTTTTTAACAACAGGAAGACAGATATGAGTACAAGTATAGCAAATAATTTTTTTAAAAGGGGAGGGGGCTACAAATATAAAACTAAACATTTTCATCGAGCAATAAGTAGCATGAATGTCCTGAACAAAATCAAGATAAAGATCTCATTTGCTAATGCTTTGGCATCCTATTTTTCAGCAGAAAAAATACCTAGATGGAACTATAATGGTACTGGGAGTGGACCTCACCTTCTATAGAAATACAGAAAAAAAAACTCTGATCGGAGCAAGTCAGTGCTAACTTTGTGCTCTATGATCACCTCGGTCCTACTGGAAACACTGAGCAAACAATTTTTCTATCAATTACAGGTTTCTCCAATAGATGAAGTGATTTTTGGGTTTGTCTTTCTAAACAAAACTAGGAAAATGTGTGAGCAGAACATTCATGCTAATTGGTATTGCTGATGCAGGAAGTGGGAAAGAAAAGTTTGTGGTGCTGCCACGTATCTTAGTTTCAAAAAAATACCCCTAGACTAATTTGTTACACTTGTATGCTCATTCAAATCATGATTTGGTTGCCATTGTTCAGTTAAATTATTTGGAAAGAAGAGAAGAAATAACCATTACTCCAACAAAAATGAATGTTATCCTTTTTCTTATCTTTGTTTCCAAAAAAAAACAGCCTTTCATTCACTTTTTTATACTTGTATTTTTGTGAAAATCATCTTGATGATTGTTGTTTAGCTAAATTGATTCCAAAGAGGATAAGGAAAAAATAAGATAAAGAAAACGCACTTAACTTTGTCTACTGATATTTGTTCGGTAATATTTTGTAGCTACTTTTTTGAACATCCGTCAATTGTAGTATTCTTTTATTCAAGATACACATGACAATCACATTATTGTTCTTTAATTCTATTTGGAAACACAAACCCAAAAATCCCATCCTATGGAACTGATGAGAAAAAATGTTACCTCTACTGCTTACTACTTTCAAAAGTGGTTGGTTACTGTCCCAAATTTGAAATAAAGAAACGCATATTAAATCATTTAAATAATTTAATATTAAAAGGAAATATGTATACATGTTCATAAAGATTATTTTTAATAAGAATTTCTTACCCATCTTTACATAAGGATTTGAGATTTGAACACTTAAGACCAACACAGAGTTGTCAGATTACATAACAAAATATGGAATGTTATATGTTAGAAGTGACTCGGAAGATTGAAAATGAATACATGAGTAAGAGAACAAGCAGAATAACTATCATTTTAGAAAGAATTAAAATACTGTAAGTGTAATTGGACTGAACATATTTTTAGAAGAAAAGTGATTATGTAGACAATTGAAGTTTTAAATTGACTGAAAAATGATTATAAAAGATCTAAAAAAAGAATCTTTGGGAGATCAATTGTTGAAATAGGGAAAATTGATGGTGTGATGTGGAAAAGAGAAGAGATGATATAACTTTGATGAGTGGATTAAAATTGGAGAAATCTTTACCCTGCAATGATTGAATCATAGTTGAAAATGGTGATAGTAGAATATATTTGAATTTATGTACATGTTTATAAAATACCAAATTTCAATTTGAATCTAATATAATTTATATTTAATATCATCATCATTATCATCAACCATTATGAATCCACTACAGGATGAAGGTCTCTCCAACTTCAATCCATCTTTTCCGATCTTTAGCTTCTCTTTTCCACATCACCCCTGCACACTTCTTATTTCATCCATCCATCTCACATGTGTTTTCTTTCTGGGTCTTTTACAATCTCTTGGAATCCAATTTAAGATTTCAATTGTCCATCTATTATCATCTCTTCATGATATACTAATTTATAAATATGTAAAAACAACAATAGCATTGGTGGTCGAGAGGTCAGCGACAGTTGCTTTACAAGCAGTTGTCCTGGGTTAGCAGGTTCACTTCCTGGCTGGAGGAAAAAAAACAACAATGTCAAAACATTTCCAAGATTGTTTAATTGTTTTATTGTATAGATCAGGGATGGGAAACTTCTGGCTTTTATGCCAATTCTGACCCTTGAAAACACTCAACAACAGCTGCCACACATTTTCATAAATATATATAAAATGGACTTGTATAAAAAATTTATTTAAACATAGTGCAGTGCAAATATTGAATTAAGAATTAAGTAAAATAAAATTATTTATTTTCTCAAATACATCTTTATCTCTATTACCTTTATACTAATTCTATTTCATTCTACCAGAAGTTCAATAGTCCAACAAATTATTGACATATAAAAAATAGAGTCACAGATCACATGACGCCATTCTCTTAAGCTTGTAAGATATAAACAATGAGCATTGCCAATTGCTCAACAAGCTTTGTGATAAATGTTTAGCCAGAGAAAGCATTTAAAATGTCTCTGTCAGGAAACCCCCCCCCAAACCTCTAACCATGGTTTCATGCTTTGGCACTCCTCAGAGAGACATGTTTTATATGGTGTAGTCTGACTAGGATTATGCTACTGACAGAATATAGAAAAATAAGATAAGAAAAATTGACACAGAAAATTGCACATTTGAAAAGAAATACTAAATCAATGTGCATGATATATCCAGAAAGTATTTCAATTAATAAATGACATACTATTAAGAAACACTATCAAAACATTCTGACTACAACTACATTATTGGGGAAGAAATAAATATTACAATAGAAAAACAAAGCTCTTGAGCAACCAGCTGACATGTTTTATACAAAATACAAGCAAGTCAGAAAATTATGTGAATACAAGTTATTTTTTTTTAAAAAAAGCACATTGAAACTATTTTTTAATAGCGAGTTATAAAAGATTGCATCCTAACTATTGTAGAAGTAATCTATCCAGAACATAAAAAGAAATTTGAAAATATATGACACATAGATATATTCAACATGAATCCGAAAAAATACCATTAAATGTGGAACAATCGTTAACAGTAATGATGTAACTTCATTTTTAATTCACAAAAAAATTATGGCCCTCATTTAAAATGGGAAAGTTGAGATTTAAAAGGTTGCCCATTCTTCTTGATTAAAGCTAAATTAATTAAATTTTTGATCAAATATAGTAGGCTAATTTTTAAATGGATAATTTTGTATGGCCCACAAATGAGATTATATCTAACTGGCCCTTAGCAGAAAAAACGTTCTCCACTGCTGCCTGTTATAAATGCTCAAAAGATTAAAAAAAAAAAAGAATGAGGTTTTATAAATGGGAAAAGGAAAATCAAAGTAATAAATATCAAAATTATAATGAAACTATTAAATTCAGAATTGATATATGCAGAAAATTCTTAATACTGTTCATAAAGAAAAGTTACCAGATCTTCGAGGTTATTTTTCATTATTCCAAAAATAATGTGCAAACTCTTTATATTGCTAAATTGCCAGGAAACCAAACCTCTTGATGATGTCTCCCCCCCTTCTTTTTATAGAGATCTTGATTGCAAGAATCCCAAAAAATCATAAAATTCTGATTTTGGAAGTACTGTATTTGCATATTGATTTTACTCAAAATGTATATCCTGCTTTCTTAAATTGAAGAGAGGTGGCAGCACTAATTATTGTCAGCTGAAAAATTCAATAATAGTTACACAATTTTCCTATATTTTTGCAAAGTATTTTAGAGAATTTATAGATTAACTTTAAATATCAATATTAAAATATGTGATTATTCAATTCATACCTGATGTATGTAAATATATAAGGAAATTGATTTTAAATCAAAATGTTCATTGCATTAAATGTTTTAAGGCCTTAGCTTGACTTCAAAGGTATTCTTAATATGTTCCTCTGTATAGACAATGTTTATGCAGAATTCTCTAAGTGAATAAGTGTTACACTCTAATTCGATGTTAGAAAATCGAAGGTCTAATATAAATAAAATTATATCTTCAAAAACGTCCATCCAAGTACATGAAATATAAATAAAATTAATCAAATCATACATTCACATAAAATATAATTCTAATATATAAGATTCTTATTTTAATTTTTTTAGCTAGCTAAACAATGCATTCACAATTTTCAGCACGTTTATTTCAGGAAGATTATTGCTGATTTTTTACTAGTAATTGAAAATAAGCCATTAGGATACAGGTTTTTTTTCATATGCCATAGCATCGGCCGGGAGGCGAACCCATAACAACCATCTGCAACCAACTGCTTGCTTGCAAGGTGGCTGCACTGACCTCTCGGCAGCAACGCTTGACGAGGACACATGTTTTCAAAATAATGAAAATAAAATTAAGCACACAAATTAAAATTGTATATTGCTTTAGATGGGTTTTCCCAATATTTACAAGTCTGAGATTTGAAGATTTAACAGAAAAGCAATCCACAGACGTCAGATCACTCAACAATGTTTAGAGACATGTTTGTTACAAAGCAATAAGAATACATCAAAATACGTAAATGAAAAGACAAAAAGAGAACATTGATTATTAAAAGAATTAAAAAATTGAAATTGACCTGGGGTAGACATATTCTCAGAAGAGCTGATAAAAGATGGGCAATTGAAGTTTTAAAGTGTAGTATAAGAGATTACAAAAGACCTAGATAAAGGCTTCTTGAAAAGTGAGTAGATGAAATAAGAAAGTTTGCTGGTGTGTTGTGGCAAAAAAAGATTAGGATTCTGAGAAACTGGATTAACTTTAAAGAGACCTTCATCCTGGTGTAGAATGATAATAGTTAAAAATGGCGATAATGACAAATTATTTGTGGTGTCTGGAATTTAATATTTTTTTTATTTCCCACCAGGTAACCTTTCTGTATATGCAAAATTATTACTGATCTTTGTACATAAATGAAATCGAAGTACTTGATTCCAAAACCTATGAGCTATTATTTTTAAGTGAGTTAAAAAAATATTAATAACCAAAGTTCATCAAATTACTTATAAAAAATATAAAGTTCTACTTAGAGGGAGCCAAAGACTCCAGTTAACACTGTTTCTGGCTTCTTGTTCCGTTCCCCTTTTCCTAGTTTAGGGAATTAAATTTCCCTAAAACTATCCCTATTAAAAAGGGGCGTTTCTTAGCTCTCTTTTCATATACAAGCTATATCAACAATGTAATCACAAGTAATAATAAGTTCAACTTTTATAAAAACGCTATGTAAATTATATGGCAGCCATTGAAATTACAAAAGATTTCTTCAGAGATTTTACCTTTTAATGAAAATTTTCATTTCACTTAATTTTGTTGAATGAACAAGAGAGTCTGGTTGTTGGGATGACCCCCAGGGGCCTAAATCCTAGTTCTTTTGAGGGAGGGGGCTGGGATGAGGGCACTGTGATGATCGTTACCAACATTGGTTTTTCTCATTCACAAGATAGAAAAAATAATGTTATTAATGACAATTCTTTAACGTTATTGTCATGAATGATTTTATTTATGTATTATTGCAAAATAAGTTGCAGTCTGGCCTTATGATTCTAATTGCATACACCTTATTTAATTTTATTACTTCCAATGTTGTTATTGATAGGGCTGGCCTTTTGCTGTTCATGTGATTTTCATGATGGATTAGAATGGTTTTCAGCAGAGACATTTTGAAGCTTGGATTTTTTTTTGCTTGTTCTCCATAGTTTTTCCGTAATTTTTCCAAAGTATTCAGGATTGCTCTCTTGTGAAGATATTCGAGGCCATTTGGAAGAACTGAACAGTAGATTGATTTAGTCCGTATTTTATGTTATCTCAAAGTGTTTTCCTATTTCTCAACTTATCTACCGCAAATTGGATTTCCCAATATTGTACTACTAAAACACTATTCATATTTGAATTCTAGACTTTACAAATAATTCCTAATTGTACCTTTTAATTAAAATTTTCATCACACTCAACTTTTCTGATTGAATGAGAGAGTCTAGTTGTTGGGGGGGGGGGGCAGAGACCTAAATCCTGGTTTTTTCGAGGGGGAGGGCTAGGATGAAGGTGCTGTGGGGATTGTTTCCATCATTGATTTTCTCATTCACAAGAAGGAAAAAAAACTATTCATAATGGTTTTAGCATTATTGTTATAAACGATTTTATCCAAGTATTATTGCAAAGTAAACTGCAGTTTGGCCTAATGATTTTAATTGCAAGTGATTCACCCTATTTAAATTTATTACTTACAATAAGTGTTTTCCTATTCTCAACTTACCCATCGCAAATTGGATTTCGCAATATTCTACTCCTAAAATGCTACTCATATTTGAACTCTAGACTTTACAAATAATTCCTAATTATAACATTCATTTGTCTTTAATGGTTAATACACCCCCTTTCCGCATCCCTTTCCATTTTCATATGTATCCTTTTCCTTTCACTATGCTGTTACTGAATTTCATTTTAATTTTGTATTGGAAAAATATATTTTTAAGATTTTTTTTTTTTTAAATTAAAAATAACTTTTTATGTGATTGTAGGTTTTTTGGAAAGTGTAAAAAGGGGCCGTGATTGCGAAATATTACTCTAAACTTGTGATGTTTCTGCTATCAAATCAATTTAAGAGACTGTATAGGATATAACTAAAAGAAAGAAGTCTCATAAACATTTTTTTATCCAGAAATAAAAAAAAATGGGTTTTTATACATTCAAAAAAAAATTATTTAAAGTTTACTTTTTTTTTTGTCTTTACAAAAATTTGGAAAAAAGTACATTATTTCAGGTATTATTAAAACAGGCAAAACTCTCTATACATATTGCCACTCAGTGTAAGCCAGAGTAATCAATGGATGCCAGAAGGCTGGTGCATAAAATCCCCATCTACTGCCTACTCATCCAATATGCCCAGACTAGTTTCTGGCTTGTGGCCTTCGTCAGTGAGGAGCCTTGTATCTGAATTGATGAACTTCAAAAAATATGGTATTTTCAATTTAAGTCTCATAATTTTGTAGTTAAGTAGAGATAAAAGGTGGCTGCTGGAGAGTTGCATTAGATCCTAAGATCTAGATGCAGTGCTCTCAGATCCAAGGTTCCTCACTGACAAAGATCACAAGCCAGAAACTAGTTTGGGGATATTGGATGAGTAGGCACTAGATGGGGATTTTATGCACCAGACTTTTGGCATCCATTGATTACTCTGGCTTGCACTGAGTGACCCTACTGTATGGAGAGTTTTGCCTGTTTTAATAACAGTTAAGAGCAAGCATAAAAAATAGTGATCATGTGATGTTTATTGTATTATCAAATGCTAAAATAAATTTAAAATTATAAAAATAAATATTTACTAGACCACTCACTGCCTTTTTTCCTGCAAAAAATATCGCACCAATATTGAGTATACCTTTTTATGTAATAATGTTTTTAATATGGATGTTAACTGTTGTTAATTTTTCTCTGTGTGAAGATTGTTTTATCTCTAAAAAAAAATTGTTCAAGAAAATATGCAACTATTAAACATTGTCAAAGTATTTGCAGGAAACAAATGTAATATAATTTTCTACTTCTTCTTTTCCTATGTATTGATTTCTATTATAACATATCATACCATTTACACCTTCTTAGACACTTTATCAATACTTTTATTTGTATTATTTGTATTACACTAACAGTTTCGACTGTACTGCAGTCATCATCAGAGTTCTTGTTGATTCTATTACCAATCAACAAGAACTCTGATGATGACTGCAGGACAGTCGAAACTGTTAGTGTAATACAAATAATACAAATAAAAGTATTGATAAAGTGTCTAAGAAGGTGTAAATGGTATGACAGGAAACAAATGCCATTTAATTTTGCCATCATGTGGATTGAAATAGCATGTCTATTAACAAGATATCATAAAGAAACCTGTAGCAATTCCAAAAAGGAAATAAATTCACTAATGGATTTATAAAAGTCTTTAATCCTGCTGCTATAGCCACAAATCTGATAGTCATTAACTACGATGTTCATAGTTTGTATTTATCCACATTACAAAGATCAGTAACTGATAAATAACATTTATGAAGAAAATTAGCAAATCAATAATTGATTGTCCTGATTCTATGGATGCAACTGCCTTTATTATTGGATCACAATTAAATATTTTTTTTGGAAACTCATAATAATTCCAACTTTGCACCATAATTCTTTGCTTGTTAATTCTTGATTGAATATTTAAAAAGGATAGTTTGATTTGAGTGAAGACTTGTGAAATTCTACCATGTGTTAATGTCAAGTTCCATGTGCTTAACAGTTTTTATACATTTTCTACAAGATTTTTTTTCTGATAGCTGGTGGATGAAATTGTGAAAGAGCTTGAAGATACTGTAGAGAAGAACCATTAGTATTTTCTCATAGTAATATTTGAGTATCCAATTGTTTTGTGGGAGAATGTTATCTCCAGAAGAGAGACAATGTTCATCATAAGAATATGCATAGCTGTTAGCAAAATATTTGGGTCATAACCCCTAGTAGTATCTTCTATATTTGGAAGACCACTGAAAAATATATAAATATAGTAAGTGAAAGAATCAAATATCATGCTAATTTTTTTTGTAAAATTTTGCATCTACTACAATTATGATTTAATGACGTTTAAATTTTTTTATTGGAGAACATTTGTCAAGCAAATTAATTGTTTTCCTGCATTTAATAATTTAAAAAACATTTAGAAGACCATTTTTACAAACAGTATCATAAGCTGTGAACATCACATGACCACAATTTCTTATGCTTGCTTATAACTGTTATTGAAACAGGCAAAACTCTCTCTATATATATATTATCACTCAGTGCAAGCCAGAGTAATCAATGGATTCCAGAAGGATGGAGCATAAAATCCATCTAGCACCTAAAACCAATCCTGTCTAGTAGAATAGTGGTGGCTATGGTTATTAAAGAACCAAATCCACTAAAATGTATGGGTACTGTACTGAGTTCAGACCTATATGACTATATAAGCTAATGAGCTTGGATTGAAAATATTATAGTGTTAAAGACTCATAGTTTTGTAGTTAAGTAGAAATAAAAGGTGGCTGCTAGACAGTTGCATTAGATCCTAAGATCTAGGTGCAATGCTTTCAGATCCAAGGCTCCTCACTGATGAAGGCAACAAGTCAGAAACTATTCTGGGGGTATTGGATGAGTAGGCACTAGATGGGGATTTTACACACAAGCCTTCTGGCATCCATTGATTACTCTGGCTTACACTGAATGGCAATACGTATAGAGAGTTTTGCCTGTTTTTTCATAAGCTGTTGTTAAATCAATAAAGATAACATCACTTTTTTAATTTATTTTTAAAATCCTTTCCAATATGAACTGTTAAAAAGAAAACATATTCATAACAGCTGTTTGCTGGCCTAAAATCAGGATAATCTATATGAAACTGACTAACTATTGGTAAAATTCTTTTTAATATGATCCAATCAAAAAGGTTATAGGAAATACACACTAATTATATTGGGTGATAATTTCTTGAATTATTGCTAGCTTTGTTTGCTTTTAAAACTTCTATATTTTTGCTTGCAAGCCAAACTGTACAAATATTTTCTGTACGTATAATATTATTGAATAATTTTTCCAACAAGGCTTTTGATTTAGGTTCTAATTTTTTAACAAACTCTGAAAATATGATATATGTTTCTAGGGTTTTCCCTAATTACCATAAGCAAATACAAGTTTGAGTTCACTTCTAACTTTTATCTTATTGCTATTATAGAAGCATTGTAAAAGAGAAAATTGTAGTTCTGGTCTAATAGTGCTTTTCCTTAGGTTTAGAAGTCTGGTATAGAAGATTGGCAACTGATTATCACAGTATTGGCTCTTTGAAGAGATATTTTTACATCTATCAAGATTTTGTAAAGGGGCCCAGGTAAGGGGATTAGATTTTACAAAATTGTTATTTTTCCATTGTCTCTAACTCCATTTTCTTCTTGACATCATTCAGTAATTTTATAAATTTGTCAGTAATTTTCATTTCTTTAGTAGATAATTGACTGTAATCTGCAAGAAATTGCTAATAATATTCATGAGAGATGGACTGTCTGTCAGCTGCCATTAAGAGTATGTTAAACATATCATAGCAAGATAAAATTGAAGAGACTGTTAATGTTTTATTCAAAACATCCTTTATATTGACTTCCATTATTTCTACTTAATTTCCATTTCAAAAGAGGATAGCTTTCTACCAAAGTAATGTAGATTCCAAGAGTGGTTAGATATGTTTGTTTTTTTTTACTATGGGGAAAATAGTCTAATATCAGTAGTTCAGAAAGTAATAGTGAATCATTTTTTGTTGAAATAAAACATAAATCTGAAGTTTTGTTGTGCATCTCCATGAATAAAGTATTCCATTTTGGTTAGCATCATAAAATAAATGCATATTGTTTAATTCTATTCATTTTACAATTTCATAACCTCAAATAATGCTATAAGAATTGAAATCTCCAAATAAAGTGTAAGACCAGTTTATATTGGGATGTTTGTAAATATTGCATGCATAAAAACTTATTATCAAAATAATGATTGTAATATCATATATGTGACTTTTTTCACATGCGTTACTGAAGCTATAATTATATTATACCAAGGCAGCTGTCATTGGCCGAAAGCGGAGGGTGCTAGGAATCCCCTGATTGAGGACTCAGGCTACCATTTGATGACTTTTTATTTAGGTACTTACAATTACAGATCACTTTCAAGTGAAGGAAGATTGCAAGAGTTAGAAGAAGAACTATCATATTAAATGGGTCATTATTGGACTTTGTGAAGTTAGAAGAAAAGGTGAAGAAACAATTGATTTAAAAAGTGGACATATACTCTATTATAAAGACACAAATGTTGGAAATACAAGTAGAGTAGGATTCATTATAAATAAAAAATGGAAGAATAACATTGTGGAGATTGATGGTGTATCAGACAGAGTGGCAAGATTAGTTTTACAACTTAATAGCAGATACCAAATGCAAATAATTCAGGTTTATGCCCCAACAAGTTCTTATAGTGATGAAGTTATAGAAGATTTTTATATGGATGTACAAAAGGCTTTTGATCAGAATAAACAACATTTTAAAATTGTAATGGGAGACTTTAATGCTAGAATTGGTAAATAAATAAAAGATGAAAATGCTGTAGGTAATTTTGGTTATGGTAATAGAAATGAGAGAGGACATAGACTTGTGGAGTTTGCAGAAAAAGAAAAACTTTATATTATGAATTCTTTTTTTGAGAAAAATGTTAAAAGGAAATGGACATGGAAGCATCCAAATGAAGGTACAGCAGAATTGGATTATATTTTGACTAACAGAAAATACATATTTCAAGATTGTAATGTTCTTAATAAATATAACACAGGAAGTGATCATCGATTAGTAAGGTGTAAGTTACGTGTTAATGTAAAACTAGAGAGACAAAAATTATTAAGAAAAACAATATTTACAGTTGATATTCCTAATCTTCAGAAACATTCTAATGAATTTAAATTAGAACTTACAAATCGGTTTCAATTAATAGTAGATTTTGACATGATTCAGATTTGAATGACCTTAATAGGAAAATAAGCGATACAATTTTAAAAGCTGCAACAAAGATAGCTGGTAGAAAAAAGCAGCAATTGACCAATAAAATTTCTACTGAGACTAGAGAATTTATGAAGAAAAAAAGGAATATGAGGATATACAACAATGATGCATAAAAAAAGATTGAATATCTCGAATTTTGTAAAATGGTGCGAAAAAGAGTTGAAAATGATACTAGAAAGTATAATTGTGAACTAGCTAGGAAAGCTGTAGAAGAGAATAAAAGTCTAAAGAGTGTAAAACAACATTTTGGTATTGGTAGGAAATTTATATCTGCAATAAGAAAAAAAGATGGCATTATTACTAAAAAGAGAGATGACATCATGAAATGTGTAGAAGACTTCTATCAAGAATTGTATAGTAATAAAGAACAAGTGCCTTCTATACCTGTTATATCTTCTGAATTGCCCAGAATTTTGAATGAGGAAGTGAGATATGCAATTAAATTTATGAAGAAAAAGAAGGCTCCAGGTAATGATGGAATTATAATTGATATATTAAAAAAAGCAGGTGAAGAAATATAATTTTTTTTAGCAAAGTTATATACCAAAGGTCTAAATGATAAAGATGTACCAGATGATTGGAAGAATGCAGTATTAATATTATTTAAAAAAGATGATAAAGAAGATATTAGAAATTACAGACCTATCAGTCATTTATCAGTTTTATACAAAATTTTTACTAAGATAATTACAACTTGTCTACAGAAAACACTGGATTTCCACCAACCAAGAGAACAAGCTGGATTTAAAAGTGGTTTTAGTACAGTAGATTATATCCAGGTATTGACAGAAATTATAGAAAGGACAAATGGATATGAGTTGCCATTATGCTTAGGATTTTTAGACTATGAAAAGGCATTTGATTCTATAAACATTTCTTCAGTGATTAAAGCATTGGATCATCAAGGTATAGATCCAGGATATTGTCATGTTTTAAAGAATATTTATAAAAATGCAACAACAACAATTAGACTACATAATGATAGTAGGAAAATCAACATTGAAAAGGGTATAAGACAGGGTGACTCCATATCTCCAAAACTTTTTACAGCCGTGCTGTAAGAAGTATTTTGTGGATTAAAATGGAAAGCTAAGGGAGTGAAAGTAAATGGAGATTATTTATTTAGATTTTGCAGATGATGTAGTTGTTTTTGCAAATAATGCTTCAGATCTTCAGGAAATGTTGCAGAAGTTATCAGATGAAAGTAGGAAAGTAGGACTAAAGATAAATGTTAAAAAGACTAAAGTAATGTTTAATAGATTTTCTCAAAATATGAAAATAAAGATTGATTATGATGAGTTAGAAGAAGTTAACAGTTACAAATACCTTGGTCAGATTATTAATACAGATAGAAATATAATGGATGAAATTAATCATAGAATTAAACTTGGTTGGAGTGCTTTTGGTAGAAATAACTTGATACTAAAAGGAAATATGCCTATGTGTTTGAAAAGGAAGGTTTTTAATAAATGTGTTTTGCCAGTTCTTACTTATGGATCTGAGATTTGGACACTTAATAGAAGAGCAATATGGAGACTTCAAACCATTCAAAGAAATATGGAGAGATGCATGTTGGGAGTAACAAGAAGAGATCGAAAACGCAATGTATGGGTAAGAGAACAAACAGGTGTTACTGACCTCATTGAAAAAATCAAAAGACTGAAGTGGAGTTGGGCTGGACATATTGTTAGAAGAGATGATAACAGATGGACAATTGAAATTTTAAACCGGATTTCAAGAGTTTGTAAAAGACCCAGAAAGAGACCACATGTGAGATGGATGGATGAAATAAGAAAGTGTGCAGGGGTGATGTGGAGAAGAGAAGCTAAAGATAGGAAAAGATGGATTGAACTTGGAGAGACCTTCATCCTGCAGTGGATTGATAATGGTTGATGATGATGATGAATAGGTTTGCTTAGCGATTTCAAGATTTAATGTTCGAATCTCATACTCATAGCTTTGTGAATGAAGACTGTTGTGATTTATTGTACACATATGCAAATGAGTTTGATTTTTTTTTAATTAGTTAGCAAATGATCTCAGTACCATTAATAGAAGAGAGGCATGCTTCGCTCACTCCAAACAATGGACTATTAATTAAAAAAATTCAAACTCATTTGCATATGTGTACAATAAATCACAACAGTCTTCATTCACAAAGCTATGAGTATGAGATTCGAACATTAAATCTCGAAAGCGCTAAGCAGACCTATTACACATTATAGTATAATTATAGCTTCACTAACGCATGCGAAAAAAGTCACATATTTATAATATCATCTGAACTATTTTCAGTAAAAATTATTTGTTGTACAAAATAATTTGAAACAAAAGTAGTCCAATGCTGTTTTCGAACACATTTTATCATTAATCAATGTAAACCAGAAAATTTAAGAATAATATTCATTATTAGAAGAATGACTAGTTTTTTTAAAGAACAAAATTATGCTAAGCAGTCTATAGAGGAACACCATTTTTGATATACATTTAATTTTAATTTGAAATAATTTTATAGTGTTTCCTAGGTTAAAAGATGTCACTCAGTAGAGTGTATAGTTGGCACCTGAGGGAATTCATGGTTGCCAACTCCATGTAATATTTTTTTTTATTTCAGGAGTCAATGACCATTATTTCTGTATTTCTGCCATTGTTTTCCTCCATAAAATTACCAGAATTTATGTTTATAGTTTTATTATATACTTTCATAATGTGCTACATTGAGCAGGGATTCATCAAGTTAAAATCTGGTTTAAATGTGGAAGAATTAGTTTTGCATGCTTATGCATGTGACTTGTGAAGTGGGCCATGGGTAAACTGTACTAAATCAATGCTATACAATGTTCTGACAAGTCCAAATCAACATCTGGATTATCAATTTGAGTATACTTTTCTTTTAGGACTGTGTTGTGCTGGATTTCAATCTATTCCTTCTAGATGTTTTGAAATAGATTATAAGAAACACCATCTGTAATTAAAGTATTTGATATTTTGAAGAAAATCTTAGAGAATCTCTTCAACTTTATCTTTCTATGATAGCTTTAACAAACTGTTAATAACAGCTGTCAGTGTCCATTCCTCTTGGATATCATAAGCAATTTTTTCCTAGTTAGAATACAATTACCAGTATTCTTTACAACCAATTTTTATTTACCAAAGAATTAGAAATTACTGACAAACTTATAAAATCACTGGAGAAAGACCATGGGGAAATAAACTTTTTTAATATGCAGTTGTAAGGCCATGGTCCTTTTATTAACTCATGAGGGATGTAAAATTATCTCTAAAAAACACTACTGACACTGCTAATCAGATAGCCAATTATATATACCAGACTTCTAAGCAAGATTAATAAAAATGAGGAAAAGCTCCATTAGAGAAGAATGGTAAATATCTATTTTATAATTATAATAGCAATGTGATAATAACTGTAGATCAGGAATAAGCAAGTAGCAGCCTGCTAAGGGTTTTCATGTGGCCTGCCAAGACGATCAAAACAATCCGCCTTGAACTGAGATTTCCTTCCCTGTGTGACCAAAGATTCATCTCATATTTTCCACTAGGATGGCCACATCAATACACATGCGCAATGTAGATATGATGTGCAGTGCTTTTCCAGTTGATCTGGTTAATTTCAATTTTGTTTTTGCATTAGCAAATACATACATTTCCAACTTTAGTGAAACCATGAGCCCTCCGAAAAAGTGTAAAATCAGTGATGAATATCAAGTGGCTAATGAAGAATGGACAACAAATATTTCTTTGGTAATACAGGGAATAAAGCAGTGTGTTTATAGTGTCACGAAAAAGGTGTGACCCTCCACTATCCTTCACTTCCACAAAGTGGTCACTGAGCCAAAACAATTGCCCACACCCTGCTGTAGATGGTAGAGGTTTGTGAATTTGATTGTTTGATCAGAAAAAGCTCCAGCAACAGATAACATATTTCTAGAGTTTTAAAAAAATGTCGAACCTAAAGCTAAAGCATGGTTGGCAAAATTTTTCTGTAATATTATTCATACAGAAGACATTACGATAACTTAGCATACAAACAAACATATAGTAATCTTAAAACCAAACAAAGCTAGCAATGGTCTACAAACATAATACCTAATATCATTAGTAAGTCTTCCTACAAGCTTGTTCAATGGATCATACTAACAATAATTATACAAAAATGTGAGTGAGCTTCCTAGAGAAAATTGATTTAAGATCAGAAACCAACTTCTATCAATGAGTTTTATCTTTGAAAGCTAACATTAAAGAAAGTATTTCAAAATTTATTGAAACTAGTGACATCTTTATTGATCTAACTTCAGCTTATGAGTCTGTTTGAAAAAGTGGTTTTTTTACTAAGAATTTCTAAAATTCTTAAAAGCAAGAAAATCATTAATTTATTTGGCAAAATTCTCTCCAAAACAAAAATTCAAGTGACATTAGAAGATCATCCTTGTAAATACAAAATTTTCCAAATCAGATTGCCACTGGGTTCATTTCTTTCATCTACTTTATTTCTTCCTGATACAGCAGCCCAGAAATTCATCTATCCTAATGATATAATTTTTATTTCTTGAAAGTGATCCTTTCCTTGATTAGAAAGTTTTCTCAATAAGGTTTGAAAAAATTTGAAAGATTTTAGTGTTTTATGTCTAATTCTATGAAAATGCTATATCTAATTTTTTATTTAAACCACAAGGAATAATCTCATAATCTGAATATAATCTTTTGCAATAGTAATCTGAGTTTTGATTCTATCCCATGCTATTTAGGAGTGACCTTGAATCATGGCTTACTTTATTTCTGTTACTTATTTAAAGTTTCATCAAAATTAATTTTTAAGAATAATCTCATTAGAAAGCTGGCATCGCTTCTTAGGGATATGATGCAAATACTTTACAGACAGCTTTCTCAGCATTAATATAGTCTGCTGTTGAATATTATGTCTGATGAAGAAAAAGATTTCATACTAAACCTCTGAATATTCATTTAAATAATACCATGAAAAATATTGCTGATACATTTCTTTTGCTGTGGCATTCTTTCTTTTACAGATGTCAGAAGAAAAACTGTCTCACAGGAAATTTATAAAACAGATTGGATTGGCCAACAATAACTCAAGATATAACTTCAATACTGAAGAGTTGACTCCAATCAAGATCTTCTTTCTGGATTTTTAACCAAAAATATGCTATCAAGGAAGAATTATGGTATAAAAAGGAGAATTCTTATAAGTTTGCAAATGATTTGTTTTGATTCAGCAATAAAGCCATCCAAATTTGGTCTTTCTAGATGCAACTGAAATTTCATTTTTATTCAATTCAGGACGATTGATGGGTCTTATGATCATCTGCTTTATAAATATAATTTATCAGCCACTGATCTTTATATGTTAAGACAAATATAAACTAGAAACCACAGTTAATGGCTGTCAGGTATAAGGTTACAATTTTCAGAATTAAAAAACTTAATGAAGCTATTACTGAATCTATTGCCTATGTTGAATTTGTACAAATTGTTTTATGATATCTTATTCATTGGTAAACTGTCTAAATTCATTTTCTAAATAAATAAAAGAACAAACAATGAGAATTCCTCAACAAGCTTTGTGTTAAATGCTTAGCCAGAGAAAGCATTTAAAATATCTCTGTCAGGAATCCTCCCCAAACCACTCACCATGGTTTCATGCTTTGGCACTCCTCAGAGAGGTTCCAGGATATGTTCAGACACTAGATACCCTGGCACGAAACCATGGTCAGGGGTTTGGGGAGGATTCCTGACAGAGATATTTTAAATGCTTTCTCTGGCTAAGCATTTAACACAAAGCTTGTTGAGGAATTGGCAATCCTTATTGTTTATAACTTACAAGCTTAAGAGAATAGGGTCATGTGATCTATGACTCTTATTTTGACTAAATAAAAAAACATTTCCTTAAATGGCATGTATTTTCTACAAGAATCTTGACAATGTTTAATCGATATATATTTACATGAATAATTATTTTCCCTTTTGAAGACTAATAAATCATGACATCGAAGATCATTATCACAAAAAATTATATCTAGTGTAATTTTAAATTTTATTTTAGCATTTGATAATAATAGAGTTTTGCTGAGTTATTTCGAGTGTAAGTAATCTTTTTATTTTCTGGTTAAAATTTTTTTGCCTTTTTTCCCCATTTGGCTGCAGCCCACAGGGTCTCTTAAATTTAATTTGATAGCCTGTGATTTTCTGATTTCAACTTGTTGAAGGCATGGCCCTTTTTACAATTTTCAAGAAATCTGCAAACAACCTTAGTAGCATATTTGCATTAAAAAAAACATTTTTTTTTTTTTTAAAAAAAAATATTTATAATAAATAAAATCTTAAAAAAACATTTTTCACTATCAAAATTATATATTAGAAAAATTACTTATTTTAAAAACTATATTAATTTTGTTTTGTTTTTTTATAAAAAAGTTGATCAACTTTGATTATTAATATATTTTTGTTGAGTTAAAAATAATGTTTTTAAAATCAATGGCTTTATTTAAAAACAATTCGTAAAATATTTTTCATCTTGAATGTTCTATTGGAAATTATAGTGTTAACATTTCCTTAGGCTTTAAAATCAATTTTTTTTCATATAATGGCTAGTTAGGAATAATTTTGCAAATACATAAGGCAATCTATGGCAATTTAATATATATATATTAAAATCCAGGTATAGCAAATAATTATCACTCATTATCTATGCACTGTAGGAATATATGAACAAGTGTGTTTTGTTATATATATTGTAACCGAAAAGTCCGCCCGGAACATAACAGACAGATTTAATAATATAACGCAAAACTGTTACAGTATAATCTGTTCGCGACCAGGGTTCACTATCGTAGCAGTACATGAAGGTACATTAAATTATTCAAGATAAATTGTGTGACTATTTAATTAATTATCATTCTCACTAATGAATGTACGCTAAAAACTACACTTCAAAACCTTATTTTACGATTTTTATTTATGTGAGACCTTATGGCCAGCCATGAACTAGATGGTATGATCTATAAAACCACTAAATATTACTCTTCCAGGATTAAATGTATGATACATTACATTAATACCAACTATCACATAGTGAATATAGGCCGTTTAACAAGACAGTAAAAATTATAGTCAGCCTCATAATATAACTCAGGATTTTAGTACAGAAATTCCATGTAGGGTATTTGCTTTGCAATAAATGGTAGGCATATAAATTTTACGTTCTTTCACCATTAATTTAAATGTCAAATTAAATCAATAGCAATGAGACTCTTATTGTAATATGTAAATCATAAATTATAATATTAGCAAATAGGTTCAATCATCATATTGGCTAGAAAGCTTATTTATTAATTTAGGTCCTAATATCATGAACACCAATAGAAGTAACAAATTCTAGACTATATTCCAGAATTAACAAAGCAAAGCGAAGGTGATGTAGGAGGTAAATGGGATTTTATTATATCCCATACATCTCTAGTAACCCCAGAACAAAAAAGCATTTGTATGCATCATCAGGGACAATATGTGCTCTAACGTATGGTCCATTTAATAAGTTGGATTTTCTGGTTTTATATATTTATGACTCAACCAATACTAAATAAATAATTGGTTAATACAATATTCACAAAATTAGATAAATAAAATAAAAGATCATCACATATACTTGTTTCTATAAGTGGATAATGTATATGAATTACACAAATAAATAAATAAAATAAAAGACCAAACATGTACTTATTTCTATACATAAATAATGTACATGAAATTCAAATAAACACAATATAAGATTTTCTCACAAATGGATTTGATTTCAGCCCCTTAGAGGAAAGAGGATGGGTTCAAACACCTAGTCAGTAACACCTCCAATATGACAAAACCAGAACCAATGCATCTATACCCAGGATTTATAATAATAATAACAACAATTGATATTGATAAACCTGAAAATGTTGGCCATAATGAGATAAGGAATCAAAGATAGAATTTGAACCCCAATTCAGCTGGGAATATCATATAACTGACCTATAATAAATTATGAAAATAATTCACTCAAAGTCACTTTGTATAGCTGGTAACTGAACATGTGAAATCAACTTAAAAATGAGGGAAACAATGTAAACACCATAATGTGTGGAGATTCTGCTCAAAGATACATTTATGCAACAAAGAGCAATGACATCCCTATGGATGTATTTATACACTCAAAGGAATAACAAAGCATCAAGTGCTCTGTGGGATTTTTAACCATCATCAGAGCATTAAGCACAATTACAGACTGTTCCGTGGATTAACCACCAGCACAGAAATGAATATAAAGCATATAAAATGGCAAATGATCATTCTGCAGATTAGACCACTGGCACAGAATAATATAAAGAATGGTAATGATCATTCTGCAGATTAAACCACCATGACTGAATAATACCATATAATATTATAGAATAATATTAATATTTATTTTTCAAATAAAAGAGAAGTATAATGACTCTTATCAATAAATATGCTAAATTAAGCGACACATGCAGACTTACTAAAGTGAGTTAGGACATAAAATGAAATAAATACTTCAGTATATTAAACAACTAAGATAATAACCAACTTTGCCTAAAGTATAGGCAAAATAATAATACATAGTAAATATGAGTATAGGCACAGAACTCTGGAAAGACATATAGGATTAAGCCATGTAGTGTTGATGCACATTATAGATTCATTAAATAATCATTAAACCTTTGCGTAAGCACTGTTTCCTAATAATTGACGTTCTTCAATCTCTATATCATATATGTTCAATTCAATTAATCTAAATTGATAAATAATTATTTTCGGCCCAATAGAATATATACATGAACTTTATATACATATAGAATAATATATAATATGAACCAAAACGAAAAACACACTAGTTTAAATGACTACACTAAATTTAAATATATAATATTTCACATATATTGAATACTCAATAAAATCAATAACCTTTTCTTATTACATAATGTACAACATATAAATTAAATAGTTTTTCAATTAGAGCATATAGAATTTTATGAGTTTGATTGTATTTCCCTTCGTTTCCACCCATAATGAATATTCCATAATTAATTGATCCACATGTAGGCTTTCTGAATACTCGGGATATTTTTTAAAAGATAGGACATGTATAATTTTAATTAGAGTATTCCTCAAAAGTTAATAAAGTTCATTACTTGTATTTTAGGAGTTACTCCAAAATTAACATACTTTTAATTTATTAATCGGTATCGAAGACTAGAAACGATTGTCCAAGAGAATAAATATCCCACAATTGCTATGACAGTTGAATAATAATTTTTGGGTTAACTGTTATTTTCTTTCAGTAAATATTGTTATTATTTTAATAAAATAACTCACATAGTGTAATATAGCTAATTCCTTATCGTTCAGAGACTGGCACTCAAAAATGTTAATATAGCATTTCACTCTGCACATATAGCACAATTGTATTTGTTAAAGTCATGAAAGTAAAATATTATATCCTAGGTTAATATAGTTTGTAAACAATAAAGAATGTTTTTTTAGGCGGACTGATCTTTAAAATTGTTATTTCTATTTTCCCTGTTGATAATTCCAGTACATTTCAATTATAGACATTTTGAAAGACAGTCCGTAGTTAGATTTTCAGCTGATAGACTCGAACAGATTTGTTTAAATTTAGCTATACATTTTATTATTAATATAGAATAATGTCGCAAGTTTGAATTGCTTGAGAAAAACTTTAATTTAGCTTCTTTTTTGGTCCTTAAACTTTTTTTAAAGGGGTAACTTCCATGTTCATTATTTATTTTATAGCAAAAAAAAAAAAGATTTTTCAGTTCTTTACATACTTGCAGTTACTATCTCCATTTTTTTTTAAAAAAATCTCTGAACATTCTCTTTTCCCTTTTAGCCAATTATATTTCAATTCATTTACATATTTCTGTTAAAATGAAAGACAAGAGAAAAATGTGCGGTTGTTTTCTATTCCCTCATGCCAATCGCATGATGGCACTATTTCTAGGTCAATTCCTAGAAATATACCATTTCAGTGGCCTACACCCAACCTAAGAGGTTTTTTTCTACGATAAAACATAGAAAGAGTCCTCACAGCAGGTTTGACCTCAGCCAACTTAAGAGGCTTCTTTCTATGATAAAACACAGAAAGAGTCCCCACCGGCTAGAGCTGATCTGGCTTTTTTCTATGCTAAAAGCACAGACAAATGCCTTATTGGCTGCCATAGTTGGTTGTGTTATTAACTTTATCATAATGCTAGAATGTCTATTTTATCTATACTTTGGTGTGAGAGTGTGTGGATTTTAGCCTGTCGTAATTATTTAAAATTTCATTACAAAGGTTTTTTTTTTCAAATGCTCTAACCTACTGTTTCATTATAACTTTATTAACGATGTTGTGAAGGTTCCATTACGAATGGGTAACCCTCAAAATTTGCTTTTAAGGGGGCGGTAGGGAAGTATTTTAAGAGTGTGCAAAAAGTAATATTTTCGCAAGAATTCGTCCGTGACAAGTAATTTTTGATATATACACATAAACAAAAACAACCCAGTGTCTGATTATTAGTAATTACTTGTCCAAACAGAAAATTAGTCTGGTGTTATTTTTTTTACATTTACTATTTAAAAATAAGATTAGTTTTTATATCTACACACTAACAAAAAGAACCCAATTTCTGATTAATTACTATCAAAAAAAAAAAGGCAAAACACTTGGGTATCCTTTTTAAATTTAGCGTGAATGTAGAGAAATTTTGTGTAAATTGAAAAATAATGTATAATTGCGTATTATTTTCTATTAACAAAATCCCATAACTTTTGCCAGATACACACCAACAAAAACAACCCATTTGATGATTAATTACTGTTCAAAAATGTCAATTATTCGGGTATCATTTTAAAATTTAATGTGAATTTCTAAAATTTTTGTTTTTTAAATAGTAGTAATATTATTTACTATTACTTCCTCTAATTTCCTATTGCAAAACAAAAAAATCCAATATTTATATAAATAAAAATCACAGGCCCAGAATCGTAATATGATGATGTTTTTGATTAGCATCAACGCCATCACCTGGCTAGCACGAAGAAATAGAAAACAACCACACATGCTTATCATATCCCATCTACTAGTTCTAAATAAATTAAGTAAATCATTTTAACCAAATTAAATAATCTTTAGGATTATTTTAAAAGAAAAACAAATAATGATTATTATTATTATTTATATCTTATTAAATTTGATATATGCTTTTGGTTTTTTTCAGGTTAAACACAGCTTGTCTAACTCAGTGATTGGAACAAGAGCGAAACTAATATATAAAAAAAATATGTACAATAAGCAAAGCAAAAAAAATGAAATTACATAATCACATCATTGAGTTAATTTGAATATAAGTATTGTAACGGGATGGGGGAGTAGCAAAAATGGATGTGGGGTGATGGAAAAATCATCATCTACCCCAAGTAAACAATATTTCAAATAAAATGATTTAATATAAAATATATATAAGTATAATATTTAAGTGGTTTGGTAAAGATATATTAAAGAGGAGCATGAGATCAAGAGATCTCCGAGAACATTGAGAGATCAGCCAGCAACTAAAATAACTATACATCAATCATATATCAACTAGCATTATAATAAGTCAAAGTAAGTATAAGTAAATATTAAGAGAACCATCCATCATCATCATTGATATGAATAAACAAATCAGTACAATAAATCAGAATAAAATCAACAGTCCATCTTGTGGCTGGATTTGAACCATAAAAAATATAAATCAACAGTCAACCTTGTGAATGGATTGGAAATGGGTCTTCTGTAGACCAGGCTAACTATTGAGCCTTTGCCACCTTGGGCAATTATTTAACCATTAATTTGGAGACACAAACTAAGTGCTCATCCATCAGAATACATAAGAATCAGAAATCAAAACAATAATTCTGGGACATTTAAAACATGCTGATCATCATCAATGCTCTGGCCACTTAAGTAGAATTAATGTACTGGCCAACTATAAACTTAAATTTTTAATAAGATTAAAATAAAATATAGTGCATGGGCTTTAAAGAATATAATCTTATGCACCAACCAGGATGATGATTGATCATCGCTGGATGCCCTAAAGTACTAAATACACAAATCTAGCTCAGAGAACACAAGCTCTATTACTGTATGTGACCAAGAGATGATGTAATACAATTTTAACAATTAAATATAAGTTTATTATTAACAAAAAAATAAATGATATTTAAGGTCTGATTTCGAATAATATACAATATAAACAAAATTATCATATGTGTGACTTACAAAATTACTATACAAAATTCAAATTATTACATTAATTTACGTAATTACTATTCAAATTGTTACATTGATTTACATATATGTGCACACAGATGCACGATTTTTAATATACAGTTAATATATTTCAATTGATATAAAATAATGATTATATTTTACATATATGCCCTATTTTAATTTGTTACAAAAATATTATATTTTTCTAATTAATTCCATTTTGAAAACATATACGTATGCATAAATGACATATAGATATAATTTAGAATTATTTATCAGTTTATAAGCCCCCCCCCCTTTTTTTTTTTTAAAAAGTATAGTCAATTTTTGATAAGTATTTGTTGATTAATTATCAAGGTTTTTTTAAATTTAAATTATAGAATCATCGATTCTTTACTTTTTTTTTTTTAATTTTTTTTTTAAATCCACGCAAAGTTATTTGCTTGTTTGCTTCACTTTTAAAATGTCTCTCCTTTCTTTTTAATAAATGAAAGATAACATCATTTTATAGAATCAAAAAAATATAAATTTTAATATGTCTTTCTGCTTGATTAGTTAATGCTGATGAAGTAGGCAAGGTGAGATAGGAAAAGTGAATACATGAACTGCAGCTCCCTGTGCCATGATAGGTAGACAGCCAAGCATGGATCACCAGAGCACAAGGCCCCATGATGTCATGAGAAAATACCTCATTTTTAAGCACTGCCCCTTCTAAGTACCTAGACAGATATCCAAGAAGTAGTATGCAACAAAAAAGATATCAGGCATTGAGCCATCCCTGCTCATCTCTTGTGAGTCTTAGGGGCTTTAGATGAGGTCTATTTGTAAGACCAGGCCTATTCATGAGGCCTACATATACACCACTGGACTACTCTGGGAGCTCAACATCTAGGTCTAGACAGTGCCGAGCCTATAATTCAGAGCATCATGAACACACTGCATCCAGGCAGCCCTGCTCAACTAAACATCCACCATAAACATGAAAAGTACAAATTCATGCATCACTTCTAAAATGTCATTTTACTAAAGAAATTATTTAAAATTTCATTATATATAACTCTACTCGCCACAGCTGTATATATGTTTATCTTTGCTTCTATGCCTTTAGATATGTCAGCATATATGTAATTATTTATTCAGAAAGCTGGTTCTTTTGGTCTATTAGAAAAATATAATCCAGGTTTGTTGTCATCATCAGGTAAAAGTATGCAATTCATGTAAAATATTGGTCGATAGTTGGTCTCTTTCTGTCTAGGATTGTTCCAGGCAAGCAGCTGTCTTGGTTTGATAGATTTCAGGCAAGCAACCATCCTCTCCACATTTAAGGCTATGAATTTCAGCACAAAGAAGTGGATCATTTTTCTCCAAGTGAATTTAAACTCCTGAGAAGGAAATATTAGCAGCTTCTGAATCTATTATCATGCCTTCAGCTATATCAATTCATGGTATCTATTCTGCCAATTCTATGGTCAGCTAAAACCAACTGCTGCAAACTTCAACAAGCTGCAACAAAATATTGTAACCAACTTTTCAGCTGACTGTTCTTACAAAAATTATTATCCAGACTGCTCTCTTCAAAAATCATTATCCAGACTGGAACTAATTTTGTTATCAGGCCTTTTATAGAATCATCTAAGGTGATAATAACACCTTGATTGAAAACAGAGTTTTTATTTTTATCTCTCTAATCCCTTTGAAAACATACATGTTTTAATTAATTTAAAAAAATTTCAAAAACAAGTATTGTGTTTTTACATTTCACAATCAGAATAATAATAATAATACAATATACACCTGGGTCTCGTTTTATGCGATAGATAGGTACCTCAGAAAACATGCACAAACAAAATTGCGCAATAATAGATGTAACTTACCTTGAAAAAGGGGGGATACAGACTGTGATTTTTCAAAAACCGCATAAAAGCAAAGCACCAACGTAAAATTACTTTAAAATTCACACAAAAAAAATAAGGAAATAAAATATGACTAATAAAAAATTTCAAATTTGAAAAAAATTGATACAAGACAAACTTTTTTTAACTATAATATTTAATTTTATTCAAAATAATATATTTTTATGCATAATTTATAGTAATTTACATTTTTATACACATTTTAATTATTATCGATATTTGCCGATAAACAGGTTCATTTGCAAACTGGTAAAAAATCAGATTCTTTACAAGAGAAAATACAACTAGCGCCAATGTCACTCTCATGTTGTGTTAATGGTTTTCTGGTGACAATGTAATTAGTAATTAATCTAACAACTAAAAATTAAATTATTATTTTTGTCTTTAATTTTTTAATTTTCAATTTTAATTGTGCCCACTGCTATTACTCACCTTTTAAAAATAAACTTGCGGACACTAAATGATTAATAATTGATTACGTTCTTTTTTAAAAAGCAAAAACAGAATGTGATTTAAAATGCAAAATTAACATGCATAATGTTTGAACAAATTTACATTATAATCTTGTAAAATTTAATGTGCGTATACATAAAATGTGGAAATCATGATTTTAATTTCATTATTACATAAAATCTTACTATTATAAAGCACTGAAAATATTAAAATTACTAAAATGAAAGTTGAATTCCAATAATGTGCTATTACTTTCAATATGATGTAAGTGCATGAAATTTATTATTTAAAGTAATAGCGCATTATCGGAGTTTGACTTCCGGAGAAACGTGAATCGCGTAACTTCAAAATCGTGTTAAATAAATCTGCATAAAAAGAGACCCAGGTGTATATATTTATTCAGACCTTTTAAAAGTTTAATTTATAAAACAATATTTTAAATCAGTGTTATTATTTATTTATTTATTTTTTATTTCAATGAATGTAGAAAATATCTACTATAATTTTTGTCTGTCGTTTATTTCTAGTTTTCCTTTCAACTTTATATGTATATTTATGCACACACATTATATTAGTGTGTGCTATGTAATCCAACTGGTTACATTGCCCTGGTCTGAGGGAAAAGGAAAATAGAAATGAAACACCTTTTTAACAATATTTTACATAATTTACATATATAATGAAAAGAAAGCTCATATCTAAAACTATGTACTCATCAATATCTTTAGAGAACTGACAGAACTTTGACAGTTAACAGAATGAATAGTGATCTGCAATTTTGAAATAAAGAATTCAACCATTGGACTGTAAGTACACAATGCACCACAAACACCAAGAATGCTACCTCAAATGAGATACTATAAGCTGCTGCAACCCATGATAAAGATAATGGCAAATTATTGCAAAGTCCTCTTCCATCGAGGGAATGGAAAATATAAAACTACACCCTGCTTCTTTTGAATCTTATAGGCTGGGAAATACAAGCTATGCCTTGAACCTTTTCTTTGGAGACTTAGAGGCTGGAATTATGGCAGGATTATGTTAACTGCTCTATGACAAACAATATGAAATACAAAAAATATAGTGGAGATAGAGCACCCTCAGAGTTGCATAAACACATTGCATCCTCAAGCCAATGACAAAAATTTTCATCCATCATCAAAACTAAAAATATAGCTAAACAAACGTCAACAATCAAACACCAAATCTCCAAAATCATCGATTTTTTATTTAACTCTAAACACAAACCTCTCCAAACATATATGAAAATTACTATTTTATAATCATCTTGTCACATATTTCACAGTAATTTTTAAAATTAATTTTGCATAAAATGCATTTTTTTTCCTTTCTCAGTTGTGGTTTGAGATCAGCGTGTGCTATGTAATCCAACTGGTTACAGTATATACAAAGTGCTAACCATGATAATCAAGTCACCTAGAAAAAGATAAATTTTAAATCAGTTCCACCAAACTATATATTTATACCCAAATATAAGGTTACAGTGTATATATATGTGTGTGTAAGACAAACTAAAATCCATATTTCATCCACCCATCTTCCAACTGATCTCTATCTAAGTTTACCACAATCTCTTGCAAACTGTTGTCCATTAACCTCTCTTCGAAAAATATGATCAGTCCAACTTCATTATAGTTTTTAATTTTTTCAATAACGCCAGTGATACCTATTTGTTCTTTCATTCATATATTTTTGATTTCTTCTTGGTACTCTTAGCACACATCTCTCTTTATTCAAGTCTCAGATTTATAAGAGAGTACTGTTAAAACGCATTTAAACTAACAAATTTTTAATATGTGTGCCTGTATTAGATCTCGTGCCACTTCTTTTCATTATTTGCAAACATTAGTAAAGAACAATAACCATATTGAAGTAAGGGATTGACATCTTTCCAGCTTGAACTTTTTTTAAAAAAATAATTGAAACACTGAGACATCGTAAGCAATAAGTTGTGAATCAATTACTTAAAAGAAAGCTAAAGAACTTGAAATAAGAGAGCTTTATACTTATCCAGCTGGGTTTTTTTACTCAAACCACCTGCTTTTACAAAATGCTCAGTTGGAATAACTGATTAAATGGAATATCGCTATTCAAATAACTGAATGAACAAACTACACAAATTTTCACTCTCAGAAACATACGTTATAGTATCCAGAATGTTAGTACAAACAATTGGACATTACTTTTAAGTACCTATTAAATACTTCAAATACTCACTCTTAACTTAAATTTTTATAATAACTTTGACTTTCTTACTGAGATTTGAAATATTTATTTAAACAAAGATCTGAAGTTAAGCCAAGTTGCTTATATCTATATAGTGATCAGCTATGAACTACCAAATTGTATATTTTAGTACTGTTATTTCAATTGTTCTCTAAAAATTCTATTAAAAAATTTACAAAAAAAATAAGAAAGGTCCTAAATTATTACCACTTTTCCCAGCTGACAAGAAATCAGTATTGCCATCTATCGTCAATTTTAAAAAACAGAATCTGACTTTTATAGAAAGGAAGAAAAAATTGGATCAAGAAAATGTCATTTGCTGGCAATTTAGCGCTCGTTGGTTTTATATGGAACATGTGCAAAACTAACGTTGAAAATCTACTAATTTATTTCCGTTATGGTCAGTTTTAATGATTCTACGCATAAGTTTAAAATTCCATAAGAAATTGATTAATTTAAACTAATTTTATTACAATTTTGATATTTATTGCTTGGATTTTTTTTTCTTCTGTATTTTAGGCATCTAGATATTAAAATAATAGAAAAACATTAAAAACGTTTGGACTATTTCATTATTCTAATTTATAAGTTTGTAAGTAATTTTCGATTCTGTGGTAGATAATAATTGGCTGTAACCTGAAATGAATTGATAATGATATTCAAGAGAGTTAAACTCTCCGAAAGCTATTATTAAAAGTATATTAAATGTATCATAGCAAAAAAAAAAAAAAATGGAGAGATTCCGTTAATATTTTATTCAAGATATTCAGTATATTAACTTCAGTTAGCCCTTCTTAAGTTCCATCTCAATTACCTTCTAACCATCCAAGAGTGATTAAACGTGGTTTGTGTTGAATATGGGGAGAATGGTGAACCATTTATTTGAAATAAAACAAATCAGGAGTTGTTTCTGTTTCTCATCTGCCTGAATGGAAGTACCTGTTGTTTAACTCCAGCCATTCTACAAGTTGGTGAACATTTTAATTCTCGTTTTTATAACCCCAAAGACCACTATGAGAATTGGAATCTTGTCTAAATACAGAAAATATAACAAGATCTTGAAATAAAGGCCAGTTTGTCTTGGGGATTTGTAAACATTGTCTACATAAAAATTATTTATCAGAAGGGTTAATGCAATATCATTTAAACTATCTTCAAGTTGTTGTTTGCTTTACAAGATAATTTGAAATAAAAATAGCAATGCCCTGTTTGAATGCATTCTATCATTAATCAATGTAAATCCAAAAATTTTAAATAGATATGGATTATTAAAAGAATAGTAAATCTCATGAAATGCAATTAAGTCAACGTTGTACTGAAAAATTAATTTATAAAAAGTATCTATTTTTAATTTGGATATACCTACAGTGTTAAATTGAAATAATTTTATTGCATTTCCTAGTTGAAAAGAAAGTCACTCATTAGAGAATGTAACCGACAGCTGAAACTATTTTTCATTTCACCAGCCAATGAATCTTATCATTACAATCCTGGTATAGTTAATCTTTATAGTACAAATGAGTTCATGTTAATAATTTTTTATGTAACTTCATAATGTGCTGTTTTAATCAGATGTCATCAAGATGAAGTCAGCTTTCATGCAGAGATATTAGTTTCATGCATAATTTATGTTATGTGAAGAGTAGATTGCTAGAAAGCTGTCAATCATCACACCTAAAATTTTCCGAAAAATATAAATAAAAGTTTAGAATATCAATTCCATTATATTTTCTTTTAGCACTATGTTGTGTTAAATTTGAATCAATTTTTTTTAAATATTATTTGTTACTTCTTCCACATTAAAAGGAAAATGAGAACAAAATAGAGAAATACTTTCATACGCTTTTAATCCTTTAATTTGTATTTTCATTGTATGTATATAAGAAAATATTCCAGTATATATTGTTAGTTAAAAATTCAAATACAAAATGTTCAAATCAGTTTCCGAAACCCTGTTTTTTCAGAAACACCCTCTATAACTAAATATAGTCTGAATTTTAAATAGAACAACTTTGTCATTATTCACAAAGGGGTGTTAGTAAAAAAAACATAAGATGACTTGAATATATATAAATATAATCAAAATTACCCCAAATTTACAACTCAACCAGATTAGTCAAGAAAATAAACTCTAAAGCACAACCAATGATTTTACTGCTACAAGCACAATTCTCAAGTATAAAGAGCTACAAAATAACATGTTTAAACTAAACATTACCCACAATTCCACCTCCCATACACCCTTAATATTAAAATAACTTTTAAAAAAGTTAATTGCTTCAGAATCATAAATTTTTAATAATAAAGATTCTCTAATTTTTCTTTTTATTTCATTTCTCTCAAAGAAGATAACCTTAGCTTCATCAAAATTAATAGTGCAGCCTGTATCTTTTTCATGGATATATAAAGCTGAACTAAAATATTTATTACTGACCCTATTTTTATGTACCTTTATTCTTTCATTTAAGTTCAAACTACTCTGACCTATATATACCTTTTTACAAAAACAAAAACAAGAGATAATATACACTATTCCAGCAATAGTCTTTCTATCAAAAATTTCCTTTGTATTATTTAATAAATTATTCAAAGTAATATCCCTTTTCCAAGCAATTTACCCATTTCCAAACAAATTACTATTTTTACATACAATTTTGTAAGAAGTCAATTTAAATGGTAAAGAAATAAAATCATATTTTTCTTTATCCTTTATATCATTACAAATATTACTATTAAATAAAATATTTTTAACAAATTTATCAGAGTAGTCAACATTCAAATAATCTTTATAAAATTGATTTTTTTGAAACAAAGCTACCCCACAAGAATTATTTAATCTATTATTTCTATAATAATATTTTTTAAAGCAGCTACTTTATGAGATACAGATTGATAGCTATCAAGTTTAATCATAGACCTTAACTCTTTACTCTTAACATAATGACTACGTATTCTAAAAATTTTAATTTAACAAAATCTAACCCCCCCCTCCTTCTTCCACATATTTATTTTTTTTGGAATTTATCATTTCTTCCACATATTTTATAGAAGGATCAAAACAATTGAAATAATATAACATATTATCCACCCTTCCTTAATATTATAAAAATTACCATTATAAGTAAAATATATAGAATACTCTAATAATAAAAGCAAATCTTTAATAACTTCAATTTTATTTTTTGACAAAGACCCATGTTTAACCAACACAGATATAAGAACATCAATACTGCTTAATCTATTAACAGGTTGATAAATATTCTCAATATCCAAATTATCAAATATCCAATTACTTTCCATTTTAAAATTATTAATCTTATAAAAAGCCTCAAAAGAAGAAGAAACTGTATAATGATCAATTAGCAACAAATTGTTTTAAAAAATTATTCAAGAACCTACAACACTAACTGTAAAATCGAAAATAAATCTTAACTGAAAGATGCTGGGCAATCGAAACTGTCAATAGTTAGTTGTAAAAAAGCACTGTGAAAAGTAATAAAAAATGTAGATGATATTAATATTACATGGATTTGGAAATGCAATATGAAAGATCATTATAATACTTTATAAAGAATTATGTTCTATGATTAAACAATGCAAAACTTCTTGAGTTATGAAAAGTATTTTTTCTTAATGGTATTGTTTGCTTTTCTTGTCCCAGATAGGACAAAGCATTTAATAAATTTAATTTTTTTTTAAAAAAAATGCAAGTTTCATACAAAAGATTTATACTTCTCCCTTTACCTCAGCTATGAATTTGAGAATATTTTAATTCTCAACAAAGCTTTCAGACATATTTTGTTAATTTAACTGGAAGAAAAAAACTTATCTTCAGCTGCGTATTAGTACACGATTTAATCTATTACATTCATTGAAGTATAAACTTCATATCGTTATTATTCTATTTTATATATTAATTCTACGAAAAAACTCATGTGCTATAGAACCGATCAATATTTCATTACTCAAAGTTCTTGTTGATTTGATTTCGTAGTTCGTCACCATGTGGCAATTATTATTATTTGTTAATTTAATGATGCTGAAAATCCTCATGAATATATTGAGAAAAAATATTATCAAACTATTTATGAAAGATTTGCTTCTCTGTGCAATGCGATGTGAAAATACTTATAATCATTATTTTTGTATTTAATCATTTTTGTACAAAATATGTTACTTAAATAAGTTGGGAAATAACAAAGGGTACTTGTTTTGACCCTGTAATGTGGCCGCAGGAGGTGCTGTTTCTGTGTCAAAGGGTACTTGTTTTGACCCTGTAACGCGGCCGCAAGAGGCGCACAATATTATTAATTTTTATTGGTCATTCATTAAACTAGAGATTATCCGCATACTTCTTTTCACATGACTTTAATCATTTGCATTCCTTCCTGATCGATCATAGGTGGGGGGATTTCTAAATGTGCTCTGTCTCCACTGAAACTTTTGTCTCAAATCAACTTCCAAATTCACTCTTTAGTGATTGTAATGCATATTAAAAAACACCATCATATTAAGACTGTCCCTGTCATTGCTTGCTTACTTAACTATTGATAACTTCAGTTAAATATAGGGAGAAAAAATGGACTTGGAGTCAAAAAATACCTTAAATCTCTGTCCAATACATACACAGTTTCTAGCTTATAGCTTTCATTAATAAGGAGCTTTGGATCTGAAAGTAATTCATACAGGTCTCTGGAACCTTCTAGCATCTATTGATTACTATAACTTGCACTAGCTGGCATTATTGTGTGGAAAAAGTTTGGTCGATTGCAGTTTATGGATAATAAAAGAATAGCCAAGATAGTATTTAATTGGGTTAACAAAGGTAAAACTTTCTATACAGTAGTGCCACCCTGTGCCAACCAGAATAATCAATGGATGCCAGAAGGCTTGTGCATAAAATCCCTATCTAGTGCCTACTCATTCAATATCCCCAGACTAGTTTCTGGCTTTGTTTACAACAATTATGTGCTAGTATAAGAGATGGTGATCATGTGATTTAATTGGGTTACAAGTAAAAGGCAAACAACAAGATGGGTGAGAAAGGTAATGTGGTATGCAAAAGATTTGGATAAATAATTTATATCAGTATATTTGTACAAAAGATGGTATGATTGTGCTAGTACGATTGTTGAGTGTTATAATGGTAAGAAATGGGATAAAAAAAATAGATTCATTAATAAAGAATAGGGAGCTAGAGAGATGGAGAATTAGTATGGAGAGTAAAAAGAGTTTAAATATATATATATATATATATATAGAGAGAGAGAGAGAGAGAGAGAGAGAAATAAACAGAACCTTAGATGTGAGTTAATGTATGATAATAGTAAGTTAATTAGTTTATTGTTTAAGGTTCTAACGGGATCTTTAGCAACAAGAGAATATACATGTAAATGAAAAAATATGGGTGATTTAGTCTGTAAATTGTGTAAGGAAGGAATAGAAAATATTAGGCATCTGTTAATTGAATGTAAATGCTTGAAAACAGAAAGGGTACAAATAATTAAGTTATGGAAGAATAAATATGAAAAAATTGATTATACAGAAAGTGGATTATTGGTTTTTATGCTGAGTTTTGGAAAAGATAAGGGGGATTTAGATGTAAAGGCCATAGAGTTGACAAAGATTATGTTGTGGAAATGGGATGAAGCAGAATATGGGAAAACTTAGAGTGAGGAATGGAAGATAAAGTGACTAACAGGTTTCTCTGGGCATAGTTGCTGAGAGATTCCTGACTCCATTTAAGGAGAAGTCATAGTGCATTGCATCACATCATTGTTTTAATATCTTGTGTATCATAAAAAAGGTGGTCATGTGATGTTTTTATACTGTACCGGTCGTTTTTGTATGTTCACATAACATGACCTAGCATCTAGGAAAAAGTACCTCTCCAATCATGCACAAGATACATAAGTCAATCATGCACAAGATACATAAGTCAGGGACACTAATGAATTCTGCCCTATTTGCCTATTTCCCAGATCTACCAACTTATGAGCAACAATCCCGAGGATATCGATCTAATTTTCCTTCTCACCACCGGCATCGCTCATCGGAGACACAAAAAGACTCTATGCTAAGTTTAATGATAGACTAACTTAAAATGAACTCTAATTTAGAATCAATGAAGGCTTGTGACCTTGCATATTAATTATGTATTTTAGTGGAGATCATCTAATCATCATGACCATAACTTACGAACTAATATTATTTTAAATAAAAGAAAGCACAATGATTCAGAAATGTATGATATATATATTTGAGATTTATTATATTGATAAAACATAAATAAATGCGTCTGATTATTTGTCAGACACTGGCCTCATAAATATTATATAATGGTTGAATTTAAGAAATAATATTATCTTTGATTTATACATCAAAAATCAGACTTTACAATATCTTTGTTTATATTTGCAGCGATGCCAATAATAGATACCATAAAGAATTAACGTTCTTAGAAACGTACTATTGAAATACTATTCCACCCCCAAAGAAAACAAAAAAGTAGAACTTCACTGATTTGAAAGAGAATAATTGTTTATTAAGGAAACAATACATTTGTATAAAATATAACTATTAATTTGGTTTATAAAGTGGCAGACATGTGGGACGGCTAATGAATATTTATATTTATAATAATAAATTTGTCGCAATGACACATATCTTAAATAATGGACATAGATGTCTGTTTAGGAAAATCATAACATTACGGCTTATGTATGTTCATGGGTTTACTAGAAATATAACAACAGGCGGTACATGCATGGCGTCATTTATGATGTGATCCAGTCACGGATCCGAACGTGTGCTTCATGGAATTCATTTTGAAAATATACCGATATACTCTGCAAACATTGGCGGGATTGGTTTAGAAATGAAGAGCGGTCGGCTATGCATTATTGGGCTGGTTTCTCCAGAGCGATCCCCATATAAGCACGCACATACAACCAAATATGTCCCCCAGGGGGGGGGTTAAGCCTGGTTCTTGGACATTGAAAATGATGATGAGGCTCAACTTTGCAGGACCTCCATAAGAAGAGAAGCATGAATATATAAATATAAAAACAAAGTCGCCTATATGCACGCAACACTTGGGGATTACTAAACATATAGCTTTAATGACTATCTTAAATATTTACTACCCATAAATTATAGAATTCCCTGCATAATGGTATGATTTACTCGCTAAACAGGCATGGATGATAAATTTAACTAAATATAGAATTTTAAGACATAAAGATTTCCCGTCCCTTTTTCTTTAAGTTATTCATAACTCCCCACACATTTACTGAATACACATCTTGGTTAATAAAAGCTATTATGAAAGTAAATAAGTTGATACATAAATAACTGGGGTGGTGATAATAGTTAGGGTAAAATATAAATTTATATATATATAAGTACATTAAAAGTTAAGGACAGTGCATTATTATTATTTAAAAAGAAAAATAACATTTTATGAAAACAGATGTTGATCTGTTTTCTATAGCAATTTTTATAACTTAATGACTTTCTTTTTCCAAAATCGTGAACACCTGCATAAGCTGAATAAAACTTATTTTAATTAACCTATGTTCTTAATTACCCTGTAAACAATGGGTAGGAAAAACAGAAATAAAATATATGTTAGCGATTTTGAAAATATTATTGGCATTTTAAAAACATAAATACATAAACATAATTAAATAGAATTATTTGTCACATGGAAATAAAAGGAAAACATGTTAAGTAGAGGCTTAATGATAGAATAAGTTATATAGAGTTATATTACAGAGAGTTACATAATATAAACATTTAAAACATAATATCAGAATAGAGCGTCAGGATTATAGTTATTATAAAGAAGGCTTGAGTTTGATAATCAAGAGCGGCTAGAGTTCTTTACCTTAATATACGGAGTAGCAGTCCTTGATATGAGTAATGTTCATCAGCATTAATGCAATAGATCTAGGGTTTGAATATGACATGACAGGTAGCACTTATTTATTTACTCGGCAGATATTTTAGAGTTCATAAGTATGGGATCTGGAGCTTTGTTACAGGAAAAGCATATTGGAATGGAGGGGAAGGTGAAATTTCCCCTACTCATGGCACATTGGATAACATTTCAGACTGACATGGATTTGGTTTAGCACCATGAAATTTATGGTTGTCTTCTTCCCATTGGATTCAAATCCAGCAGTATTTATACTCTTTTTGTTGGTGATGTAGCACAGCAACTACTGCTGGACCTGAGGCAATTTGTGCACTTTAGCCAAGCTAAAATTGGCTGACCAGATCTCCTTTGTCTTGTAAGACTTTTGAAACAATGCAATTCTGTTATCAGTTTCTAGAACGATTGTTTCAAAATAGTCTTATGATTTTAAAACAAGTTGGCATGGACGAAATTTCCACTAATGGATTTACTTTACTATTACAAAATTGTAATCTTTTACTTTTAACTAATGGGCTTTTCCGGGTAATTGTTTTCGAGAAACTTTTTAAAAGAATTGCATCATTTCTGATTGCTAAATTAAATACAAAAAAGTTATAAGTTTCATATATGACCTTTAAATACATACTATATATAATACAATTTTTATGATTTCTAAGCAATCTCCTACACTGAAATTATATGTTTATCCATTACGCATGCATAAGCAATCTCCTACACTGAAATTATATGTTTATCCATTACGCACGCATACACATGACAATAATATTAATTATTTATTTCTTAATAGTTTTAGGTTAAGATATAAATATCTACTTTATTTATGTTAAAATTATAAAGCAAAAAAATAATATACGTACTAATAAATATTTATACGTGCGTAAGGATGGGTTTAAACATGGCTAGGTGGTAGGAGATTGGATGTGGGCTGTGAAGCAGGATCTGAGCATCAGATCATCTGTTTCAATACTAATCCAATCATAAAATGTTAGGGATTATGGTTATTAAAAAACCAGACACACCAAAATATATAGATACTAAACTTGATTCAGATCTGCGTGACTATACAAGCAAATTCACTTGGATTGAAAGCATTACTGTGTTTTAATTTTGCACTTATAGATTTCTAATTATCTAAAAAGTAAAAGGCGGGTGCTGAATGAATGCATTAGATCAAAGACTGCTTTGAGATTCAAGGATCCTTACTGATAAAAGTCATAAGCTAAAAGCTAGTTTGGAGATGTTAGATGAGTAGATATTAGATATGGATTTAGGCACAACCTTCTAACATTTATTGATTACTCTAGATTGCATTAGGTAGCAGTATTACATACATTGCTGTTTTAATAGCTAGTGTAAATATAAGAAAAATGATCATATTATGTTCTAATGGCTTTATGCAAATACTTATAAGTGCAGATTGTTGAACAAAACATAGCGTAATATGGTCTACAATTAAAATGATAACTGTGTCACTTTAATGAATAATTCACCAGACATGACAGCCTACCTTGTCAAAGTAAGGCAGATCCCTTTTAAGCATATTTTCTAGGTTTTCCCAACTATTATAGTAGGCAAGGGGACCTCTAAATAGGGCTGCATAACATATTTCCTCCCTAGATAAAACTTTATGTTTTAAATTCAATTCCAATCTGATTCATTACTAACCCTCTTAAACAAAGACTACAAGTAAGAACTGCTAACTTATTAAACTTGTCCCAATTATCTCTTTCTCAATTCTCAATGCAATACATACATAGCTTTTAACGAACCATTATCACCCTATCGTACTTGGCAGCTGGAGATAGTTTTGTTTAGGCACTGTCTGTTATTCCCCGTTAATCCTCATTTCACTACCAGCCACTTTTGCGGTCCATCAATAACTTGAACAAGCATAACGGTTAGTACACTGAATAGGAAAAATCATGTAAAATAAAATATAAAAAATGTCTACAGACGCACTTAAGTGTGAATTACATTTTAATAAATATTTCTAATAAAAAGATTTGTCTATAGGTAATATAAATTATACATTTTTTAAAATATTGCTACGTTGTTGTATATATATACAGAGCAATAATTTTTAGTGTTCTATTAATTAAATTCTATTTTCGATTTTTGACGTACTGACTAAATTTTACTCTTTCTTTTGTTTTGTTTTTTTACCAAAAAGTATAATTTTTTGTATGTCTTTACTATGCATTTCAATATCCAAGCCACCACATATTTTCAATCTTTTTCATTCTTACAATTTTTTTTTTTTTCAAGATCTGATGTGATGATGTGATGTGATGTATTATGGCTTCTCCTTAAACGAAGTCAAGAATATCTCAGCAATTATGCCCAGATAAACCTGTTAGCCACTTTATTTTACATTCCCCACTCTAAATTTACCCATAATCTGCTCTATCCCACTTCCACAACATAATTTTTGTCAACTCTATAACCTTTATATCTAAATCCCCCTTATCTTTTCCCAAACCCAGCATAAAAACCAATAATTCACTTTTTTAATCTGTACTTTTTGATCAGTGCTGCCCTCTTTTTGCATTGTTTTGAGATCGGTAGAAAATGTTTAAAAATTTCCATATTTTTAATAAATGTTAAAAATATTTTAATAAAATGAATGTTATAATTGTTAAATGTATAATATTAAACGAAAAGATTTTAAAACATTTAAATTTATGCAAAAGTCATCAAAGTATTAGGAAAAATAATTTCGAACCTTTCATTATATTATAAATATTTTATAAATAATGATCAATTAGTCTAAAAAAAAATAATTGTGTTTTTCTGTTGGTTTACTAACTTCCCTATCAATCACTGTCCATGATGTCGAGGTCAGTGCGACTACCTTGCACTTGCAGGCAGTTGCCCGGGTTGCGGGTTCGCGTCCCGGCCGATGCTATGACACTTAAAAATAAAAAAACCGAATAGTTCCACAGATGGTGATTAATAGAATGACTTATGAAACCCATCTGAGCTGTGATCTTCATCGTCATATTATTTTAAAAGAATATCATTTACCAAAGTTGCTGTTTTACAAGTGGCGAATAGTGGAATGAACTTTTAGATCTGACAACCAACTGCAAATAACAAATAATCATTGCCCAAGCAAGAGGACTCCTGTTGTCTTGTAGGATACAGTATCTGTTCATCAATGGCTAATTACTGTTGCCAATAAGAATATTTTCTTCTTTTTCTGTTTCAGACCCATAATTTTTTTGTAATCCCTATCATTGTCTCTCATATTTTGGGCATCTCCTTATATTATTTGTGACATACAATTGTAGGTTTGTGCAACAACTTTTCTGCCTTTAATTGCATGCACAACATTTCTCACTCCAATTGCCTTTTAGTTTTTTTTTATTGGCTTTTTTAGCTCAATCCCACAAGAATTAAGTTATGATCTTTGAGACAGTACAATCACTAACTGGATTTCAATGAGACAGAAGTTTTGACTGACAAAAATTTTATATTTAGGCATCCATATTTAAGTATCCCTCTGCATACCACAGAAATAGAAAAGTCTAAAAAATATTTTTCGTTCTTGTCCAAGAATGGTCTTTCTCACGTAGACTAGATAAGTTGTCATGGTTGGCAGAAAACTTGTTTCAGAAGTAGAATTAATAAGAATAGTAATAACAATTTTTTTAAATTTTATGTCATTTATTTATATGTTTATATGTGTAATGTTAATTATATTGTTGAATGTAAAATAATGCCCAGTAGGTGGAGTAAATGTAATTGATAAGCAAACAAAAAATTTTCTTTTAATTTGTTTAGTCTGAGAGCATTAATATTTATTAATTATTATTGTGTGTGAAAGTGTAATTAGTGGTTAATAGTATTTGAAAGATTGAAAATTGTGTTTTTTATTTGTTTTAAAGTTTTTTCAGTTTGTTATTTATATATATAGAAATTTTTTTAAAAAGTTATTATTATTTATTTTTTGTTTTGTTTTATTATTTATATATTGTTATTTTATATATAGAATTATTATTATTATTATTTTTTTTTTAAAAAGTTACTTTGTTTTTGTTGATTAGTTTTTAGTAAATTTGTTATTAAAAGATTTACTTTTAAGAAAAATATAACGTTCGAAAAACGTAAAATAAAAAAATGGATTGTATTTGTATTTCAAAATGTTTATATAATCGGGAAAAGGAAAGTAAGCGTGCTGTTGTAGAATGTACTATATGTGATGAGGTATATCACTTGAAATGTTTAAATCAGACTAGGAAGGATGTAAATGGTTTATGGTTATGCAGTCAGAGTATTAATATGATAAAAGAGGTGAGAAAGTGTTTTCAAAGTGTAGATAGTCGAAGAATAGTGGTTGGAGAAAGTAATAGTGTAATGGAGATGATTAGTCAAAGAATAAATAAGATAGAGGAAGAACTGAAGGATGTAGAAGTAAAATTAAAATCATTAGAGATAAAATGTGAGGAGATAAAGGAATTATTGAGTAGGAATGATAAGGAAGAAATAGATAAGGAGGACCAGAAGGTATTAGAAAATGTTATAGATAGAGCAGAAAAAGTAGATTATGAAACAGTATTGATAGGAGATTCACTAATTAGAGAATGTGGGGATATAATTGCAAGGGAAAATAGAAGTAGGTATGTAAGAGTATGTTTGCCTGGAGCTAGAATTAGGGATGTAGCAGATAAAGTTAAAAAACAAGGTAGTAGAGATGTATATGTTATGGTGGGGACTAATAATTTATTAGAATCATCAGAGAGAATAATGGATGATTATGTAGATTTGATTAGGAATTTGATTATGATTAAAGGAAGAGTAGGAATAGTTGGATTATTACCAAGGTTTGACAAGAGTTATTTGTTAGATAGGGCATGTTCTATAAATGAGAGATTGAAAAAATTGTGTGAGAGAAATAATGTTATGTTTGTGGATGTGTGGGATTGTTTTATTGGAAAGAGAGAGTTATATAGTAAAGATGGGTTGCATTTAGGAAAACAAGGAAGTGAAGTTTTAGGGAGTTTGATTTATAAAGAATTTTTTTCAGGAAACTTATAAAGGGGGGTGGGTTTTTAAATTGTAATATTATTAAAAAGAATGGATGGAATATAAGAAGTAAGCAAAAGGAATTTGATTTTGATATAAATATAGATATGGAGAAGGAATGGGTTTGTAAAATTAATGGTAAGAAAGTAATTTATAAATGTAATGGAGAAGAAAGAATTAAAAGAATTTATAAAAGAGTAGTTAGGAAAGAAGAAATTGTTAAAATTGGGTTTTTGAATATGCAAGGTGGTAGGAAACCAGAAAAGTGGATGGAATTAAATAAAACAATTGAAAATGAAGAGCTTGAGGTATTAGCAGTAGTGGAAACACATTTAAGAGAAGAAGAAGAACCTATTTTGGAACAGTTGGTATGGCAGGGTATAAATAGAAAAGAAAAAGAAAAAAGGGGTGGTGGTATAGGTGTTATATCAAAAAAATATTTAAATATTGTTAAATGTCAAGAACACTTGTGGTTTGAAATAAGGTTGGGTAGACAAGAATGGATGGTGGCTATAGTTTATATAGCTACTGGAGATAGTCAAATTATATTGGAGTGGAATAGTAACATATACGAATGTTTAGTTAAGGATATACAAAGTTTTAAAGAAAAGGGGAAGAGAATAATGGTTATAGGGGATATGAATGGACATATTAAAGAAATTGATGATGTAGATAATAAAAATGGACAGCTTTTGAAGAATTTTTGTCAGAAAGTGAATTTGAGTATTGGAAATTTATTAAATATTTATGAGGGACAATACACATGGTCCAGAAATAATATATTTCACACAATAGATTATGTATTGGTAGAGAAAGAGGGAATAAATAAAATACGGAAAATTAAGATATTTGATAATGAAGAAAAAGTATGCACTAGTGATCATAATTTCATTGTAATTGAAATGGTTAGTAATGTGATGGAGAATAGAAATAAAAGTAGAAATAATAGTGAAAGATGTGGATGGAGAGTAAATGATAAGAATAAGTTGGAAGAGTATAAAATACAAGTTGAAGAAATAATGGAAGAGTGGGTTGGGGATGAGTATAAGGATTGGTGTAAGGAAGTAGAAAAAGTTGATCGGAATAGGGTTTTAGGTGAGAATATTGAAAAGAATAAAAGTAATAAAAAAATTAAAATTAGTAAAAGTGTAAAAGAAAGGAAAGAAGCATGTAGAGAATATAAGTGTGCTATTAAGAATAAGGAAAGTGAAAAAGATATTAATGCTAAATGGGAAAAGTACTTAGAAAAGAAGAAGTTGGCTAAAATAGATATTTATAGAGAGAGAATGAAATTGAATAGTAAATTGTTGGAGGATATTAATAAAAGTGGAAGAGATGGAAGTAAAAAATTTTGGAATTATATTAAAAGGAGAAATGTAGGGGAGAGAGAGTTAGTATTACTAGATGATGAGGGAACTGAGTGTAGTTCTAGAGAAGATTTAGAGAGAATCTTAAATAGTTATGTAATGAATATAGAAAAGATGTTAAATGTGAATGATAGAATATTAGAAAATATGAAAGAATATAGTAATGGGAATATTAGTTTTTCAGAAAATGAACTAAATGAGGTAGAGAAGAAATTGAAAAGTGGGAAGGCAAGAGGTTTAGATGGATGGGCAGCAGAGATGGTAATGAATTTAGGATATAGGGCAAAAGTAAAGTTATTATCCTGTTTTAATAAAATTGCACGGAATAGAGTTTTCCCAAGTAGTTGGAGTAATACAAGAGTAAGGTTATTATTTAAAGGAAAGGGTAAGGATCATAGAAAGTTGAATAATTATAGACCGATAGCGGTAACATCAGTTTTATATAAAGTTTTCTCGTATATGGTGGCTAGTAAAGTTGTAAAATGGATGGAAGGCAATAATGTAGTGGGTGAAATGCAAGGAGGTTTTAGATTAGATAGGCGTATAGGAGATAGTTTATTTGTAGTTACACAACTTATGGATATGAGTAGGAATGCAGATAAACAGTTATATATGAGTTTTATAGATATAGAGAAGGCATATGATAGAGTAAATAGAAATAGATTATGGATAAGTTTAGCAAATTTGGGAATGGATGAAGCTTTAATAGATATTATTAAGAAATTATATGAAAATAATTATTATATATATCAATTAGAGAATATAGAATCAATTAAAGTTAAAAATGGTGTGGGACTAAGGCAAGGATGCCCTATGTCACCTATTTTGTTTGTGTTGTATTTGAGTGAAATGGAAAGAGCAATAGAAAGATTAGGAAGAGGGATAGAGATACCGTTAATAGGTAGTAAGGGAGTATATATTTTGTCAGGTCTTTTTTTTGCAGATGATATATTTTTGTGTGCAGAAAAAAGAGAAGATATGGAAGTTATGTTGAGGACATGTGCAAGGGTGGGTAAAGAGATGGGGATTAAATTTAGTGAAGAAAAATCAAATATAATGATGGTTAATACTGAGGAAAGAGAAGATGTAGAATTTTTATTGGGAGATATTAAGTTAAGTGTGGTGAATAGATATAGTTATTTGGGAATTATTTTAAGTAATCAGAAAAATTATTTGGATGAATGGGAGAAAAAATTGATAAATGAAGCAAAGAAAAGAAAGGGATTGATAAAGAAATTAACAGTATTTTCATATAATAAATATGATGTAGCTAGAATTATATGGAAAGGAGTTGCAGTAGCAGGGTTAACATATGGTAATGATGCATTATATGTTAGTAAAAAGATATTAGATTATTTAGAAAAAACTCAAAGGGAAGTAGGAAGACATGCATTGGATGCAGAAGTATGGACAGCAAGGGAGGCAATTCAAGGAGAAATGGGATGGTCAAGTTTTCATATGAGAGATGCAAAAAGTAAAATGAAAATGTTTGGTAGATTGCAGTTTATGGATAATAAAAGAATAGCTAAAATAGTATTTAATTGGGTTATGAGTAAAGGGCAGGTAACAAGATGGGTGAGAAAGGTAATGCGCTATGCAAAAGATTTGGATAAAGAATTTATATCAGTATATTTGTACAAAAGATGGGATGATTGTGTTAAGAGGATTATTTAGTGTTATAGTAGTAAGGAATGGGATAAAAGAATAGATTTATTAATAAAGACTAGGGAGTTAGAGAGATGGAGAAATAGTATGGAGAGTAAAAAGAGTTTAAATATATATAGAAATAAACAGAATATTAGGTGTGAGTTAATATATGATAATAGTAAGGAAAGTAGTTTATTGTTTAAAGCTCGAACGGGATCTTTAGCTACAAAAGAATATACATGTAAATGGAAAAATATGGGTGATTTATTTTGTAAATTATGTAAGAAAGGAATTGAAAATATTAGGCATTTGTTAATTGAATGTAAATGTTTGAAAACAGAAAGGGTACATATAATGAAGTTGTGGAAAAATAAATATGAAAAGAGTGATTATACAGAAAGTGAATTATTGGTTTTTATGCTAGGTTTGGGAAAAGATAAGGGGGATTTAGATATAAAGGTTATAGAGTTGACAAAAATTATGTTGTGGAAATGGGATAGAGCAGATTATGGGTAAATTTAGAGTGGGGAATGTAAAAGAAAGTGGCTAACAGGTTTATCTGGGCTTAATTGCTGAGATATTCTTGACTTCGTTTAAGGAGAAGCCATAATACATCACATCACAACAAAAAATTTTCTTTTAATTTGTTTAGTCTGAGAGCATTAATATTTATTAATTATTATTGTGTGTGAAAGTGTAATTAGTGGTTAATAATATTTGAAAGATTGAAAATTGTGTTTTTTATTTGTTTTAAAGTTTTTTCAGTTTGTTATTTATATATATAGAAATTTTTTTAAAAAGTTATTATTATTTATTTTTTGTTTTGTTTTATTATTTATATATTGTTATTTTATATATAGAATTATTATTATTATTATTTTTTTAAAAAGTTACTTTGTTTTTGTTGATTAGTTTTTAGTAAATTTGTTATTAAAAGATTTACTTTTAAGAAAAATATAACGTTCGAAAAACGTAAAATAAAAAAATGGATTGTATTTGTATTTCAAAATGTTTATATAATCGGGAAAAGGAAAGTAAGCGTGCTGTTGTAGAATGTACTATATGTGATGAGGTATATCACTTGAAATGTTTAAATAAGACTAGGAAGGATGTAAACGGTTTATGGTTATGCAGTCAGAGTATTAATATGATAAAAGAGGTGAGAAAGTGTTTTCAAAGTGTAGATAGTCGAAGAATAGTGGTTGGAGAAAGTAATAGTGTAATGGAGATGATTAGTCAAAGAATAAATAAGATAGAGGAAGAACTGAAGGATGTAGAAGTAAAATTAAAATCATTAGAGATAAAATGTGAGGAGATAAAGGAATTATTGAGTAGGAATGATAAGGAAGAAATAGATAAGGAGGACCAGAAGGTATTAGAAAATGTTATGGATGGAGCAGAAAAAGTAGATTATGAAACAGTATTGATAGGAGATTCACTAATTAGAGGATGTGGGGATATAATTGCAAGGGGAAATAGAAGTAGGTATGAAAGAGTATGTTTGCCTGGAGCTAGAATTAGGGATGAAGCAGACAAAGTTAAAAAACAAGGTAGTAGAGATGTATATGTTATGGTGGGGACTAATAATTTATTAGAATCATCAGAGAGAATAATGGATGAGTATGTAGATTTGATTAGGAATTTGATTATGATTAAAGGAAGAGTAGGAATAGTTGGATTATTACCAAGGTTTGACAAGAGTTATTTGTTAGATAGGGCATGTTCTGTAAATGAGAGATTGAAAAAATTGTGTGAGAGAAATAATGTTATGTTTGTGGATGTGTGGGATTGTTTTATTGGAAAGAGAGAGTTATATAGTAAAGATAGGTTGCATTTAGGAAAACAAGGAAGTGAAGTTTTAGGGAGTTTGATTTATAAAGAATTTTTTTCGGGAAACTTATAAAGGGGGGTGAGTTTTTAAATTGTAATATTATTAAAAAGAATGGATGGAATATAAGAAGTAAGCAAAAGGAATTTGATTTTGATATAAATATAAATATGGAGAAGGAATGGGTTTGTAAAATTAATGGTAAGAAAGTAATTTATAAATGTAATGGAGAAGAAAGAATTTATAAAAGAGTAGTTAGGAAAGAAGAAATTGTTAAAATTGGGTTTTTGAATATGCAAGGTGGTACGAAACCAGAAAAGTGGATGGAATTAAATAAAACAATTGAAAATGAAGAGCTTGAGGTGTTAGCAGTAGTGGAAACACATTTAAGAGAAAAAGAACCTATTTTGGAACAGTTGGTATGGCAGGGTATAAATAGAAAAGAAAAAGAAAAAAGGGGTGGTGGTATAGGTGTTATATCAAAAAAATATTTAAATATTGTTAAATGTCAAGAACACTTGTGGTTTGAAATAAGGTTGGGTAAACAAGAATGGATAGTGGCTATAGTTTATATAGCTACTGGAGATAGTCAAATTATATTGGAGTGGAATAGTAACATATATGAATGTTTAGTTAAGGATATACAAAGTTTTAAAGAAAAGGGGAAGAGAATAATGGTTATAGGGGATATGAATGGACATATTAAAGAAATTGATGATGTAGATAATAAAAATGGACAGCTTTTGAAGAATTTTTGTCAGAAAGTGAATTTGAGTATTGGAAATTTATTAAATATTTATGAGGGACAATACACATGGTCCAGAAATAATATATTTCACACAATAGATTATGTATTGGTAGAGAAAGAGGGAATAAATAAAATACGGAAAATTAAGGTATTTGATAATGAAAAAAAAGTATGCACTAGTGATCATAATTTCATTGTAATTGAAATGGTTAGTAATGTGATGGAGAATAGAAATAAAAGTAGAAATAATAGTGAAAGATGTGGATGGAGAGTGAATGATAAGAATAAGTTGGAAGAGTATAAAATACAAGTTGAAGAAATAATGGAAGAGTGGGTTGGGGATGAGTATAAGGATTGGTGTAAGGAAGTAGAAAAAGTTGCAAATAGGGTTTTAGGTGAGAATATTGAAAAGAATAAAAGTAATAAAAAAATTAAAATTAGTAAAAGTGTAAAAGAAAGGAAAGAAGCATGTAGAGAATATAAGTGTGCTATTAAGAATAAGGAAAGTGAAAAAGATATTAATGCTAAATGGGAAAAGTACTTAGAAAAGAAGTAGTTGACTAAAATAGATATTTATAGAGAGAGAATGAAATTGAATAGTAAATTGTTGGAGGATATTAATAAAAGTGGAAGAGATGGAAGTAAAAAAATTTGGAATTATATTAAAAGGAGAAAGGTAGGGGAGAGAGAGTTAGTATTACTAGATGATGAGGGAACTGAGTGTAGTTCTAGAGAAGATTTAGAGAGAATCTTAAATAGTTATGTAATGAATATAGAAAAGATGTTAGATGTGAATGATAGAATGTTAGAAAATATAAAAGAATATAGTAATGGGAATATTAGCTTTTCAGAAAATGAACTAAATGAGGTAGAGAAGAAATTGAAAAGTGGGAAAGCAAGAGGTTTAAATGGATGGGCAGCAAAGATGGTAATGAATTTAGGATATAGGGCAAAAGTAAAGTTATTATCCTGTTTTAATAAAATGGCACAGAATAGAGTTTTCCCAAGTAGTTGGAGTAATACAAGAGTAAGGTTATTATTTAAAGGAAAAGGTAAGGATCATAGAAAGTTGAATAATTATAGACCAATAGCGGTAACATCAGTTTTATATAAAGTTTTCTCATATATGGTGGCTAGTAAAGTTGTAAAATGGATGGAAGGGAATAATGTAGTGGGTGAAATGCAAGGAGGTTTTAGATTAGATAGGCATATAGAAGATAGTTTATTTGTAGTTACACAACTTATGGATATGAGTAGGAATGCTGATAAACAGTTATATATGAGTTTTATACATATAGAGAAGGCATATGATAGAGTAAATAGAAATAGATTATGGATAAGTTTAGCAAATTTGGGAATGGATGAAGCTTTAATAGATATTATTAAGAAATTATATGAAAATAATTATTATATATATCAATTAGAGAATATAGAATCAATTAAAGTTAAAAATGGTGTGGGACTAAGGCAAGGATGCCCTATGTCACCTATTTTGTTTGTGTTGTATTTGAGTGAAATGGAAAGAGCAATAGAAAGATTAGGAAGAGGGATAGAGATACCGTTAATAGGTAGTAAGGGAGTATATATTTTGTCAGGTCTTTTTTTTGCGGATGATATATTTTTGTGTGCAGAAAAAAGAGAAGATATGGAAGTTATGTTGAGGACATGTGCAAGGGTGGGTAAAGAGATGGGGATTAAATTTAGTGAAGAAAAATCAAATATAATGATGGTTAATACTGAGGAAAGAGAAGATGTAGAATTTTTTTTGGGAGATATTAAGTTAAGTGTGGTGAATAGATATAGTTATTTGGGAATTATTTTAAGTAATCAGAAAAATTATTTGGATGAATGGGAGAAAAAATTGATAAATGAAACAAAGAAAAGAAAGGGATTGATAAAGAAATTAACAGTATTTTCATATAATAAATATGATGTAGCTAGAATTATATGGAAAGGAGTTGCAGTAGCAGGGTTAACATATGGTAATGATGCATTATATGTTAGTAAAAAAATATTAGATTATTTAGAAAAAGCTCAAAGGGAAGTAGGAAGACATGCATTGGATGTAGAAGTATAGACAGCAAGGGAGCCAATTCAAGGAGAAATGGGATGGTCAAGTTTTCATATGAGAGATGCAAAAAGTAAAATGAAAATGTTTGGTAGATTGCAGTTTATGGATAATAAAAGAATAGCTAAAATAGTATTTAATTTGGTTATGAGTAAAGGGCAGGTAAAAAGATGGGTGAGAAAGGTAATGCGGTATGCAAAAGATTTGGATAAAGAATTTATATCAGTATATTTGTACAAAAGATGGGATGATTGTGTTAAGAGGATTATTGAGTGTTATAGTAGTAAGGAATGGGATAAAAGAATAAATTTATTAATAAAGACTAGGGATTTAGAGAGATGGAGAAATAGTATGGAGAGTAAAAAGAGTTTAAATATATATAGAAATAAACAGAATATTAGGTGTGAGTTAATATATGATAATAGTAAGGAAAGTAGTTTATTGTTTAAGGCTCGAACGGGATCTTTAGCTACAAAAGAATATACATGTAAATGGAAAAATATGGGTGATTTATTTTGTAAATTATGTAAGGAAGGAATTGAAAATATTAGGCATTTGTTAATTGAATGTAAATGTTTGGAAACAGAAAGGGTACATATAATGAAGTTGTGGAAAAATAAATATGAAAAGAGTGATTATACAGAAAGTGAATTATTGGTTTTTATGCTGGGTTTGGGAAAAGATAAGGGGGATTTAGATATAAAGGTTATAGAGTTGACAAAAATTATGTTGTGGAAATGGAATAGAGCAGATTATGGGTAAATTTAGAGTGGGGAATGTAAAAGAAAGTGGCTAACAGGTTTATCTGGGCATAATTGCTGAGATATTCTTGACTTCGTTTAAGGAGAAGCCATAATACATCACATCACATATAATATATAAAACGTTATATCTTGAAAAGGTCTCAATAAGAGATGTAAGCTGGGTTGATAATTAAATAATTGTAAATATATATGGTTATTCATTTCAATTTTATTTAATTGACTTGATACAAACTTTTGAAACCAAAATGTAGGATTGCTATGCTGACTAAAGGACTGCCAAGATTTCAGATCAGTTTAGCTGCTCTTCAGGAAATTTTCTTAGAAGAAATAGAGCAGATGAAGTTTTTTTGAAAATGCACATCAGTTATTGAAAAAAGATTATATTGTGGTGGGGTTGCTGTAAAGTATAAGTATCATCTATTTCTGGACACCCCCCTTGAATCAGTAAAAAGTTAATGGTGTTAAACCTCACTTTACTCAGTAGAATTTGTGCTCACTTTATGAGTGCCTATTCTCCACCTTTAGATTGAGCAAAGGAAAGCCTTTATCCCTTGTTAGATGGCATTACTATAGCAATGCCATTAAAAGTAGATTTTATTCCAGTCATTTTTGCAAAAAAATTGAATCAATCTTTAAAAGAATCTACTACTGGTACTAAATTTCAACAGTTATTAAACATGGAATTGTTAATTTGGATGATCAGAATTATGATATTACTGAAGCATGGAGTTTTTTTAAGGAGGATATTATAGATACAATAAATCTATTTTGAGTTCATTAAAAAGAAGAACCATGGCTGGTTTTCTGATATTGACTTTATTATAAGTGGATTGATGAAACCACAATATGTGGCATTTTCTGATTGGCCGAATAATAGATTTGATGTAGAACTTGATAATAAATAGACAGATTTAAAAGCAGTAGTTCAATAACTAACAAAAAGTTTCAAACATAGTTGATAGACTAAATCAGCAAAAAGATAGATTGCTCTAAATTTTTTTGATGCATTGAAACCATTCTATGGAGCATGATGCATTGAAACCATTCTATGGAGCAGTGAAATGGTATCACAATTCTATTAAATTCAGCAATAACAATTTTTTGATGATGATGATGTTTTGAACAGGCGGAAGAAATATTTTCATTATCTTTTAAATAATAAATATACAGGAATTGAAATGATAACTTTTACTTATTTACCAATTTTATGTATTCAGATTTGAATAAGATTTCAATTTAGTAAAATCAAAATATATAAGGTATATGAGCATAGACTTTCACATGCTCACCACTCTCCACACCATCTCATAACACTGATGCACTTGAACACATATGTTGAAAAGATAAATAATCACCAATATAAGTATTTCATGCTAAACCAGCAATCATCAGATGATCCAGATTATCATCTCTACACATATATGCTATAAATGCTCAGATATATATTAAGATAGCCATCCTCATACTTTAATGGACAGGCTTCAATCTATTCCACACTCCAACTCTTCAACCATCCATCGAATTGAAAATCTGATGATGGAATGCTCAAAGGCCACCCTGAGCCTGAGATTCTTGTCACACCCATGTTGACCTAAGGTCAATCTGACCTCTCATGTACAGGACATAATCCATTTAATACAAGGGATGGGCAGACATCTTTACTATGCAATAACTGAAACACACAGGCTTATTATATACCTGTGTCTATATATGTAATTATAGGGTATATGAGCACAGACTTTCACATATCCCACCACTCTCCACACCATCTCATAACATGGATGCCTTGAATAAATATGTATATTGGTGATTATTTATCTTTTCAACATATGTTTTCAAGTGCATCAGTGTTATGAGATGGTGTGGAGAGTGGTGGGGCATGTGAAAGTCTGTGTTCATATACCCTATATATTATATATGGATACACACATATATAATAGGCCTGTGTTTCAGTTATTACATAGTAGAGATGTCTGCCCACCCCCTGTATTAAATGGATTATGTCCTGTAAATGAGGGGTCAGATTGACCTTAGGTCAACATGGGTGTGACAAGAATCTCGGCCTCAGGTTGGCCTTTGAGCATTTCATCATTAGATTTTCAATTGGATGGATGGTTGAAGAGTTGGAGTGTGGCGTAGATTGAAGCCTGTCCATTCAAGTATGAGGATTGGCTATCTTAATATATATCTGAGCACTTATAGCATATATGTGTAGAGATGGCAGTCTGGCAACTGATGATTGCTGGTTTAGCATGAAATACATATATTGGTGATTATTTATCTTTTCAACATATGTGTTCTAATGCATCATTGTTATGAGATGGTGTGGAGAGTGGTGGGGCATGTGAAAATCTGTGCTCATATACCCTATATATTACATATACAGACACAGGTAAGCCTGTGTGTTTCAATTATAAAATCAAAATAGTGATTTGTAATCTTAAATATGGAAAGATTCCAACTGCTGATGAGATGTGGGAAGAAGGTTTAGCATATGGTAAATGATAGAATATAACATTGAATTTTTTTCATGACTCAATAGACAAATTACAGTAATTATCATAGAATGCCATTATTATCCATTACAGTGAATATACTTTCAAAAATTTTATTGAATATATTAAAGTTAGTACAGACCAATTATGAAACACTCTAAAAATGGTTCTTGTTGTCAGGCAAATGACATGTTAACAATATAGTTGAGTTCTATAAGTTGCTTTTATTTTTTGGACAAGGTGAATGGACTCAATTAATTGTTCAGGCATGGATCAGTGTTTGGAATTAATTTCTCAGTAATGCGAAAAGAAAAGATCAAAAACATTATTTTTTGCACAGGAAAAATTTTAGGGTTGAAGCATACCTAAAATTTCGAAAATCATTCTGTTACAAATAAATCAAAACTTCAATATTCAATTCTTTAAAAGCATCACAGATAAAATGAAAATATAGTTTGTAATTTTTTTGTTTAACTTATAATTCAATTGTATGCATGAAAACAGAAATTTGGGTCTTATATCCTGCGATTTCTAACATGTGTAAAAGTATTTACATTACAATATTACTTTTCATACTTGTAAATTTATATGCCATCAAAATTTTATTTTTGCAAAAAAAATAAATAATAGAAATTATTTAATTTGTCAAAATTGAAAATATAAGTTGAAATATGAATTTAAAGCGCACAGATTCTAATATGATTTTGCTTTTGAGAAGTTAATAGGTAGGATATTTTACTACAAGGAAATAACTACTGCAGTTAAATGATCTATCAGTCGCCATTTTACTTCAATTATTGTACGAAAATCAAGACTTACACACTTTACATATGCAGCATAAAAACATTAGAAAAATTTCACTTATCGATGTTTTGTATAATTTTAAAATCGCAATCTAACTTAAGTTTTATGAATATTCATTATATAGCCAAAGACTTTACTTGTTGCATGCAAACATTAAATATCCCCTGTAGATAGTCCTTTTTCAGCATACTGTAAATCCAAAATTAAAGACAGTAATATTTTTGATTTCACTTTTAAGTGATTCAAATTAAAAATTCCATTATCATGCCTGTATCATATCTTCATCCCTGTTTCATTAACTCACTCGTAAACAATTATGAAAACCACTGCCATAAAAATTTAAGACAATGTTGGAATATGAAAACATCCTTGTTTGACAACATCATTTCTTTCACCTGTAGTAATAACATTTTCTCTCATTCCATCATGTAGAACCTATATAATACAAATAAACTTTAGTAGACAACTAATTATTTTAAACAATGCTGTAAACCCAATTGATTAATTGAATCAAATGCCTTCACTTAATCAACAACAGTGATATATGAAACACAGTTTTGTTCCTGACACTTTTTCTCCATTTTCTGGGAATTAAACGATAAATTAAAATTTAAATAAATTAAAGGAAATATGCCTATGTGTTTGAAAAGGAAGATTTTTAATAAATGTGTTTTACCTGTTTTTAGTGATGGATCTGAGACTGGACACTTAGGAGAAGAACAATACAGAGACTTCAGACCACTCAAAGAAGTATCGATTGATGCATGTTGGGGGTATCAAGAAGAGATCAAAAATGCAATATATGAGTAAGAGAACAAACATGTTACTGACCTCATTGAAAAAATTAAAAGACTGATGTGGAGTTGGGCTGGACATATTGCTAGAAGAGATGATAATAGATGGACAACTGAAATTTGAAACTGGATTTCAAGAGATTATAAAAGACCCAGAAAGAGTCCAAAGTGTGCAGGGGTGATGTGGAGAAGAGAAACTAAAGATCAGAGAAGATGGAGTGGATTGATAATGGTTGATGATGATGATGAAATGATAAATTATTTTTGATTCTCTAAAAATAAATTTAAAATTTCCCATAATTATTCATCTGTGATTGAAAACAATATATTTAATAAAATCAGTGAAAGTCTGTTGTAAAGTATTAAAATGATATTCTATAATAACTATAGCAATCTTGATTACTTCCTTTATTTTTCAAAATTGGATCAGTAGAAGTATTTTATAGATAAGAGCATAAATTTACAGGTCTCTATTTTCTTTAAAAATTCCATTATTTTTGAAAAAAAAACACATAGCTTTTTTTGCTCAGGAGTTCATAACATCAAGCACCAGACCTGTGAATGCCAGAATCAATCCTGGAACCTCCCAATCCCAACTCTCCCAAATGCGTCAGACCATGGAGGGCCTATTTTTAAAGATAACATCTTACTACCCTATTTTAAGACTTCTCCGGGTATTTCATCAATGCTTATTTCTTTTTATTTTTAAGATTACAACTTCACTAAAATGAATATATTTGTCCAAATCCAAATGAGTACATAAAATAGATTTATTATTAAAAGTCATCATCTCAGTTTTTATATCATGATTCAAAAGACGATTAAAATATTCTTTCCAATTTGCTGTCTTTAATAGCATTGTGGTGCTTTTTCTCAAGTGCATATGTAGCTTTCACTCATCAAAAAAGATCTAGAATGATAATAAGCAGTAAATGTCTATATCGTCTTCATTGTTTTAATTCACCAACCATTTTTAATTTTTCTTATCAGTTATTTAATGTTTGCTTTTAAATATCTGTATTTATTATTGAAATGAACTTGGTCTTGTGGCAGATAATATAGTATTGTTGTTACACATATGTATATAACATATATAATCTTTGAAAACCAGTCAACATTTAGACAATCCCCAAACTCAATAACAATCAACAATTTATAACTGTTGTCAAGGCAACCTTTTACCAATAAGGGCACAATTCCACCCTTATTAATGGTCTAATATATTTACATAGTCACTAAAGATTGCAATTAATCCACAGAGATTGAAATTATTGATATAAAGAAGTTTTAAATAAACCTCTTTAAACAGGTAAATAAAACCTATTCTGAATGCAGATTAATAAATAGTTAATCATAACATTACAAACTGCAATTATAATTTTCAAATTGCACCCAAAGTAATACTTAAATAATAAGTGTAATAATGCTGAAGGCTAAATGGGTTTATAAGTAATCATTAAAACCCAGTCAACACTTAGACAATCCCAATATCAATAACAATCAACAAGGCAACCTTTTAACAATAAGGGTGGAATTCCACCCTTACTAATGGTCTAATATACTTATAAATTGAGGGGGGAATGTTGATATTTAAAATAGTATAAATTATTTCAAGTGAAAGACAGTAAAAAAGAGGTTTATTTAATGCAGGTATTTTTATTAAATTTGTTTGACTTTTCTAATTTTGACAAAATTATAAAATATTTATTATAATAAAGAAAAGAAAATATTTAAGAAAAATAAAGTATTTTTTTCTTTATGATTATGAAGCTCAAAGCACCTCAATATTATGATTACTGTCAGAAAAATAGTTATGTTTCTTCTTTTGAGTGAACCCAAGAATAGATTTACTTGTATTTATAATATATTCCGTAAGAGAATTCCATGTCTCATTAATAAAACAATCCTGAAAATACAAATTAGCAATTTTAACATTTAATAGCTATTGGAATTATTACATAGTCCATTTTCTTGTGAATATTATGGGAATAAACCTTATTTTAATGCAACTATCTTCTTATCTTATAACATACTAATCTATCATTTTTATAACAATCCATGCTTATAAGAACTTGTATAACAATCCATGCTTATAAGAACTTGTATAATATAAACATTTTTTGTATAAGGATTCATAACTATTATTTCGAACATGGATGTAACCATGTCTACCTAAACAAAGTGATGGGGATAATCAGTCTGTGATGTGCAAAAATTCAATAGTAACAGACCATTTTATTTACAACATTGATACTTTTATTTTTTACAACTTTTAGCTAATGCTTCCAAGAAACTTATAATGCTATACAGCAAAGAATAAAAATTGATTTCTGAACAAGTATCGAGCTATCAGCTATCTACACTTAATTTTCTCGATTAAATGCTGCTTTGACATTAATGAAAAATACTGAGATGATTAATCAATAAAATGAAGATTCTTTTGATTTGGAAAAGAGATTTATGACTGCACTTAGTTATGAATATGAAGTCTAGGAACTTCAAAAGCACTTAGCGTAGATAACATATAACTTTTTACAAAATTAAACTTCTTTAACAAGCATGTTAGTGCAGGATTATTGATATTATGTAATTTATAAATTTAAAGAGAAATCTAAAACCTCATTACTTTTCAAGGCAAAACTCTCCATACAGTAGTGCCACTTTGTGCCAACCAGAGTATTCAACAATTATGTGCTAGTATAAGAGATGATGATCATGTGATGTTTAGTGTCTCATCACTTTTCTTTGACAGATTTTTTTGTGTGTGAACTTTGGGTATTATTTGTCTTTCCAATTTCTTATTTTGTTTTGAGAAAATAGGTAAGTGGGAGAGATGGGGAAAATATGGTCAATTATAAGTTTTCAAAGTTTCTTTTAATTTTTCATAATACTACCCAATATTAACTTACAAAATTAATTGATGTATAATTTCAAACAATTTCCTTTGATTTTGTAATTGGAAGATTTGTTTGGAATTTGTATTTACCTTTAAAATTTTTAAATTTCTTTCTTATTTGCTTTTTAAAATGAGAGAATGGAGGGGGGTGGATATGGTGAATTGTAATGAAAACAATAATTTTTTTTCCATATGTCATAGCATCGGCCGGGAGACGAATCTACAACCGTCTGCAAACAACTACTTGCTTGCAAGGCGACTGCGATGACCTCTCAGCTAACAACGCTTGACTATGAAAACAATAATGGTCAACTAGATTCCATACAAATTACAAATCAAACAATCTGAATAATAATAAACTGATTGGCTCCAAAACAACAACAAATTTTTTTAAAAAAGGTTAATATGAAACTTCTTTCTTTTTTATTTCAATTCCTACCACCCACCTGGTAGTTGTTTATTTTTTTTATTGCGCAAAAATAAAATAAAAATATATAGCATGGTTGCTTTGCTTTGAACTGAGTAATTTGGCAATGTAAATAGACAATGCAAAGTCATTCTATCCCCTTACCTTTCTATTCTCCATCATAAATGACATAAGATCTAAACGAAGAACATGAGGTTTACTTTTACCTTTTTTTTTTTCATATGTCATAGCATCGGCCAAGATGCGGACCCACACCCATCTGCAACCAACTACTTGCTTGCAAGGCGGGTGCGATGACCTCTCGGCTAACAACGCTTGACTACTTTTACCTTTTTTAATTACAAATTCAAAAAAATAATAGCACAGTTTAAATAAATACCTCCAAGTCTAATGATTTTAGTTGTTTTTTAAATAAAAACATTTTAATAATGTCAATAAAGAACACAAAATTTATTTTTAAATGAATTTTTAACAATTGTTACACATGGAGAGGGAAATGCATTCTTTTCATTTTTTAGTAATCTGTTGTATTTTGTCAATTATTTACAAAATCTAAATTTTGAATATGTAAAATGCATTGAGTCTTAAATTTATTGATTAATTATACCAAAATTCTTTGTTGATATAGATTGATATCTCCGAATCTAACGTTACAGTATAGCTACCATTCATAATTGAGCACAGATAGTATTGTGCCTGCTAAGATTTATCACCTTTGCTCTTTGATTGATGCATCAAAAAATTATAAGAATAAAAGATAATAATTTAGATTTTACAGCAATCCCAACAACATGCATTCTTCTTTCACTGAATAATTTGCCTTTCCAAAAAAACTTATAGCTATCAATCTGTTCCATTAATCTTCAAAAAATTGTTTATTGTACTTAATTTTATATATAGAGCTCACAAAACAAGCTCTTAATAAGCTTTGAGAATATCCTCAACCCCAGACCGGTTTCTGTATCTGACGATTTTATATTGCTAAATCTATTAATATATGATATATCTGAACTTAGTTCAATCCCATATGGCTGTTTGAGTTAGATAGCTGGATTTTTAGACATATGGATGTCTGAAAATTTCAGATTTTTTTTTCAATAGTTATACATTAGATAAAGTGCTGGGCTTGTCTAGTATTTTTAATCTAATGAATATCCCGGGACCTCACTGACGACATTAGATTCAGAAACTGGTCTAGGGTTGAGGATATTCTCAAAGCTTGTTGAGAGCTTGTTTTGCGGGCTCTATATATAACATTTGTAAATACGAGCTTTATTAAAATTAGGTCATGTGACATCTGACTTGATTTTTTATCATTGTACTTAATTTTACTAATACCTCTTTCTCCTGTTAAGCACTTCCCCTGATATTATTTCTATTGCTTTTAATAAGTAATCCACTAGCCACAACAATCTTAGCTGGTCTGTATAGGGACAGAAAGATTCCTAAATATTATCTGCATTAAACATAACAGTCTTTGTCAATTAAAACTCCTGTCTCAAATGCAATTCGAAATTGAGTGATTGTACCACCTCCAGCAAAGATCACCACTAATAAATTCCACACTACTAACACTGTCTTCATCATTGCTTGCTTTCCTCTAGAGAGTTTGAATTTAAGACAAAAAAAGAAAGAAAAATGGAATTGAGAGTTAGAAGTTAATGATATAAATATAACTGCAAAACAAGCTTTCTCATTGTCACAATTAGTATAATGGAGATGGCCATTGGCAAAAGAAACTCATGATGCCACAAGAATATATAATACTGTAGTAGCCTCTGATAAGCTAACTTTTTGTAATACAAAAGGCAAGAAGTCGACTTGGCCAGCAGTGACAGTTCATATATAAATACTCTGACCTTACAGCACAACCAATGATAAAAAGAAAAAAAAGTGTATTTGTATTTATAAATAATAATAATGCTTTCACTATTATATAAATGAGGTAAGTGTAATCACAAGGAATATTAATTACAAAAATATTAGATAAGTAGTAGTTAATGAAATAAATAAAAGTGTTTTTTTTTTAATTTTTCTACAGCCATTGCCAGTGCCAATTTAGTTTGCACTCTTGGCCATTTTGAAATCTAAAGACCAGCCAAAAACACCATGACACATGCAACCGATAAATGATATAATACTTTAAATTCGTATTTTAAAAAATATAAGCTAGTAAAAATAATGTGCTTTATTTCATTTGGGCATATAGTATAGTCTTTTAGTATTTGGAAATTATAAGCTTGGTTTGATCAGACATCTGCATCTTTTGGATGATCTTTTGGATTGGCCAAACTATCCCTCCTCCTCACATATTCCAGAACTTTGTGCCATGTATTTCAAATATTTTATGAAGATATTTTTTTTAAAAAAAATCTCTAATTAAATTAAGCATATTATTTTTACTAGCTTATAATTTCTAAAATATGAATTTAAAATATTTTTATTCAATATTTATATCATTTATTAGTTGGATGTGTCAGCGGTGGTTTTTAGATTTCAAAATGGCCGTGAGTGCAAACTGAATCAGGACCCATTGCCTTTGATGGCCCTGCTCAGCACTGAAAATGCATTAATACCGTATTTCTTGTGATTACATTTATTTATTTTATGTTGGGAATTTTTTTTTCTAAATGGAATACAATATATTGAAGATCGCAGTTTATGTTTGCCATTAATTGAATAGATAATAATTATAATTGTTTGATTAATGCTGTAGATTATGAAATAAGTGCACTGGTGGTATTTCGCCAATATTCGTTTGACCTGATGATACCCAGTGTTTAAAGGGATACATTTTTGATGAAAAACAGTTTTTTTTAAAAAGAGCAATTAGGTTGTATACTAATTATTTTCTATTAAACACGTACTCTAAAAGTCAGGTAATACATATTATTATAGACTACGTCTGTAATATTTATACAGTATTGAATGTGTAAGTGAAAGGGTGAGAAAGTTTCACAAAAATTTTTATTCATTTTAAATTAATTAAAATATCTTACCAATTTTGTGTTGAAGAATTTATATACTTTATAATTATCACAGTATGTATTTTATGCTACTGTTTCAAAAAGTTCTGTTGTTTTTATTTATATTTATTAAAAATACCGATGTTTGTAAAGATCGTTTAATAATATCATAAAATATTAAAAGAGGGCAGCACTGATTAAAATATTACAGATTTAAAAAATTTTCTAAGGATAATGCTTGAAAGTGTATTATGGCTTGAGTATTATATGTCATACAGAAAAATGGAGAGAATAATAATTTTTGGCAAAATAAGGGAAAATTTATTCAGTATTCAATATGTCAAAAATTGAAAATGGAAGTTTGATAATAAAACATTAAATCATCATACTGCCATGAATATATATATAGATAAATAAAGTAGAAAAAGTGTACGTAATATTGAATGCATGTATTATTTTTTTTAATGTATACATTTCATTACATCTAATAATACTATGATGTATCTTTTTATTAAAAAGATTTATTAGTATGTAATAGAATTTAATGCTCAAGTGTTTGAAAAAGTTAAAAGTCATAAATCCACCATTCTCTGTATTATTTTTTCCTACATTAAGCTTAAAATACAGTAGAATTTAGGATTAAAATAGCTATACTGTTAAGAATTAAGGAATTTTATTACACATCATATTTAATAATTGTTTTCAGTAGAAATATTTTGTAGAAACTATTTAATTTTTGAAGTTCCAATGCAAATCATTGTGACCCCCATAATAACCCATTGAGACCGTTGTTTAACTTTACAATTTTATTTTACAGAAGTTTTGTAAGTATATAAATAAATGGATAACAACTATTTTAGGATATGGTGAATATTCTATAAAGAATACAGATTGTATTATTGATAAATTAAATAGTACTAAATTAAATAGGAATCAAAGTATTTTTACAACGGATATTGAAAAAATGTATCCAAGTATTCCAAGACTTAAAAGTATAGACATATTAATAAAAAATTTAGTAATGTCACATTATATATGACTTGCTTTATTAATTATTAGTAAGTATATAAATAATATAAACATAATAAATATTATTGAAGAGGGTTTAAATTAATATACAATAGTTTATATTTTAAATATAATGAATTTTGGAATATAAATGAGGGATGGGTTATGGGTTGTGCAATTAGAAGCTTAATATCATCAATATTTATAAATGAATTAGAAAATATTGTAATTAAAAAAAGGATAATTAGTCAAAAAATAATACATTATTCTAGATATGTTGATGACATTTTAATTATTGGTAATAAAAGAGTAATGAATAATATTTATAATAAGTTTAATAATAATAATAATAATATATATAAAATTAAATTTACTAAAGTAGAATTTGAAGATAAGATTAAATATTTAGATATAAAAATTAATATAGATAACAATAATAAAATTACTTTAAAACATTTTATTAAAGAACATAAATTAAGAAAACTTATTCATGTAGATTCACAACAAGCATGGGTACAAAAATTAGCAGTAATTAAAAATTAAAAAGAAATATAGGAATGATAAATACAATATAGATAAAAGTGTAGCTCAATTGCAAAAGAATCACTTTATTAAATTATATTTGTAAAAAAGTCTATGGTATACGATAACATTTTTGAAAATAATGATGGTATTGATAATGGTAATAATGAATCAATAAACATTACATGACCACCACTTCTTATGCTTGTGTATAACTGTTGTTAAAACAGGCAAAACTCACTATACATATTGCCACACCAGCAAGCTAGAGTAATCAATGGATGCCAGAAGGCTTGTGCATAAAGTCCCCATCTAGTGGCTACTTATCCAATATCTCCAGACTAGTTTCTGGCTTGTGACCTTCATCAGTGAGGAGCCTTGGATCTGAGAGCTCTGCACTTAGATCTTAGGATATAATGCAACCCTCCACAGCCACCTTTTATCTCCATTTAACTACAAAACTATAAGTCTTAAACTGAAAATATCTTAATGTTTTCAATCCAAGCCCATCAGCTTATATAGTCATATGGGTCTGAACTCAGTTCAGTATCCACACATTTTGGTGTCTTTGGTTTTTTAATAACCATAGCCACCACTATCCTATCAGGCAGAATTGGTTTTAAACCAATAAACACCACATGACCACCACTTCTTCTGCTTGTGTATAACTGTTGTTAAAACAGGCAAAACTCACTATACATATTGCCACACACAGCAAGCTAGAGTATGTACAAGTCTTCTGGCATCCATTGATTACTCTAGCATGCTGTGTGTGGCAATACATATAGTGAGTTTTGCCTGTTTTAACGATAATGAATCAAGTAAGAAATGGATTAAACTTTCATATTATCCTAAGATTTATAATACTTTAAGATATAATAAAAATTATATTGATGAGAATATAAATCGATGGCTGGTCAAATAGTAAAAATCTTGATCAATTAATAGGTAATTATAGGTTAAGAGATGATTTACAGTTTAAAAAGGAAATTTGTAAAATGATTTACTTTGGGCATACTAGAAAACAATTAGAGGTAAGAGACAAAAAACATAACAATGCTATTAAAAGAAGAGATGATAGGTCTGCATTATATATTCACTACTTGAAATATGGCCATAGAATAGATGCTACAAAAAGTATTAAATATTTAAATTTCATCAAAGATCCAATAAGAAGGCAAATATATGAAACATATTATATTAAAAATAATTTGACTAATTGTATGAATATTTATGACTTCTACAAATTTGGTCAATAATTGGTTGATTAAAAATGAATGGAAAATTATATAAGTTGATATATATAATTGTATAAAAAAATGCATGTAATATTGTTTAACATAATGTTATGATATAATCAATTGTTTTTTGTAATTATTGAATTTATATATGAGGGTTTTCATTTGTTTTAATTATTTATATTATTATGTTTGTTTTAATTCCATTATTCGACACTGGATGGTTTTATATAGCTGTTGTATATGATTTTTATTATTATTATTATTATTAAAAAATAAACTATGAAAAAGTATATTAAGAAAAAATTATTCATATTTTTTTAATATTAGAATGAATAGACAGCAGCCTATTTTTTTATTATAACCATTGTATTAAATTATCATCTAACTAAAGTTTTAAATTGACTCATTATTTAATATTAGTTGAGACATCAAAGTATAATAAAAAGAAAATATTTTGAAGTTTGTGAAAGAAAACTGAAACACATTCATATATTTAGAGGAAGTATGGATTATTTAAAATTTATTTTCCTTCTGATATTCATCACATTAGGAGTTATATCTTTTCATTTTAATAAGAAGACTGGATAAGATAGGCTTCTTTATACGAGTTATTCTTGTAGTAAGAATGTTCACATTTGAGATATGCATTCTTACTTTATTATTCATGAAGATGTATGCACCTATATGGTATATTGTTGTGGTTGTTTACTGTATGTGGTAGTAGATCAGATCTTGTTATGCCACTATTCATCTTTGTAGTGTTTGAATTTGAATTTAAGTCATCTGGAATAACATGTATTTTCTGTGCTCATTTGTTATTTACTATACTGGATGTTAGAACTACTTAGAATGAGCTTTTCATATTTGGAGTTTGTTGATTTACCTTTTTTGAGATGACAAAGTAATTGGGTGAAATCTAATGTATAAAATTTTTTGATTAATTGACTACAGCTGTGGTGGCGAACCTTTTTACGTGTGTGTGCCCAAAATTTCCAAAAAATATTTATTGAATGATTGACATGCCTTACAGTTATTAAATCAAAATATGAGCAACTTAATTATTGCAGTTTTTTAAAAGTTTATAAAACAAAATAATAATAATAATAATAATAATTGAACAAAATTTCTAAACAAGCTAAATACAAGTGAACGATATTTATTTAGAAGAGCACAAGTTAAATAAAATGTAATAGTAAAAAAATTAATAGTAATTAAAACAAAATTTTGGAAATAAACATATAAAATCAACATAAATAAATATTATTTAATGAGATTTTTGCTGTTGTACATTGGATGTCAAATATTTTATATCTTGTCCATATTTTGTCACTTTTAATAATATTCACGCTGAAGTAGATTTATCTGTCATTCTATTTCTCGAACTTTCTTTAATGAAATTCTTTCTGAAAACAATCATTCACATAAATATGTAGAGGAGAGAATTGATAATATAGCGGTCGCTAATTTTTTTAAACAATTAAATGTTTCAGAAATAGCACTCCAGACAGTCAATAGTTCCTCTTCAGCATTCTTTTTACATATGCCCAATATTGTTTCTAACTCATTTCTCAAATCAAGAAATTTCTGTTTCCATATAGAACTGGATTAAAAATCGACTGATTGCATTCCCATATCATCCAAATTAAGCAATTCAAAAATTTCTAACTTAAGACTATCCATTGATATTATGTCTGGGTATAAAATAAATTTTGATGTTTCTGAAAATTATCTAAACTGTGTAAATCTTAAAAAAAAACTCATCATATATTGATTGAATACAAAACTCTTGCATCAATTTTCCTTGATCTGGCTTCTCATGAGATTCTAAATAAGTTAAGAACTTTTTTATATTTGGAAAATATTTGAGGGTATAAAAAATAACATCACAGTTGACAATTTGTAATGTAACTTCTAATGCTTTGATCAAATCAAACATGACACCAATTGTCATATTATAACCTTGCAGTTTCATATTTAATTCATTTAGATGTGAAAACATAGAAAAACATTAATTTTGAAAGCCATTTAAAATCCATTAATTCATTACATTTTTCAATGAGTTTCTCATTAAGTAAAAACAATCTAATATCATCTAAACACTCAATGAATCTTTAAACTTTTCCTCAACTTAACCATCGGACATTGTTGTACATAAGTAAACTGTAATATACTGAGTTTATCTCTGTCAATGTGTAGATATAAAATTGATTAACTTAGTCACAATGTTCATAACATCATTCAGTGGCTTAAAGCTGGTCTTCATGCATAAAACATGTTGATGTATACTGCAATGAAAACCCATAATTGAATGTCCAATACAGTTGGTAAATAAACTGAGAAAACCATTTTCTTTTCCAGTCATACTTTAAGCACCATCTATAGTAACTGACAACTTTTGGCAACATCTATTTTCTTTTCAGTGAGTACATTTGAAACTTTGTAGCAAATATCTACTCTTTTTGTTTTTGCTACTAATGAGGTTAAACTGATCAATTCTTCTTTGATATTATTCCCAACATAATAGCGAATAAAAATAGCTAAATGAGCTGATTTATTTATGTCTGTACTTTCATCAAAGCAGAGAGAAATTAAACTAGAAGATTTTATGTCTGTTTTTTGTTGGTAAGTTATGTTCTTAGCCATTTACAGGATTCTTTCTTTAACTGTACTTCTAGCCAATGGTAAATCTTTTATTTTCTGAATAATTTTTGCTTTGTTTTCAAAATCCAAAAAGAACTGGTGCACATTTCATCCAAGCTTCTTTCCTATATTCTCCAACCTTAAAAGGTTTTCCATATTTAGCAATTACATGTGAAATAAAAAAAAATAGCAGCAGTTATATTTGAATGATTTTTGATAAATTTCATTATAGATATTGATTGAATATGTATACTTTTAAATGCTTGGGGAATATATTCTTTTTGTTCATCTTTACTTTTTTTCACAGAGCTATTTGTGATTGGTCTCATAATGCTGTTCTCAATACAACTTTTCCAGAACATAAAACACATACTGCCTTAGTGCCTTTGTTAATCATTTCATACTTATCAATTCACCAATTTTGAAATTCTCTACTGCTTGACAATTTTTTATTTTTTTTTATTTTCACTAGTCATATTAATATAATGGTAACAAATTTATTTAAAAGTAAATTTAAATGAGCTTTAATAATTTTATAAATCAAAAAATTATTATATGTTAAAATATTATTTTTTCATTTCACTTTTACAGCAAAACTTCAAGTAAAAAAGAATATTTGATGGCATTGATTATGCATTTTATTCCTTTGTTCGCAATTTTGATTACATCAAAAAAAATGAATGGTGTCAACTCATTTAAGTGAAAAAAGATCAGGACAGAAGATTTGAAAAAACTTCCTTCAAAGAGTTATAAAATATTTCACTGAGTTTACTTTCTAGTTTTATTGGAATAATTTGACAGGTTTATAGAAATATACCACGGTATACCCGGTACCACTTTATTTGACTTCATAATTTATTGGTTCTAATCAAAGTTCAATCTTGTTAAGAGCTTATTTGCGAACTCTTTATATAATACATATTAAACCTGCAAATTAGGAGACATGCTATGACTGTTCCTATTCATGATAAATGTCTAACCTTGTAATCCTAGCAAATAAACCTTGTGATTTTATTTGATCTCATCCAATAATGTGGTAAATTTACACTTTCATTTATTATTGTCCAGATTTTGTTCAGGCACGTTCTTCTCAAAGTATTTTTTACTTAAGTACTAATTTATTTTTCCATTTTTTGATTAATACTATAATTTGTTAAACAGTACAAAATGATGAACATTTGGCATTTTTTGCTACTGAGATCAATGCAGTTGAGTACATCCATACTTCAGACCAGCAATGGCATTGTAACATTCAAGGATATAATAATAAAATAGGCCTTCATAAGAGAATATGATTGGAGGTTTACAGAATTCCATTTTGCCAATGATCTGATTTATTTACAGCTGGGCACACAAATTAACACCATAGAATGGGGGAAATAGAGCTTCATTTAGCAGAGAAAAACATAAAACTGGAGGTCTTAACAAAATTGTTGAAATTGATGAGATCCTTTTGCACAAAAAGAAAAAAACCAAGCCAGATGAATTCTGGAAGAACAGTGGTTGTTTGATGGCTTGTGCAGAAAAAACAATGAGTGTTTCATCATGAGAATTCATGATAGAATAGTGGCTAGAAGAGGACTCGACAATTTATTTGGACTGTTGAAAAGCCTATAAATCTGCTAAATTATGAGCTGCTGGTTACTAACTATTTTTGTGTGAATCATGTATAAGTAAGTCTCTATTTTTGAAAAAAACAACTTTAAACCTCTATTTTGGAACAAAATTTTATTCGCATAAAATAAAATAGAACAAATGATTTTTTTCATCATTAAGACAATTCCTGTTATATATTACATGATATGTTTTCATTTTAAGCATTTTGTAATTTCATGCCAAATATACACATAACATGTTAGATGTAATATTTAGATATGCTAATATTTTAGATATAGAAATACTTCAATAAGGATTGCCAATTCCTCAACAAGCTTTGTGATAAATGCTTAGATCTAGTGTCTGAACCTATCCTAGCACCTCTCTGAGGAGTGCCAGAGCATAAAACCATGGTCAGAGGTTTGGAGGGGAGGTCCTGACAGAGGTATATTAAATCCTTTCTCTAGTTAAGCATTTATCACAAAGCTTGTTGAGGAATTAGCAATCCTCATTGTTTATAACTTACAAGCTTAAGAGAATAGAGTCATGTGATCTAAGACTCCTATTTTGACTATTTTTAGTAATACTTCAGTTTGTTTTTTGTTGTTGTTGTTTTCTTGCCAATTTTGCTTTAATGATTGTTTTGTAATGTCACGAAAATTTAAATATCCATATTTAAAGTAACATTAGGGTATTGCATAATGTCATGTCATATTTAATATTTTTATATGAAATTTATATTTTAGTATTGTTAAAAATGTACTTGTTTAGATTTAGTCTGGTGCAATTAATGTCACATATGAGAATTGCTATGTCTTTTCACATACGCATTCAGACTGCCGATAGTTTTGTAAATCTTGTGAAAATATTATGTACATGTGGTCCATTTTGATGAATTTATCAAGTTTGTATAAGTTCCAGTGTATATGTTATTTGGTCAGATCATAAGATTAGAAAGTTATCAACAAATTGATATGAATGTGAAAAGGTGTAGCAGGTCTAATACATGAGCACCTTCATATTATGTAAATATCCTATGATAATACTTAACATTTTGAAACATTTGAAATGAAAAATAGTGTTAAATAGAGATATATATTGTTTCAAATTTTGTTTATTATGAAAGATATTTGTAATGATATAGTCAACTTTATGAAGCAAATATCAAAATAGTATAAGTTTGAAAATAGCATTTTTAAGTTGGATTAATTCAACTGATTCCAATCTAGAAAACATTTAATTTAGTAATTAATTTTCAAAACATGCTGATTTATTGTTCAGTAATGGAAAAGAGCACTTATCTTGAGAGTTATTTAAATGGTAATACAGATTTCATTATGTTGGTATGTTTAGCTCAGGAAAAATAGTTATTTCATTAAAATAATATAATTGCTTGAATTAAATTAGTTATATTCAGATTGAATTTAGGTCAACATGGGTGTGATGAGAATCTTGGCCTTAGGATGGTCTTTGAGCATTCCATCATCAGATTTTCAATTGGATGGATGGTTGAAGAGTTGGAGTGTGGAGTGGATTGAAGCTTGTCCATTAAAGTATGAGGATTATCTGAGCACTTATTGCATATAAGTGTAGAGATGATAATCTGGACCAACTGATGATTGCTGTTTTTTTTATTGGTGATTATTTATCTTTTCTACATATATGTGTTCAAGTATTTCAAGTATATCAGTGTTATAAGATAGAGTAGAGAATGGTGGGACGTGTGAAAGTTTGTGCTCCTATACCCTATATATTACTTTTAGGAGCTGTTTTTATACTAAATTCATTATATATATATATATAAAAGCTTTGAATTCGTATAAAATTGAATTTAAAGACATTGAAAAAAATTAAAATATTTTGAAAAATTTTGTAGTAATATCATAAATAAATATGTTTTTAAGGATGCTGAATGTGGTTTTAATCTAATATTGCAAGTCCCATTTATATTGAATTGCACTATCGATATTTTTTTTTCACTGAGAGGATAGGGATGAGGTGCTGAAATTTGTTAGAGAAGAGATTCAAAACAATTTTTAGATCTTAAATAAAGATTAAATCATTGTTATATATAGTTTTATCGACTGGTTTATATAGAAATTATTTCAAAGAATAGTCATTCATCAATTTATTCGTTCAAGAGGGCCTAATGTATATGCACTTAGCAATGTGTACAATATGTCATTATCACAAACGGTCAAGAATATAACAGTAAGTTATTTAAAAAATATACTAGCTTTTGCTGTTTATGTGAGTGCAATTAAAGGTTAGTTTTCATTTTTTACCTTTTATTTTTTTAAATTTATAAAATAAAAAAAGTTTCTTTCTAATCATTAATTAAAAAGAGTGTTTTTTTTTTTAAATTTTACTAAACCAATTCTTTTTTTTTTTATACTTTTGTAAAAGCAGTTAAAGCAATATTGTAAATGATCTAAATGCTTATCTTTTAAATCTAAAAGCCATTTATTTTAAAGATATTTACTAAATCTTAAAACATTATTTTAAAGGTTAATATGTACAATACATATACTGTATATTAAAACCATGACCATTGTTCCTGCAAATTTTACTCCCCTCTCCCTGCATTACTATCTATTTTTCTTTTTATTGTGTATTTTCTTCAGGATTATTTGAACTTGTTATTTTTACATAATCTGTTGGCAAATAGTTGGTTTTGTTGAAATATTTTTTATATGTTTTTAAAATATAATATATAGGAGTTTTCACCTCTGATCTTGCCTCCAGAAGTGGACTAGTCCAGATTCCTTCCCTATTTGATCGGATTTAGTTCAGATTGCTTCCTTATCTGATCAGATTGAGCACACATTGCCACTAACCAATGTGTAAACATATGAATAACCAATGTATAAACATGACCAAAGGGTGAAACGTAAGTAGTATCAAAAACAGGTTTATTTAACTATGTTTACAATAAAGAAAAAATTATAAAATAACATTAAATTTGGCAATACATTTATAAACCATTAAATTACTTAATGTCCAATATTAATAAGATTCCATGTGGAATTTGCTATTAGGTGAGGAGCTAACTTCAAATCTCTTTCTTTGATATCTTTTAATTTTTGTAAAAAAATTAATGTTGGATCAGGTATAACAGACTTGAAGATTATGAAGCATCTGACAAACCATAGACAGAAAGTGATGAAAGTTGCACTTCTTATAATTGCAAAATCCCCATAAGCAAAACCTTTTATGAGTGTGTTGATAATTGGATGTTTTGGTGTATAAATTTTATTAATCAATATTCTACAGCCCTGAAGAGAGGAACAATTGTTGAAAATGTGAAATATGGAATCATCATCCCTATGGCAGAGTGAGCAAACAGGGTCCAAAGATGAAAAACCTCTATACATCACAAGAAAGTGGCTTGTTGGAAGGGCATTGAGATTTAGCTTTAGAAGAAAGTCCAAATATTTTGGCTCTAGATTACATCTTTTATATTTCTTTATAATGGCAAAGTTTGTACAGGTGAGAATGCTATGATCTGGGATAATTTTTGAAAAAAAAAAAAAGATAGGCATCCCAATAACGAAGTTTCGTTGGTTTTAATTGAGTTAAAGGTGTGAGAATTTTTGAAATGTCAATTAAGACTTGTGTCAGCCAACCATCATTAATTGGAGGTGGAGTATCTGTAGGATGAATAGATAGAAAAGGTGAGTCATCAGGAAAAATCCCATTAAGTCTTGTAATGAGGTTATTTGATTTCTGTAGACAAAGAACATGAAGTGAATGCAGTGACAAGCCATTAAGTCTTGTTGGTCTCTGCACTCTTCTTAAGCTAATAGCAACAGTTTTACCCTTCCACATTAATCTAGAGCAAAGAGAGTTTATATTCTGGATAAATTTTGATGAAAATTTAATGAACGGCATGTAGTAAGCAATTCTGGGGAACAGTAACATGTTGAGTAGGGCTGTTTTTGCAAATAATGATGTATAAACTTTTGAAAGTGAATCAATTATTTTTCTTGCAGAATTCATGATAGTGTCTTGTATTAATTTCCTCATTGCTGCATGAGAGAGACTCATTGGTAAACCCAAAAATTTTTGTGGCATAGCTGTGAAAAAGGATGGAATGGATTTTCCAGATGAAAGTCTCCATACAGCAGATTTTCTAAGGTTAAACGCAAGACCTGACTCTATGGTGAAATTGTCCATAATTTGAATTAGTTTCGGTATGAATTTTCTAGAGGGTAAGAACACTGCCACATCATCCATGTAGGATATGTGCTGAATGGATTTATTGATACCAGGAATGTACAATCCAGGAAGATTCATCTCTAAAGATTTAAGGAATGGATTTATATATAGAATGAAGAGTAAGGGACTAAGAGGAGAACCCTGTGGAATCGACTTGGTAGGTGTGAATGAGTTTGAAATTTTTCCATTTAATGAAATTGCAATATGTCTGTTTAATAGAAGGTTAGTAATGATGTTCATTATACCTGTGAGAATGTTCAGACCACTTAGAAGATGTATTAGTTGAGGAATTCTGACTGAGTCAAAAGCAGCTGAAATATCAAGTTGGACAACTATTGGCTTTGACTTTTTATTTTTTCTTGTATAATCCGTAATTAACCTGAATAGGCAGAGTGCCTCAGCTGTGGAACTACCTTTCTTTGCAAATTGAAAACTAGAGATAAAAGGCAGAATGAGATTTTGAATTTTATCTTTGATAATTGCTTCAATCAGTTTAATAATCAATGGAGTCATCGAGATTGGTCTAAGGTTCTCCAGAGGCGATGGGATAATAGCACTCTTAAGAAATGGGACCATTGCAATGGGATAGAGTTGATCAATAGTAAGGGGACCTGAGGCAAGTAGATCAACCATTCTACTCACTATTGGTACTGTGAAGGCTTCAAGATGTTTGAACATGAATTTTGGTATTCCATGTATTCCAGGGTGTATTCTATCAGGCATGGATGAGAGTTTAGCTCTAATATCATCATTACTAATACCATGAATTGTCTCACAAGAATATATAGATGTATCAGGCACCAAATTCTGTGAAACATCTACTAGCTTGCATTTATAATGATTTAAAATTTGTAAAATCATGCTATTACCCGAGAAAATTATATTATTCACTGTGATTGCTGATGGAATTTTAGACTTACTTTGAAAACCCAAAGCCCACCTTATATATCCCCTTGAGAAGTTATGAGGTTTAGAGAGGTAAAGCCTTGCCTTTTTAGTAGCCAGATAGTCTATTAGGATTTGGTGTGTCTCTACATATTGTTGCTTCAGGTCAATAATAACCTGTATAGATGCTGGTGTTGGAGGTATATCTTTCAATGTTGTAATTAAGCTATCTGCTTTCTTAAGTAACCCAATCGGTCCTTTATTCTTTCTGGTGTAATGAGAAATCAAAGAACTAAGAATATTTATAAAAGCAAACCAAGATTCAGCTGGTGGAAGAGCTAGGATGTCTATTTTCTTGAAAAAAATATAAGCTTCAGAGATAATTGCCTCTGGTGTAGCAGATTTTAGCAAAATTCTTATTGTAGATTTAAGGTGTACATAGGTTTGATTGGGTAAGTCTAATGTCAGATCAAGCATAATAGCATGATGATCAGAGAAAGGTAATGGTTGTAAAGATGGATTGATGAAGAAGTGCAGTTCCGGAGAGTAATATAATAGGTCTATAAGAGAAGAAAATTTCTTTGTATAAAATGAACATGCATCATGTGGGAAAAAACCCTGTGCACACATGAAATGAGAATTTAGAAGGTGTAAAAATTTTGAATTGAAACAGTCATAAGTAGAGTTGAAGTCTCCAAGAAGAATTGTAGGAAAAGGATTTGAGATAAGTCCTAAATTAATGAGATGTATTTGATTATGAATGAGCCCAATATCTTTGTTTAAGTAGAGAAAAACTACATTGAATTTGAAAGAGTTTATACAAATGGTTATAAAGATTAAATTAGAGTTTAAAAAGCTAATTCTGAAATTTTGTATCAGAGATTGGAAAGGAATAAGAAGAGCAACCCCAGCTGATGGGCTATTAGATGTAGAATAATGAAAGTAGCCTAATCTGTGCAATTTGTCAATTATCTTTTGATTTGAATTAATATGTAATTTTGTCTCTCCCAAACAAACTAAATGAGGCAAAAACTTCTTTGTCCAGTGAGCAAGAGCATCAACTCTTTTATCAGAGTTAAGCCCACGGACATTTAAGCCAGATATTTTTAATTTCATTCAATATATATAAAGAAAAAAAAAATTTAAAGAATTAGCTTGAGTCTAGATATTGTGTATATTTAAAAAAAACCATTTAGAGTATGAGTGACGATTCTTCAATCTTATCATGTTTTTTTATCAAGGTTATCTGTAATATTAATATTATGTTCAATATCCATAAGTTTTTGAGGAGTGACTTTTTTTGTAGAAATCTTGTCCATGTTTGAATTCCCTTTAGAAGTGATGTCAGACATCTGAGATTTAATTAATGAAAATTTCAGATTGTCAGCTTTAAGTTTTTTGCTCTTGACATTTGTTTTGCACAATTCATTTCCAGAAGAACTTTTATTTGAGTCTGACAAATCCTCAGAAGTCATTGAATGTGTTTTTTCAATAAAATTCCTATTACCTCCTCCTGCCTTTCTTTTGGATTTTTGACGAGTATAAGAATAATTTGTTGTCATAATTCCATCCGAATCAGAGTCCATTAAGTGTGACTTGTTATCTATAATCACGTGCATGTCAGCTTGTTCTTCTACAATATGGTTCTTTACAGGAAGTACAGGCATCAGAACTTCATGACTTTGTTCTTCTACAATATGGTTCTTTACAGGAAATATAGGCATCAGAACTTCATGAGCTTGAGGCTGTATGAATAATTCTGAAGGTGATTGTAATGTAGCAAGTATATTTTGATTTGAAGACCTATCACAGTTATGAAATTTGCTGTTTCTTCCCTTGCATTTAATGCAAATTCTAGCAGGGCAGTCTTTTATGAGATGTGTTCTTAGACGGCATAGGAAACACTGTGGGGGAATACCCCGAAATGAAATTATAAGAGGAGCTGACTCTGCACAATGAATTGTAGGAATTGAAGTAGGAGACACACCTTTAATCAGTGATAATTTAAATAGAGCAGAGTTTGTAATGACTTCAGTATTTGCCCTTTTTTCCAATATATATTTGAACTCTGAAATTAAACCATAAGGTTTTAATAATTTTTGGAGATCATGTTGCCCGAAATTCAAATAACAGTTTCTTATATGGCCTGATAAGATTACTGGCCTGTTCATGTTTACATTAACCACTATTTTGTTGTTAATGATTTTAAGAGAATTTAGTAAAATGCTTTTCTGTAGAATATTATGACATTGAATTATAAGATACCTATTATTTGGGTGATTTAGCAATTGATAAATATGAGACCATAATTTTTTTTCAGTAATTTCTTGGCAAAAATGATCAACAGGAAATCTAAAAAGATCTTTGTTTCTGTTTGTAACTGCCAGAACAATTGATTTTTCATTAGTGTAGTTGATGAAAGATCTTAGAAGCTGATCAGGGATAGATTCATTAAACTGAGAAATAATACTATTGATTTCATCTTGGTCTAAGTTATCCACCGAGGCTGAATCATTATTAAAAATATTTTGCAATGAGGGAGATGTATCTTCATCACAAATATTGAATATATCATTATTAGATAAAGAATTGTTATCATGATTAATTCCTGATGTATTACATGGATTTAAGAGTATATTAGCATATGATTCTTTTTCAGAGTTGCTTATAACTGAAGGTGATTGAAGCAGTGAATGATTTATCTCATTACCTGATTTCTTATTGGATATATCAAAATTAAAACTAGATTTAATAGTATTACATTTGTTATAAACAAATGAATCATTTTTAGCATTTGTAATATTATTTTTATCAAGTTGTGGGAAATCTCCTCCTTCCATAATGTCATCATTTTGCACAAAATCATTGGATTTATTTTGTAATAAAAAAGTATCTTTCTTAGAAATAAATTTATTCATTTTAGCAACATTTTCATTTAATGATTTATTAAAAACAGAACTTTTTTTATTCTTTGAATTTCTTAAAAGCATTGTTATAACTTCAGCATTGTTATCGCTAACTTTTTTAACTCGACTATTTTTAACTTGATTATTTTTAAAATTTGAAACTATCTCTGTGACATTGTTATCATTTGATGAAAGTTGTTCAAACTTTTGGGATTCATTTAATAAAGGTAGATCTTTGTTATCAAACATGTTTTCAATTGAGGAAGAGAGAGAAAAAGATTTCTTACCATTTTTCTTCTTTGTAGATGTTCTAAACTTAGATTTAATAACGGATTCCATATTTCCTTCTATTTCTTTCTTACTTGAGCTTGAATTCATTAATTCCTCTGAAGCCAGAGAACTATCTTTAAACATATTTACTGTGAAGTTTGTACAGCAAATAATAATCAAACCACTGGGGTTTGAAATTAAAAAATAACTAAAAAATAAGAAAAAATTGGCACTAATTATAAGACCTAGAATAAGGCAGAAAATATATATTCTGCGCCCTCTAGTGGTATAGGGTGAAACGTAAGTATAGCCAATGTTTAAACATGTGTATAAAATTGTACTATTGATTAGGCTCTCTGAATCTGATTGCTTCCAGTAAGGGAGGTGATCTGCCAATAAATAGTCTGCCTTTTTGGAATCAAGCCAGAGAACGTCTGTCTAATCTAATTGAGTACGCACTCTTAAGAGGGAGAACATTTGTCTACCTGAATAACTGAACATGCTCTCCATTGAAACCATTTTCAACAGTGAAGGTGTTTCTACTATAGTCATTACCAATGTGTATATGCAGTGAGGCAAGACCATGAAGGAAAACTGTCCAGTACAGCTGGAAAAGTCTTGACTAGAACTCAAGGCAACCTGTCCAGTACAGACAAAAGAGTCTTAACTAGAACTAATGAGGGAAGCTAATATTTATAATTGGAACTGAGTCTGGAATGACCAGCACAGTATTAACTATGTTTATCCGTATAACTTTATTCATTGAGTTTTCATGTTTTTATTGATATGGTATGAGTCTGAAATATAAAATTCAGACCAAACATAACAAATTTGGAACAATCAGACAAAAAAATATCTATTTCTCCCCCATATCAGGAAAAATAGATTAATATGCGAATAGTAATTAAAGACATCCATTGTATTAAAATCACTATTCTGCTTAAATAAAATCAGATTTTGGAATGTGCTCCATATAATTAGTGTGATTATAGAAGCATTTCAATTTAAAAGATCAAATTTTGAAAAATACTTAAAGTTTTTACAAAGTAAAGTAAAAAATAGCAAACAAACATGGTCTTCTATTTTAAAAGTAGCCCATTAATTTCAATATATGTTCAAAAAATGACACACAAACTTTTTCTTTATAAATCTTGATTTATTGTAATATAAACTGTTATAACTTACAATAATATACAAAGAATATCAGCCTCAGGATGGCCTTTGAGTATTCCATCATCAGATTATCAATTGGATTGACGGTTGAAGAATTGGAGTGTGGAGTATATTGAAGCCTGTCATTAAAGTATGAGGATTGACTATTTTAATATATATCTGAGCACTTATAGCATATATGTGTAGAGATGGTAATCTGGACCAACTGATGGTTGCTGGTTTAGCATGCAATGCGTATATTGGTGATTATGAATCTTTTCAACATATATGTGTTCCAGTGCCTCAGTGTTATGAGATAGTGTGGAGAGTGGTGGGTTGTGTGAAAGTCTGTGCTCTTATACCCTATATAGATAAGGTATATAATATGCCTGTGTGTTTCAGTTATTACATAGTAGAGATGTCTGCCCATCCCTTGTATTAAATGGATTATGTCCTGTACATGATGGGTCAGATTGACCTTAAGTCAACATAGGTGTGACAAAAATCTCAGCCCGAGGGTGGCCTTTGAGCATTCCATCTCAAATTTTTTAATTGGATGGATGATTGAAGAGTTTGAGTGTGGAGTAGATTGAAGCCTGTCCATTAAAGTATTAGGATTGGCTATTTTAATATATATCTGAGCACTTGTAGCATATATGTGTAGAGATGGTAATCTGGACCAACTGATGATTGATGGTTTAGCATGAAATGCGTATATTGGTGATTATGTATCTTTTCGACATATATGTGTTCAAGTGTATCAGTGTTATGAGATAGTGTGGAGAATGGTGGGTTGTGTGAAAGTCTGTGCTCATATACCCTATATATAATAATATAAAAAATAAATATTAATCAAATCTTTTATGTCTTAAAAAAATTAAGATTTATAAAATACTAAACTATTATTTAAATTCTTTTCCATTATATTCTGTTACGGCCAAAATTTAAATCAGGATTGATATAATAAGAAAATGTTTAAGAAATATAATATCATATTACTTCGAATTTAAGTACACTTTTTATACATTGTACAGGCTTAAACCTGCATTTACATATGTAATATATGCGGGGTTCGAACTCAGACTTTCACACAACCCACCACTCTCAGTGCCATCTCATATTGCTGACCCAGCTGAACACACACATGTTGAAAAGATAAATAATCACCAATAAACGTACTTCATGCTAAACCAGCAATCATCAATTGGTCTAGATTACTATCCTCACACATACATATAATCAGTACTCAGCTTTATATTAAGATAGCCAATCTTCATACTTTAATGGACAGGCTTCATTCTATTCCAACTCACATCTCTTTTCAACAGGTGTGTGATCAGGTGGGTCAGCAATATGAGATGGCACTGAGAGTGGTGGGTTGTGTGAAAGTCTGAGTTCGAACCCGCACACTTTTTATTTAAATTTTTTACAACAATCGTATTTTGCTTCATACTCTACGCATGATCATAGTATTACCATCATTGTTAGCAGTTTATTCAAGGGTCCCCATTCATTTTTTTTAAAATTTCCTATTTAAGTAAATAAAAAAATTTAATATTTTTCAACACCTATTATAAAATCATTTATATATTTTTTCCAATTTTCAAATCCTATTGCATGAATAGTATTATAATTGTTGATAGCCATTTATTTGGGAGTTCCTATTTCATACTTTCTTTCAGTTCTTATTTATAATTATAAATATGCTACTTTTTTTGCATGTGTTAGTGAAGGTATAATTATACTACAATGTGTAATAGGTCTGCTTAGTGCTTTCAAGATTTAAATGTTCGAATCTCATACTCATAGCTTTGTGAAAGAAGACTGTTACAGTTTATTGTATGCATGTATACAATAAATCACAACAGTCTTTATTCACGAAGCTATGAGTATGAAATTCAAACATTAAATCTTGAAAGCACTAAGCAGCTATATTACACATTATAATATAATTATAGCTTCACTAATGCATGCGAAAAAAGTCGCATATTTATAATAACAATTTTTACTAGTGAAGAGAAAAACAAGTTCTTATTTATGTAAATAAAAATGTTTATTATTTTTCAATGCCTATTATAAAATCATTTTTATATATTTTTTTCCAATATTAAATTTAAATTTTATACTGTGATTTAAATTTGAAGAAATACTGTAATAACTAATCTCAATTCTTAAACAATATATGTAATTATAGTGATATTAAATAATATACAGTCACATTTTATAAGTAATAGATGTGGAATATTCTGAACTATAGGAGTGAGTTATATATCCTTGGATTTCAATAAATAATCATCAAATTGTTATTTATTTTCCAACATTTCTATTTTTTATATAAAATTGTTGCATAGTTTCTTTTGTACCAATCGGAATGAAAGTGAAGATCGAATCTAACCGCAAACACAATATCTGCTCTACAAGGGCGCCATCTAGGCATTTGAGCCTAGAAAAATTTATAGAGTAGGCAGATACGCGCTGTTAAGATTCCACTTTATTTAAATATTCCGATCGTTAGCCCAAGTCACTAGCTCAGCGGAAATGCATAGATAAAAATCTATAAACTTTATATCTTAAATATCAAAGAGTAAAAGCCACTGCCAGAAATTAACACATAAAATATTTATTTACGCACATATAAAATCATTCTAAACTCGAGGAATAGGTTTAACATTTGTAGATTTTTATATTCTTATTACTCTTTAATTTTACATTTATATAAATTTCAATGATTTTAATTTTTTTTTTATTTAGATTGTCAAGTATGAATAGACTACATAGATCTGCATTTGAAAATAAAACATTCTATCCCTATTTAACCCTAGGCTAAAATTCGCAGTCAAACTGGCATCAATCCATCCGATACATTTATGTATTCAATGTAGCATGAAAATACAACAGCACAAAGATACTATACTGTCAGGAATGGACATCTGAACAATATATTTTAAGAAAACATTGACTCTTGTCTAATACAGGAATATGACGTCTGTATAGCAAGAAGAACAATAAAATAAAAACTCCATAGGAAGGGACCGCGATCCTTTTTGCCGACTTACAATCCCATCCATAGGCAAAAGGTTGGTGCGGTGTATACAGCGATTCTGCACGTAGCGAAACTCATACTACATCTACTAATTACACAAATATATCCAATCCATTGACCCAATTCAACAACGACACAAATAACCTAAGATTTCCCTCCCCTAATATAACTTTACAAATCTATATAGCCATTCACGCCCGACTTAATTTTAACATTTAAATACGTTCGCACAGATTGTTTAAAAATGTTGGGTATAGATCGATTACATAGATTCCACGGTCAAAAACATTTCAAAATAAACATAAATGATCAAAATACAAAATTATTGATACCGACAATCGCAGAGGGAAACTTATAAGTAACCCAATAGTATTCACCATAAGATACTTGCGTTGTCACCAATAACTTAAAAGACATCCGAATAAATACATTTTAGATACTCACCGTAAGGTATCATTATTTATCGAATGTCTATATATTTTGATCAAATATGAAAACCAAAATATAATTAACCGCAAACGAATCCATGCAAGCGTCTATAAACAACTTAAAATTTACTCATTTAAAATTTAACAATAAATATCAATACAATAAATAATAAATGGAAATGATTTTTTTTTATCAAACACATACATATATATAAAATTTCACATTATCAATTTAGTTGACACATAGGTCAGAGAAAAGTTCCTTTTTATAAAAATAAATTTACTTATCAATCTTTAAAGTTCTTAATTAATGTTATGATTTTTAACAATTGTTCAGTTCTATTGCTTACGGTAGAGAAGTCCCTGTTCCCGTTGGCAATTCCCACGCAGACTTTCCTGGAAGACCGGTCTGATGTTTTGGAGGTGGCAGTTGCTGGTTCTGTCCTGGTATCACAGTCTTTGCATTTTTAAATAAGTGAGTGAGGACGACAAGTGCGTCTTGTCACCAGACTCACCAAAATCAAGTTGGAAAAAGCTCTCTCTGACTGGAACTCAATATTTTTTTCTTTTTATAGTCCTCCTATGGATTCCATGAACAAAAACGTCACTGTTCCGTTTTTTCGTTATGGTCCGGGCCTTTATTTGGCTTCCATTGGTCAAGCTAAAATCCCTTTCTTCTCTTATCTAACTTTCCATCTGACTTTTTAATTAAACAGCTTTTAGATAATTAATAAACAATCATTTCCATTTATAGATTACAGGAATTAATTAATACCTGTTTTTATTTTAACTTACGTTATTTTTTTATTAAAATACTTTTATAAATCTTTTTTTTTATAAAAAATACATTCAAATACCTTTTTTTTTATTTATTAAAAAAAATATTTTTAAAGTTTAGCATCTGTGCGAATGTATATACGTATAACAAACATTTTTAATTTTAGCGTTTAGTTTTTTACTTTTATTTGCGAACTTTTAAGTTTTTCTTTTAAATTAATGTAACGACATATTTATATATCGTTACACTTTATTCCTTGAAAAATGATGAATTGATGTTTTATTTTATTATATTTTATACTTTAAATTTTTAAAAAATATATTAAAAAACTATATATAATCTGATTACAAGGAGGGACCCAAAATTAACTGGAACCATTCTCTGTTTTGTGCACATGTTGTAGTATATACTTTTGTGGTTACATACTTTTTGCAGAAATCCTTCTGCATCAATCTGCCAAATAACATAACTATGAGAAATTGTGGTCTCATGTAGCACATTTTTTTATAAAGTACATTTCACATATTTATCAATTTTTTTATAATGGCTGAAAAGTTTGAACAATTAATGCTGATTTTTTTTTTCCACACAAATGATATTTTTCTCTCAGATTTAGTTCATAATGGTCATCCATTTTATCTACAAGTCCTAAAACATTTACAGGATATGGTAAAACATAAACATCTTACTTTGTGTAAAGAAAAGAGTGCAAACTCCATGCTAACAGTTTCATCTCACAAAATTGACACAGCTTATCTACCAGCTGTATTCACTCAATTTCACTTCATGCAATTTTTTTAAAACTCTTTAATTAATGTATATTTTTTTTTTGCAGACTTAAAACTGTGGACAAAAATGACAGAAACAATAAGAAGCAAGTATTAATATTCACCTCATAATAATATGTTATGGCGTTAACCTTAAGTCCAAAAATTTTACCACAGATATTGCATTGAATGGGTTCGTATTAATGCTAATAAATCTATATTTTAGTTTTATTTATAGATAATATGAGTAATTAAAAATAATGAAACCACAAATGCAAATTAAGAATTTTGGAAAGCCATGTTTACATTATGCTAAGAGGGACCAGGTAAGTTTCTTTTATTTATTTTTATAACACTTTTTTTTTCAGTTTAAAATATCCTTTTGATAATGTGATATTTCATACAATTATATAAATGTACCATATTATATATGTAATAAGAAAAATATGTTTTTGATATATTTAAACGTACTAAACTATAGTAAAATCCAAGGCTACATACATGAAAAATTAACCTTACAGCTTGAGTCTTGATTTAGTTATATTTAATCAGCAAGAAAAAGTTTGAAACTAATTCATAAAATATATTTCAGTTAAAAAAAAATTGAAATGATTAATTAATAACAATATCAAAAACAAAATTTTACAAATAACCATCTAAAGATTTTTTTTCTCTTGACTACTTCATTTATTTTTTATTAATACTACCAAAATAGAAAATTAAAAATATACCTATTCTAAAGAAAAACAACTTTAGAACTAAAAATGACTCTTAATAAAATCATATCTTTTCAAGACTGTAAGTCTGAGCCTCTTTCTAAATTATGTGAGAGTTTCTTAGCACACTGAAATCCCTCAAAAGTCAGGGCCAAAAAACTGTAGCATAAGTTATGAATATCCACGAGATACATCATTGCTAGTACATGCTAAAATACAAAAAAACTTAAATGCAAATTTATATAATGAAATATATAATTTTACATGTATTTTGAGTTACATTCTAGATATTTATAACAAAAAAAAGTTTTCAAATAACAGAATAGGGATATTGTTAAAGAATTAAACCAAAAAAAATGTCTTTAATTAATCAGAATCTTCATTAGTTGACTTTGTAAAATATTTATTGTAGTCTTTGCAAGCAGTATTGCTATGTCCAAGGCATAAATGTATTTTATAAGTATACTATTTCTGATATTGAAGTTTGCAGTATACCTCAAATGCAATTTATTATCAAATATGTTACAATCACACTGATGAGTTAAACCTTATAGTTAGTTTTAGCATCTGTCATATACAAACATGTAACCAGATTTGATTTTGAAACTATGCACCTAATATATGTAACAATTACCAACTATCATATATAAATATATGAAAATTCTACTATCTGTTGCCTTTGATAGAATAGCTCAGTTGTTTAGAGTATTGCCTTAAAATTCAATATTCAACAGGCAAAACTCCATACGGTAGTGCCACTCTGTTCCAACCATGTGCTAGCATGGAAGATGGTGATCAGGTAAAAATTTCAATATTCCAGAATCCAAAGGTGTAAGTTTAACTTCTATACTAATATTAACACTAATCAAGCCAGTAACACTTGAAGAAGAGTGGAGAATGTTACTACTCAAAATGCTGTGTAATTCCTAACCTGTGTTGTCTATTTTGGGTTATTACTAATAAATTGTATGTATTTGAAAAGTTAAAATAAGATTAAATTTTTCTATATATTGAATATTTAATGATAGATTATGGAAATAGTCCAACACATTACTACATCTAATATACCATTGTCACAAACCTTCAGGCAAATATAAAGAGTATGTATCTTTTAAATCAGTCATAACCTCCACAAGATTAATAATAACATAAAAACTAGAAATTCTCAAAAAATTGGTTCTTTCCTTTATGTTTTCAAAAAAGTATGTTTAATGTTATTTCTAAACTATATGGAAGATTGTTATATTTTGCCCCAATCTCCTGTAATAAAATAATAAAACATTGTACTATTTCATCTGCTTACTAATAAATTTTAATCTCATTCTAATGTATTAGGAAATTGCCATGACAACAGTCTGAGATTGTTGATTGTTAATGATATTAGTTTTATTGAAGTGTTGACTATTTTGATGTATTTATTTTGAATAGTTATATAACCTTAGGCAGTGTTAGCTTTATTATTTAAGTAATACATAATTGGAGTATGAGTTGAAAGTTATAACTGCAATTCAGAAGTCATAATTGACTCTTTGTTAGTCTGCCTTCATAACAGGTTAAATTTACCTGTTTAATGAAGTTCATTTAAAAATTCTTGTATTAATTAATATTTTCACACTCTGTAGTCATATTGCAATCTTTAATATCTATATAAACATATTAGACTATAAATAAAGATGATTGATTAAAGGAGTTTGCCTTGATAACAGATTGAAATTGTTGATTGTTAATGGTATTGAAATTTTTTAAGTGTTGGCCATTTTTGCTATGAAAATTGAAGCAGACTTAGTATTAAACATTGAGTATTGTTAATTACTCAACAAGCTTTGTGATAAATGCTGAGAAAGCATTTAAAATAATGTTTGGGGAGGGGGGGGAGTGTCCTGACAGAGATATTTTAAATGCTTTCTCTGGCTAAGCATTTATCACAAAGCTTGTTGAGCAATTAGCAAACCTCATTGTTTATATCTTAACAAGCTTAAAAGAATGGGGTCGTGTGATCTATAACTGATTATTTATAGACTTAGTGTTATTTTATCATCTGAAAAAAAATTATTATTACATGGTAATGGATTATAAAAACTCTAACTTAAGATTTTTTTTAGCATTTTTATATTCTACTGCTTAATGTTATATTGTTGTTTAAAAAATGTGGCCCGACAAATTTTTGAATAAGCACTTAAATATTGCAGACAAAGCAAATCCACAACACCATGTCAGATACTCTTTTATCAAATATCCAAAAAGCAATCACATTACAAAATTTATATTGAAAAAGGAAATATATACTAAACTTATTGTTATTATTAAAGCAATATATAGCTGTTGTTTATCCACTTATCAAACATTAATTCACATCTCATTGCAACTTCAGTAAAAATAAAAACTCTTTAATTAGCAAATAAATTATATCACAATAATTAAGTTTTATATAAAGTTCAAAACAATTATTTCCCCAGACATAATATAAATAAATGAATTTGATTTCTGAAACATTATCAATAAGTTAAGGATATTTATATTTGTCAGGATGATCTTTTTCAGAAATTGAGTGTAATAATCTTCTCCTTATGTAACTATCTAAGCATACACTCATTGAAAGAATTGAAGATCTTAATACAGACACAATCTTCATTCTGTTTTCAATCACTATAAATTTTTTTCATTTTTCATAAGTAATAATAAAATAGCTTTCTTACAAAAATTTATTAAAGACTAAAAAATAAATGAATAATTCAACCAAAAATTATTATTTTTATTGTAATAATTGCATCAGTAGTTTAATTAAAGTTAGAAAGATAGAAATTTAAATTGAAGTTGACAGACAAAAAAATAATGGACTATGTATTTAAAAATAAATAAACTCTATCTTTATTATTTATAAAGATTCAATTAAGTATAGAAATTTATGAAAATGAGTACCATTTTCAGATTTAAAATATGTAAATGCAATGTGTTTTAAGTCCATATTTTTTTAAAAAAAGCAGAAGTATACACAATATATATATATTGTAACCTTTTGTTGGCTATCCATGATAAGAATAGAATATAAAATGTATATTATAGCTCCAAAATTTTAAATTTTAAATTGAGATAATATTATAAATATTAGTATAACGTGAATAAATGACTTAGTGCATAAAGAATAAAGATAGAATTCTGTAGAGATTTAATAACCATCTTTATTTATAGTCATATTATAATTCACTATAAAATTTTAATACAATAGTTGTCAATTCAAACATTGTTACTTATACATTTGGCTTTAATTTATTTTATTGTGATGTTTCTATAAAAGCTAACTACATAGAATTGTAGTAAATAAAAGAAGGAACAATTATTGATTACAAGATAATAATTTATTTTAAAATTATCGTAATAGTAATATATTTTAAATATAAATATTTATTATTAAACTTTATATTTAAGTCAATTAAATAATATTGTATATTACAAATATAATTATACTTAATATTTTAATCTTAAAGAAATGATTTAAATTAATTTCATTTATAAAATATTTATTGATTTTAATTATTTTAAATAGAGACAGAAAAATCTTTATTTAAAAGTTGTAATAGTTAATTTGATTTATTGACCAATGAGATTTAAGTAAGCAATTTCTGATATCACTTTATCCCGGGATTTTTAAGCGAAAAGAGAGAAGCAGACGATCAAAGTACGGATTCACGACAAAAATAAAGCAGGGAGCTGTTTCAATTTCATTTCTCGGTAAAAAAAAAAAAAATAATTAGAAAAATTTTAAATGGCATAAATAATATTTAAAAGTTATATAAGGATATAAAATATATTATATTAATCATTAATATCATGGAGTGAGTTTAAACCAGTTTCTTTATTACAACTTAGTTGCAGTTTGATCATTTATTTATAATTAACATGATATCTAAAAGAAGTCTCAAAAAAAAAAAAACGAAAGTTATTATTCTTATTTGGGATAATCATGAGAAAGAAAAGACAACTACATTTCTTCAAAGAAGGATATATCTGCATTCATTTAAGAAAACATTCGTTTATTTCTATCAAATTAAATATTTTTATTAGTCATATATTAAAAATGAGAAACTAGTCTAAAATCTCTAGAAATAAATTTCCAAAATTTGTAAAAGTATTTTATCGGTCGTTAAAAATAATGACTTAGTTGAGAGGGATAAATCTAATTAAAATTAATATTCCATTTGAATTGAACAATTGACATGTGATAAATAGCTTGAAAAATTTTGAAAAAGAAAATGTTTAGCATATATTTGATAATGAATAAAAAAGAGGAAAGATAAAAGGTGAATTAATATTTCTCATGTTTAAATAGAAAGTGAAATCTTATTATATTATAAGAAAGGAACAGTAAAAAGGGGAAGGATAATCGAAAAAGTCTGTTTAACTTTTTAATAGTAAATGACAGTCAAGAAGATGATACATTATAATACAGAAAGTTAAATGAATTTATTCATATGTACTTAAATTTTACGAGATTAATAAGTAACAGAAAAGTGAAGAAATAAGTGAAGTAAACTTATTGATTAATTAATTAAACATATTTTTAAAGTTTTGTAACATGGAAAAATAATGTGAAGATGTATTGAGAAGATTTGTTAAAATATTTTGTTAATGTATTTTTCAAGAGTATAATTATGTGCATATAACTTTAAACTAGTCAAAAAGGAAGGATGCATTCTATTCAGAACTTTTGTCCAGTTAGTGTAGTGCTTGTTTGTCAAATGTTTTGTTTAAATGCACATGTGTTCTAGCAGAAGGAAGATATGAGAAGCACTCAAACTTGTGAGGAATGGTGAACATCTATTAGGTGACCATGGTAATATTAAACTAAGAATTGGAATGTTTTTTTTAAAAACAAAGAAAAAGGATTTTAAATTTATTATTAATATTTTTTTGTTTGATATGAAATATAAATGCTATGTATTATAGTTAGCAATAATTGAAAGAATTTTTAGATGCAATCTGGTATATAAGATTAAAAGGTATTAACCTTTTAATTATTCATTCTTGTTTAAAAAAGAGAGAGAAATAAGAGTATGCTTAAAGATATGAAGAGAGTATACTTGAGTTATAACATGAAAGTGTGTGTGGAGTATAATATTTTAACTTTGTATTTTAGCCAGTATATATATATTTTTAAAAAAATTGAGTGTGGCAAAATGTGTTGTAGAGGTATTTCAAATTTATTATCAAAAAGTATATTTGACAAAGGGGAATGAACTAGTGGTGGTAAATAAAAATTTATAGGATTCTATGAAAATAATAATAAATACATTATAAAATGTAATGTTATTTATGGGAGTAAGAAAAGAGTGAATGTTAATGTAAAAAAAAAAAAAATCTTGATCTTATTTGTTATATATATATAAATAAAAACAAAAGTATCATATTGACAATAATAAAGATAAATTATTTGTTTTGTAACATGATCTCAAATATCGATAGAAAAATATTTAATGAGAAGATTGGATTATAGTATTGGTCCAGAGATAGTATAATATTAAATGCTGAAGACACAGTAAAGAACAATGAATTGAAATTCCAGGATAGGATATAAAAATATCATTCTGAAAAACTGATTGAATAGTTGAATGGGATTAATCTTTGTGATTACTATATAGTTTATTATCTTTTAGATAAATGCTTAGCTTGAGTTGATTTTTTTTTTAATCTAATGTCCCAACTCCTCACTGAAGAGACCCATAGGTCGAAACCGGTCTGGGGATGGGGACAATCTAAGATGAAGATGATTTGAATGCCTTCTCTTGTAGTAGCATTTATCATAAAAATAAAAAAATAAAAAGCTTGTTTAGAGCGGTAGCATGCTCGTAAGTTTACATATTGGTAATTGCAAGCTATATATAAGTCATGTGACATCTGACTTTATTATTACTATATAGTTTATTAGAAAGAAATAGGAGGATTTTCTGTAAAGATATGTGTGTAGTATATACCATAAGTGCTTGCTGTATAAGCCAGGGTAAAACTGGGATAAGATCATTAGGAAAATGCTTACCTGCCAAAATATGACACCTCATAAATAAAGGAAACCTCCATCCCTCTATTATGATATAGTATTTTTGATAAAATAAGTTTCTTATCTATGAAATTTTCAGGTAAATAAGAATGTAGTAGGCATCGAAAGTTGACTAAATATTTTAAGAATTTTATAGTTTTTCTTCCTAAGTTTTGACAAATTAATTTAAAAGTAGAAAGAATATATACAGAATAAATAATATAAATGAATAAGTAAATAAAATACACACATACATAAAGTCCTTCTATATAATTCAAATGTTTATCCCATGAATTTCAATAATTCAAAGAGATTCATTAATCTAGTCAATGTAAAATATATTGTAGATAGTTATCCAAAACAAAAGATGTCAAATTTTTGGTAGACCCTAATTATTAGTTTAATATATATATAATATACAAACCATTATACAATTACAAATATCCAGTAATTCCCTCTGTTTAATGATCTACATCTCAATAATAATAATAATAATCATCATCATCATCATCATCATCTTTAAACAGAGGGTGTTACTGGATATTTGTAATTGTATAATGATTTGTATATTTTCTATAATTATTTCAGTTAGTGTTAACAGTAACTTTCTTTTTATATATATATTATATAATGAGTGTGTCAATAGTTCTTAATAAACTTTTCAGAACATTCCTATCCCCAGACCAGTTTTATGCTTTTGGCATTCCTGAGTGAGGCGCTAGGATATTCAAGCATTAGATTTAAAATACCAGGTCAAGTCCAGCACTTTATCTAATGTTTAACTATTACATAGAAAATCTGAAATTTTCAGAAATCCATATGTCTTCAAATTCAACAATCTAACTTAAATAGCCATATGGGACTGAACTAAGTTCAGATACACAATATATTAATAATTTTAGCAATGTAAAATCACAAAGGCCTTAAGAGCGATAACAATAATTGTAAGGAAATCAAATCATATATTATGTGACTTAATTTCTGAGGACAGGGGTGTTCTGAAAAGCTTGTTAAGAGCTATTGGCATGCTCATTATATAACATTTGTAATACAAGCTTATTAAATTAAGTCACATGATATATAGCTTGATTTCCTTGCAATTATTGTTATTGCTCTTAAATCTTAAGTGATTTTATATTGCTGAAGCTATTAATATATAGTGTATCTGAATGTATTTCAGTCCCGTATGACTATTTAAGTTAGATAGCCGGATTTGAAGACATATGGATGTCTGCAAATTTTAAATTTTCTACTTAATAGTTAAAATTAAATAAAGTGCTGGGCTATTGAACTTGGATTGAAAATATTATTGTGTTTTCAATTTCATTCTCATAGTTTTGTAGTTAAGTAGAGTTAAAATGTGGCTGCTGGAGGATTGCATTAGAACCTAAGATCTAGGTGCAGTACTCTCAGATACAAGGCTCCTCACTGACGAAGGCCACAAACCAGAAACTAGTCTGGGGATATTGGATGAGTAGGCACTAGATAGGGATTTTATGCACAAGCCTTCTGGCAACCATTGATTATTCTGATTGGCACAGGGTGGCACTACTGTATGGAGAGTTTTGCCTTGTTTAATAACAATTATGTGCTAGTATGAGATAGTGATCATGTGAAATAAAGTTATTCCACTATGTTCAATTCATCTTTTAATACTTAACAATAATTTTAAATTAAATATCTATATCTACAGTGTTTATCTTTGTAACAGTCCATTTTATTGGTAAATTTGTATGTATTCTTAATTATTAAGTTGCTATATTTATCTCGCATCATATTCTAATGATCATTCACTAGTAAATAAAAGAATAAGTATTTGTTCATCATTTTTCTAAATAATTTATAAGTTTGTATATTATTACAACTCCAGGTTTGTTTAATTGTCTATGATATACTTTAATAATTGCTTGGGATGGTATTCAAAATTATGAATTGTTCAACTATAATTGATTAAATTATCGACATATGCTTAACTATTTAAGCTATGTTTTAGAGTTGCCTACTTTAAATTTGTAGTCAAAATATGACTTTTTTGTAATAAATTTTTGTTATACATTATAGGTTTATAATATTCCATTACATGCTTCTTCATAAATCATAGTGAATGTTAAATTTAATTCTAGAGGAAGGAATGAAACCACAGTCTCATTATTCTTAACCTTTGTTCAACTATCCAATTTATTATTATCATCTCCTATTTTCTTTAGAAAGATTATCTTATAATCATTTGCTCCATGACCAATGTCTTAAATTTTGCTTAGCTGTTAATTGCATTTCACTGTCTTTATTAAGTAAAAAAATATTATTATTAACAAAATTAACTGTATGGTTTTTAATAATTAATAAATTGTTGATATATGTATAAAACTGTTTTATTACATAAATTCTCTATTTATATCTAAAATTTATGATTATCTATCTGAGTGTATCTTCTTAAATTAGCTAAATGAATTATTAGAAAATAATAACTTGAAAATCATATTTAAAACATATTTATACAAATTATATATTCTAAAAGCATTTGCAATTTGGTTATGCCATGGAGGAAAAAGACTGTCTTTAATAAAATTCATAATATACCATATCCTACTATAATAGTCAGGGTAATATTGGACACTTATCATATCTTCTGTACAGGGTGCCACTAGACTATTTGAACCTAGAATATTTATAATGTAGGCAGATACTTCTTGCTAAGATCTAAATTTTATTTTATTGACCGTTAGCCCATGCCACTAGCTAAAGGAGAAGCAGAGATTTATAATAAATTCTTAAACATTTTAATAAAGAAAAAGATTTAAATTCTTAAACTATATTTTTTATATTAAAATAAAATAAGCCACTGCCAGTAATAACACACAAAAACATTTATTGACACACATTTATAAATTTAAGGAATAAATTTAGATTTCATTATTGATTTTAAATTTAAATTATTATTTTAGTAAATCCGCATAGATGAACATTTTATATAATATTTTTATTTTAGAATATTGAGTATAGATATGCTACATAGATTATCTAATTAAAACTTTTCAAAAAAACAAACATTCAACCTCAAGCTAAAAATTTGTAGCCAAACCAATGCTTGCTTCCTGATATACAGATGCAACCAATGCAATATGAAGATGCTAACATAAAACCATGTTGACAGAAATGTGCATCTGCAGCATGATATTATTTAAAAGACATGATCCTCGTCTAGTACAGGAATGTGCATCTGTCTGGCAAAGGAATTGTGTATATAAAATATTTAAGAGAAATACTACATATGGGGAAGAGCGGTCTGTTTGCCGACTTATAGTCCCTATCAATAGAGCTAAAGGAAATCAATGGCGAGTAAGTACTCCATGTCCATTGCAATGCGATGACTACATTTTTGGGTCATGTATTCATTTGAACACATTTGCCCTGTATGCTAACACACTTCACATTACATTGATATAAACACCCATATATCCCCACCAGCATCGACTTAACTACAAAACAAATAGTCTGAAATTAAACCCTTCTAAACTAACAAATGATTTTAAATATAATGTTATTAATTGAATTGCTTAGGAGAAATTTACAATAAAGTAAATTTCTTTGACACTCATCATAAGGTGTCGCATTAATAACAATAACTTAAAAGCTATACGAGTAACACTCAGAATGAGGTGTTGTATTCACCGATATATATCAAGTGGCTGTGCACATAGAGGCATATATATTTTATGTATATGAAAATCTTAAGGAATAACTAACATAAATGTTAACGAATCTATGCAGCCATCTATACCCAACTTAAATTTAATATATTTTAATAATTTAGTTAATAAATACAAAAATAAAGAAAAATGGAAATGATTAGCAAACATATGTATAAAAAAAATTATTAAGAATTGATTTAAAGTTCTTTTAAGTCAGATAAGAGTTATATTTTAGGTTAATAATTGAAAGCTTGTTTGAAGTTCATATTGAATATCACAATTTATACTTCCCATGATAGATTTATAGAAGTCCATCCCAGTGATCACTTTTGTACATTGTCTGTCCTCCTTGGAACCGAAACCACTACTTGCACTCATTTGGTCAGGTACTGTTATTGGGAGGCCTCAGCTGGTTGTCAGGAAATGAAATCTATTGCAAGACTCCTATATCGTGGAGTCTGCAATACAGCTATAGTTCATATGTAGATTAATAGTCAGATTCCAACAACAATAACTCATGAATTCAATAATTTTCTCTTTTTATACTTTCATAACCTCTTATCAGCATTTTTATGGATCCGTCAAACATGATGCTGCTGATCCTAAGGTCTGGGTGTTTTCCATTCTGGCCCATGCTGTGGCTTGGTGCTTCCATTGGTTAATTTTTAATTTCATTATTTTATCTGACCTTTATTATTTAAGTGCCCAAAGGGCCAGTTTGCTTTACATTTAATTAATAAAACAATCATTTCCATTTTAAGATTAAAACATGATTTTTTCTTTTTTAAATTGAATCTAATTACCTTTTTTTTTTCATTGCTTTTAAATAAAAAATATTAACCTTAAGATCTTTATTTTTTTACATTTACTTTCTTTTAAATACTTTTTTTAAAAAAAAAAAAAAAATTCCATCTGTGCGATTTATATGTTAAACATAACTCTTAATTTTCTTTTAATTTTCTTTTAGTATTTAATAAATTAATTTATTTAAGATTTATTTTGCTCTTTATTTTAATTTTAAAATAATGCAACGGCATATGTATACTGTTACACTACATATTCTTGATTAATATTATCTATAATCCCAGTGGGAAAGAAAGAAATTATTAATATTTTGTAAGTCCGAAGTGAAGGAAATGCTTTATAATTTTATTTTGGATTTTATTAAGATACCAACAGCTTAAGATATTGAAAATATTTCTTTGTAACTGAGATATTGTTCAATGTACTCTGTCTTGCGTATTTTTATTATTATAATTTTTAGTATTACTTAAATTCCGTAGGAATGAAAAAAACCATTTCTCGTAATTTTTGAATTTTAGAAAATGATAGTCATATATTTAAGATTATAATTTCTTTATTAAGCTATCATTAGTTTGAAGTTTAAATTTGAGTTGTTATTTAATTTTTCAATTAGAAAATCAAACCATAATAAAGAGAAATTTCTTTGAAGTATATGTTATACTATAAAAATAAAGCCTATAAATATCTAAAATTCTTGATTAAAAATTGCTTTGCAAATTTCATTATTAATAGTAGTAAGAATTAGTGGCAAAACTGAGGGAAGCATAAAAACTGAATTTTTCAAATATGTGTGCACTTGGGTGAGGTCTAAATTGCTAAAATACTTATTTAAATTTTGCTATGAATTATAATGCCATGAATATTTCTTCACTTGGCATTTTGTTAAAAACTGTGGATATAATATACCTATTGTAAAAATAATTATTGGATTGAGAATATTTACAAATTTGAGATATAAGTAATCAATTAATTATGCATAGAAATGTGTGTTCTTTTTCAGTATCTTATTGTAGCTTTATTATTGATGATAGGCCATAGTTTGTTATATAGCGACTAACTTTCATTAGTATTTTAAATTTAGATCATAATTTTTAGAAGCTTATGGAATAATGTAGATTTTTTATGCTTATTGTTGTATACTTAAAAAACTACTTAGAATATGCTTTTTATATTTGATGTTTTTTTTATTTATTATGTTCTTGGTTGAAATGGCAAAACAAGTGTGTGAAATTCAGTGTATTGTTTAATAGAAATATTTGCTTGTGTGATTAATTTATCATAATATTCAATATGTTTTGAAGTACAATTCTATTTACTGCTTTTCATTTTTAACTTATTTTCACCTACTATTATTGCTTTCAAAACACATATAAATGAATATTCCTATTTTTTTTCTTAACCGAAATGTATTTAAAAATTATAAAATATTTGGTTTATTTTTAACTTGAAAATACAAAGATAATTTATAACCCGTACTAAATATTATCAGTGTAATATCTGACATACTTTGTTGGTTATGATTTTGTCAAAAACTCAAACTCAGTTTCATCCTATTAATTATGCTTCTGACATCAAGTATTTATTAATTATAGTTGCTTTAGAAAGCTAAATAAATATTATTCACTCTTTTTTTTCTTTTTAGGATATTTTTGGTCAACAGTCAATGTATACATTTTATTTTGTTTTCTGCTTCAAATTCCAGGCATTTCTTATTTAATAATTGTAAATAATTTTTTTTCCATTTTACCAAGTAGTCGTTGAAAATTTACTTGAGTCTCTCTATTGTTTAGTTGTGTTGCAGTAATAATTTATAAGAATGATTGTATGATTATTGAAAGGATTTAACTTTGATTCAGGCACTCATTTTAATCTCTTAATGAGAGTATTTCTACTTCACTATATTACTAGCAGGTTAGGTTGAATAAAGTTTAAATTGATAAGTTTGTGTTTTATACCATATGCAATTAAACCTTTGAAATAGTCATTTTGACTATTTAAGTTTTATTTTATTAATCATTAAATGATTATTAAATATCTTTGCAACCAAGTTAACGTCATTCAAATACTTTCATTTTCTTGATGAAAATTCCTTCTGAATGAATGGAATCTTAGCTAAAAATTTGCCCCTACTTTTTTTGAATGCTTGAAAAATTCATTTCTCTATCTTTTCCACCCCCACCACCATTAATATGTGCACATTATGCATTCACACAGTATATTGTACTTTTAATATTACTATAATTTCTCATGTTTGAGAATGCGAATTTAATGTTAATTATTGCGATTTGGTGTGATTAATTTTTAATAAGTAATCTTATTTTATCATTTCTTTTATTATAAAAAGTAGTACCATAATATTTCACTTGATTAGTTTTAATTTACAAAAACATAAAAGGAAATTTGAACCCAGATTCAAGCGTTTTTTAGTCTTCCACCCTATCTAACATAATCTACACACATAGCCACCATATATGTCAAAGAGATAAATGATCTCCAATATAACCAGCACTCATCAGTTGGTTCAGATTACCATCTCCTACACACATATATGTGCTTGGTTTATATTATCATAGCAATTCTACCCACTTTAATGGACAGGCTTCAATCCTTTCCATTCTTCAACTCTTCAGCCATCCATGTCACTGAAAATGTGATGATGGAAAGCTCAAAGTCCTTGTTGGTGCCAATATTATAGTCATACCCATGTTGACATTATGCCAATCTGACCCCTCATAGATAGTACCTTGACTTAAGGTCAACATTGGTATGACTGTAATATTGGCACCAACAAGTTGAGCTTTCCATCATCAGATTTCCAATAATATGGATGGCTGAAGAGTTGGAGAATGGAGAGGATTGAAGCCTGCTCATTAAAGTGGGTAGGTAGATTTGCTTTCTTAACACAAACCAATCACTGATTACATATTATAATGGTCGGGGTGGATCTGACCATTTGAGGTCTTTCCATATCTGCCATACAAGGGCGCCACCAGGCCATTTGAATCTGGAAAATTTATATAGTATGCTGGTACGTAAGTTAAGATCCAACTTTATTTTATATTGACTGTTAGCCCATGCCACTAACTCATGGAGACACAGAGATCTATTTTTAATATTAAAAAAAATAAAGTAAGCCACTGCCAGTAACGCACATATATAAATATTTAAAATTGAGGAATAAAATTTAGATTTTATTATTGAATTTGTTTAGTTTTTAAACTTAAATTATTATTTTATACTTTAGTTAAAGGTCAGCACAGATGGACATTTTAATAATATTTTTACTATAGATAGGCTACATAGATTACTCAGTTAAAAACTTTTCAAAACAATCATTCAATCTCAGACTAAAAGTTCATAGCCAAACCAACGCCTGCTTCCTGATATATGGATGTAACCAATGCAATGTGAAGATGCTAGCATAAAACCATGCTGACAGGAATGTGCATCTGACAGCATGATATTATTTGAAGGACATGATCTTCGTTCAGTACAGAAATGTGCATCTGTCTGGCGAAGGAATCATGTATATAAAATAATTAATGAGAAGTGCTCTGTATGGGGGCAATGGTCTATCTGCTGACTTATAGTCCCTATCCATAGAGCTAGAAGGGGTCAATGGCACAGGAAATATGTCTGTATCCATTGCAACACAATGACTACATCTTTGGGTCATGCATTCAATTGGGCTTTGCCCTGTATGCTAAACATGCTTCACATTGCATTGATATAAACACCAATATATCCCTCCACCAGCATCGATCTAACTATGAGAATTAAACTCCATATTACACATAAACAACCAAAATATAAAGCTATTAGATGAAAATTGCTGAGGGAAATTTACAATAAAGTAAACCCAATGGCACTCATCATAAGGTGCCGCATTGACAACAATAACACAAAAAAAATATACGAATAAATACGTTTGGAGACTTAGCATGAGATGTCATATTTACCGATATATATATATTTTAATCATATGAAGAAGAAAAATAACTAAACGTTAATGAATCTATGCAGCTGTCTACACCCAACTTAAATTTAATACATTTTAGTTAACAGATAGAAATAAATAACCTAGTTAAATACGAATATAAATAAATAAAAATGGAAATGATTGAAATATCAAACTTATATAAAAATAAATATTAATAATTGATTTAGAGTTCTATTCTTGGTCAGATAAGAGTCCATTTATTTATTTATTTTTACAGATTGATTACTTACTGAAGATATATTTATTTAAAAAAAAAATTCAATTTGTAAAAGTTTATACTTTACAGATTCAGAAGATTTAGAGGTCCATCTTTGTGATCACTTACATAGATTGTTTGTTCTTTTTTTAAAATGAGGCCACTACTTGCAATTCCTTTTGGTCCATAACTACCATAGGGAGGCCTCAGCTGGTTGTCAAGAAGTCCACAATACAGCTACAGTTCATATAACTTAATAGTCAGCATCTAAGACAACAACAATAATAATTCACTGAATACAAATATTTTGGGTTTTATGTTTTTATTAGCCTATTATCAGTATTTTTCCAGATTGATCGACATGATGTCACTGGCTCTCATGTTCCATTTACGGTCTGCACTGTGGCTTTCTGCTTGCATTGGTCATTTAATTTCTTTTTATTCTCTTATCTGACCATTTAATTATTCAGGTGCCCCAAGGTTTAGTGTTTTTTAGAACAATTTATTTAATTAATAAAACAATCATTTCCATTTTCTAAGATGATAGAAATCAACATTTATTTCTATTTTCAAAAATATTAATCTTTATATCTTTACTTTTTTTCAAAAAAAAAAACTTTCAAATACTTTTTTATTTATTTTTAAAATAGTTTTAAAGTTTTCTATCTGTGCGACAATATATATGTTATTATAACTCTTAATTTTGGCTTTAGTTTTTTTTTTTAAACAATTTTATTTGAGATTTATTTTGCCCTTTTATTTTAATTTTAAAATAATGTAAGCATGTGTGCCCGTTACAATATATATGTATGGGTGGGAGATGATGATCTGAGCCAACTGATGAGTACTGGTTCAGCATGAAAGATGTATATTGGAAATCATTTATCTCTTTCACATGTGTGTGGTCATGTGTATTGGTTATATTAGATAGAGTCTGAACGGAGTGTGCCAGGATTCAAATTCCCTTTAATTACATCTAACTTAAATATATATACTATGATTATATTTCAATATTAAAAACATAAAAGTGATATTTGCTTTTGAACAAATTTCACACTTAAATTGAAATACTAACATAAATTTGTAAAGGTTTTTTTAAATGAAAACCTTAGACACTTTTAATTACAAAGTATCATGAATTTTTTTTTTTTTTTTAAAAATATCAAAATAAAATATTAATAAAAAAAAACACAAAAAAAATAAAATTAAATAAAATTAATTTTATTTTTCATAATAATAAATATATAATATAATTTAATAAAAATATAATATTATCACCCTCCCTCTTATCAATTTACTTTATTTTTTTTATATAAAAATTTTTTTTAAAAAAAAAGGGATTCTTTTTATTTTTAAAAAAAAATTATATATTGTGGTTTTTGAAAGTTTTTTTATTTTTAAAAAATATTCCCAAACCCCCCGCACAAAAAATAAAAAGTATTTTTTAAAAATATCATAAGTTAATGGTTTTTAAAAATATTTATATATTTTTTAAAAAACAACAACTTTGTAATGAATAAAAGTTAAAAAAGAAAAAAGCTGGAGAGATAAAACTTAATCTTTCAATCAGATTTGAATATTTTTCTGAAGTACTTTTTTACAACAAAATAATAAAAATATTTCAAATTTTAAAAAAAACAACTAAATACAGTTATGTGGCATCACCATCATCAACCATTATCAAACTACTGCAGGATGAAGGTCTCTCCAAGTTCAATCCATCTTTTCCGATCTTTAGCTTCTCTTCTCCATATCACCCCTGCACACTTTCATCCATCCATCTCACATATAGTCTCTTTCTGGGTCTTTTACAATCTTTTGGAATCCAATTTAAGATTTTAATTGTCCATCTATTATCATCCCTTCTAACAATATGTCCAGCCCAACTCCACTTCAGTCTTTTAATTTTTTCAATGAGGTCAATAACTCCTGTTTGTTCTCTAACCCCTATATTGCATTTTCGATCTCTTCTTGTTACTACCAACATGCATCTTTCCATCTTTTTTTAAGTGGTCTGAAGTCTCTGTATTGCTCTTCTATTATGTGTCCAAGTCTTGCACTTCTATTAAGTGTCCAAGTCTCAGATCCATAAGTAAGAACTGGTAAAATAGATTTATTAAAAACCTTTCTTTTCAAACACATAGGCATATTTCCTTTTAGTATCAAGTTATTTCTACCAAAAGCACTCCAACCAAGCTTAATTCTATGATTAATTTCATCCACTATGTTTCCATCTGTATTAATAATCTGACTGATGTATTTGTAACTGTTAACTTCTTCTAACTCATCACAATCAATCTTTATGTTCATATTTTGAGAAAATCCATTAAACATTACTTTAGTCTTTTTAACATTTATCTTAGTTCTACTTTCATCTGATAACTCCTGCAACATTTCCTGCAGCTCTAAAGCATTATTTGCAAAAACAACTACATCATCTGCAAAATCTAAATGATTTAAATAATCACCATTTACTTTCACTCCTTTAGCTTTCCATTTTAATCCACAAAATACTTTTTGCAGTACTGCTGTAAAAAGTTTTGGAGATATGGAGTCACCCTGTCTTACTCCCTTCCCAATGTTGACTTTCCTAAGAGTTATATGTAATGTGTCTTAAATATTATATTGTACTACTAGATGGCGCTTTTCAAAAATATACAAAATAAAAATAGTAATTCATAAAAATTCAAATGAAAGTAATAAGTATGATTAGTTTATTATACTGCATTCAAAGTAACAATAAAATTAACAAAAATTATCTTATTAATAATTTCAAAATGAAGAAACAATTTAAGTGACATCTCACTTTGCAAATGGTACTAAAAGTTATTTTTTGGGATAGAATCAGTGAAATTAATAATTACAAACTTACATTTTTAAAATGTAGACATCATTAAGTTTCAGAGTTCAGTATGTGAACTAATATTAAGAAAAACTTCTATGCATGAAATTATTATTCATTTCAACTTAAAATATTTCAATTTATTATCATAATTTTACTTACTATAGATTACTTTTTCTTTTATTTATTTATTATACTTATTGCTATGAATTTTTAGGGGTTATTATTATTATTATTTTTTTTTGTATTGTTTTGTTCATTAAATGATTATTTAAAAAAATTATCAATAATATATACATTTATATTTTATGTATTAATTTCTTTATTGTTAGAACATACTGCAACAACACTAAAAACTAGTCTTGTCATAAAATATTGTCTGTGGACTATGTCATAAAATATTGTGTGTGGACTTATGTCATAAAATATTGTGTGTGGACTATGTCATAAAATATTGTGTGTGGACTATGTCATAAAATATTGTCTGTGGACTATGTCATAAAATATTGGGTGTGGACTATGATCTATTAATAAAAAAATAATTGGATAGCTTCATTGTTTGAAAATTCATAATAAGTTCAAGCACTGAATGAGAGAGTATTTGTTAATTATTAAGAATAGATTTGATGAAGTGACTGTTGGAGAAATAATAGTGTTAGGAAAAAACAACATGTATTTCTATGATGGTGATTATGGGACCAAAAAAAAAGAGATGCAGATATAGAAAAATATATGTGCATACATAATCAATCAATAATTGACTGTATTTGATAATTCTAAAGCACTGATTGACTTCAAGTTTAGATGAAAAGGTATAAATAATAAACAAATTAAATGCACTGAGCCAGCTTTCAGCAAAACATTGCCAGAATCATAGTGCTGAATAAAATTATGTAAACCAGGTAAGCTTATATAATTGATATGATATAATATGTAAATGAGACACAATATGCAAATTAGGCAATTAGAAACTCCATTTTTTTAGACAATGGAATGCATAAATCATTTTTCTTGACGGAATATGGATCCTTTACAATTGCCCATCCCCTTTAAAAAAGAACTGTGGTTAAAACACATTAAACATGAAAGAGTAAAGCAGCAATCTTAAAACAAAATTTGATTTCTTATAAGGTTAAATTAAATAATGAATATATTTACCTGATGACAGAAATGTGGACATTAAATGGGGGAAAATAAAATGAAATTAAGTAAGTCTTTGAAGATAATCATATATTTAAAAATTATAATGAAAAAACCCCAGCTTTCTCAAGATATGTAGAACATGGTCAAAGATATTTTAAAATGGTACTGCTGGGTAATATAAAGTTAGAAGAGAAGATGCAAAAATGAAAATTCAACTAGAATTGACAAGTTTAAATAAGAAAATAAATAATTACAGAAAGGAAATAAACCTACATCTCTTCTTTTAAAAAGAAACAAAATTCTCAACTTGTTTTTATTTTATTTTATAATAAAGAGAATAAACTGGATTTTGTGATAATAAACTAGTAAAAGTTATAATCAGAATGCTATTAGCATAATTAAGAAACAAACAAACAAATTTAAAGATAAAATAAATAATTCGTGAATGTATTAATGCTTATTTTGATGTTCAATTTGCCAACAAGTATAATGTGGATTCATGTCTTGTCCCAAATCATACAGAAAAGCTGTTCAAGTCATCCAACATCTGAAATTGACAAGATCCAAAGCCTTGATTCTATTATCCCAGATACACTAAAATCAGATTTCTATGATTCAGTTGAATTGTTACTTATATTATTGACTAATATCAAGAAAACAAAACAATGCACTCAAAAGTAACAAAAATATTTTTTGTCCTAGCATATAATTTGCTATTAACTGAAAGGAGACCTTTGATTCCTCTTGGAGGCCTTAAAGGAACCGAGCAGGGCAAATTCCTAATGTCCACTCCATACGTTCTTGTCGTTGCAGCTGTTATTACTATGTGATTATTCATATAGTATACGATTATGGATGGGCTGCTCACCAACATGCATTAGCCAGCATGGTGAGTTTATCGGCTTTTTACCTCTGAGTTTAAGAATATTTTTTCAATATATATAATCAAGACAGACAAAAATAAATCATGGCCCTTATTCCCAGGAGGCTGTAAAGTCACCAACCAAGGCAGCGGTTGGTGGCCGAAGGCAGAGGGTGCTAAGAATCCCCTGATTGCAGACTCAGGCTGCCATTTGATGATGACTTTTTATTTAGGTACAACTGCAGATCACTTTTAAGTGAAAGAATATTGCAAGAGTTAGAAGAACTGTCTTATATTAAATGGGACATTATTGGACTTTGTGAAGTTAGAAGAAAAGGTGAAGAACACTTTCAAGTGAAAGAAGATTGCAAGAGTTAGAAGAAGAACTGTCTTATATTAAATGGGACATTATTGGACTTTGTGAAGTTAGAAGAAAAGGTGAAGAAACAATTGATTTAAAAAGTGGACATATACTCTACTATAAAGGCACAAATATTGGAAATACAAGTGGAGTAGGATTCATTATAAATAAAAAATGGAAGAATAACATTGTGGAGATTGATGGTGTATTAGACAGTGGCAAGATTAGTTTTACAACTTAATAGCAGATACCAAATGCAGATAATTAAGGTTTATGCTCCAACAAGTTCTCATAGTGATGAAGTTATAGAAGATTTTTATATGGATGTACAAAAGGCTTTTGATCAGAGTAAACAACATTTTAAAATTGTTATGGGAGACTTTAATGCTAGAATTGGTAAACAAATGAAAGATGAAAATGCTGTAGGTAGTTTTGGTTATGGTAATAGAAATGAGAGAGGATGTAGACTTGTGGAGTTTGCAGAAAAAGAAAAACTTTATATTATGAATTCTTTTTTTGAGAAAAATGTTAAAAGGAAATGGACATGTAAGCATCCAAATGAAGGTACAGCAGAATTGGATTATATTTTGACTAACAGAAAATACATATTTCAAGATTGTAATATTCTTAATAAATTTAACACAGGAAGTGATCACCGATTAGTAAGATGTAAGATACATGTTAATGCAAAACTAGAGAGACAAAAATTATTAAGAAAAACGATATTTACAGTTGATATTCCTAATATTCAGAAATATTCTAATGAATTTAAATTAGAACTTACAAATCGGTTTCAAGTATTAGTAGATTTTGAACATGATTCAGATTTGAATGACATTAATAGGAAAATAAGCGATACACTTTTAAAAACTGCAACAAAGATATCTGGCAGAAAAAAGCAGCAATTGACCAGTAAAATTTCTACTGAGACTAGGGAATTTATGAAGAAAAGAAGGAATATGAGGATATACAACAGTGATACATTAAAAAAGATTGAATATCTCGAATTATATAAAATGGTGCAGAAAAGAGTTGAAAATGATATAAGAAAGTATAATTGTGAACTAGCAAGGAAAGCTGTAGAAGAGAATAAAAATCTAAAGAGTGTAAAACAATATTTTGGTATTGGTAGGAAATTTCTATCTGCAATAAGAAAAAAAGATGGCATTATTACTAAAAAGAGAGATGACATCATGAAATGTGTAGAAGACTTCTATCAAGAATTATATAGTAATAAAGAACAAGTTCCTCCTATACATATTATATCTTCCGAATTGCTCAGAATTTTGAATGAGGAAGTGAGACATGCAATTAAATTTATGAAGAAAGGGAAGGCTCCAGGTAATGATGGAATTGTAATTGATATATTAAAAGAAGCAGGTGAAGAAATAGAAATTTTTTTTAGCAAAGTTATATACCAAATGTCTAACTGATAAAGATGTACCAGATGATTGGAAGAATGCAGTATTAATATTAATATTTAAAAAAGGTGATAAAGAAGATATTAGAAATTACAGACCTATCAGTCATTTATCAGTTTTATACAAAATTTTTACTAACGTCTACAGAAAACACTGGATTTCCACCAAGCAAGAGAACAAGCTGGATTTAAAAGTGGTTTTAGTACATTTTATCATATCCAGGTATTGAGAGAAATTATAGAAAGGACAAATGAATATGAGTTGTCATTATGCTTAGGATTTGTAGACTATGAAAAGGCATTTGATTCTATAAACATTTCTTCAGTGATTAAAGCATTAGATCATCAAGGTATAATCCAAGATATTGTCATATTTTAAAGAATATTTATAAAAATGCAACAGCAACAATTAGATTACATAATGACAGTAGGAAAATCAACATTGAAAAGGGTGTAAGACAAGGTGACTCATATCTCCAAAATTTTTTACAGCAGTGCTGCAAGAAGTATTTTGTGGATTAAAATGGGAAGCTAAAGGAGTGAAAGTAAATGGAGATTATTTAAGTCATTTAGATTTTGCAGATGATGTAGTTGTTTTTGCAAATAATGTTTTAGAGCTACAGGAAATGTTGCAGGAGTTATCAGAGGAAAGTAGAACTAAAGATAAATATTAAAAAGACTAAAGTAATGTTTAATAGAATTTCTCAAAATATGAAAATAAAAATTGATTATGATGAGTTAGAAGAAGTTAACAGTTACAAATACCTTGGTCAGATTATTAATACAAATGGAAATATAATGGATGAAATTAATCATAGAATTAAACTTGGTTGGAGTGCTTTTGGTAGAAATAACTTGATATTAAAAGGAAATATGCCTATGTGTTTGAAAAGAAAGGTTTTTAATAAATGTGTTTTGCCAGTTCTTACTTATGGATCTGAGACTTGGACACTTAATAGAAGAGAAATACAGAGACTTCAGACCACTCAAAGAAGTATGGAGAGATGCATGTTGGGAGTAACAAGAAGGGATCGAAAACACAATGTATGAGTAAGAGAACAAACAGGTGTTACTGACCTCATTGAAAAAATTAAAAGACTGAAGTGGAGTTGTGCTGGACATATTGTTAGAAAAGATGATAACAGATGGACAATTGAAATTTTAAACTGGATTCCAAGAGTTTGTAAAAGACCCAGAAAGTGACCACATGTGAGATGGATGGATGAAATAAGAAAGTGTGCAGGGGTGATATGGAGAAGAGAAGCTAAAGATAGGAAAAGATGGATTGAACTTGGAGAGACTTTCATCCTGCAGTGGATTGATAATGGTTGATGATGATGAATAGATAAGACTATTATCAACACTTAGCAAAGTTTTTAATTACTTAATTTTAAAAAATAAATACCATTTGAAGAGAAAAATCTGGTTTGTAATTGGATTGCTTTTTAAACACATCATAATGTTGTGCCATTGAAAATCATTTCTAAATAAGTCAGTCATCGTAAAAGCACTTTTTATTGACTTTGCATCAAAAGTGGTTAATTTGTTTTTCCATATGTTAGATGAAAGTTAAATGGTACTATCCAAACTTTTAATAGTGCAATGAGATGTAAGAAACAGCATTCGGTGTCTACTAATAACTTTCTAAAATATCTAGAATATATGTCTGACTTGTATTCATTTTCTTACAGTTTTGAAAATGAATTATGGAATAAATGCATAGATAATCAGGTATTATAAATTATACTTACATCATATATCAAAAACCATGCAACTTAAAATTAATAGCCATGGTTTTGAAGAGACGAAAGTTTCTGATATTTAAGAAATTTGTTTACTAAAAATAAAAATATTAAAAAAAATATTACAACAGATTAAATAATGATTAGAGACATATTTATCAATTTTAATCATATGTGGATTCTATAAAATAAAGTGGAATTTAGAAAATAATTAAACAACTTATACTGAAGGTAAAAATGTATGAGAAGATGGAATCAGGGTATTGTGGGTATAGTGGTTTCATAGTAAAACCAATAAACGAATTAAAAAAAAAATAATGAAAACTTTTTCTCTTTGAGGTTAAAGAAATCATATACTATGAGGTTAAAGAAATCATATACTACAGAGAACTAGAAAATATTGCAAAAAGTAATTTGGATTGAGTATGAGGTACAAAATGAAATGTGTCCAAAATTGGAAAATCATGAGATGAGATTAAGCAGAAGATGGTTGAACTACAGAAAAAATGACTGCAGTGTTAAATTCTAAATAGAAAGTAAACAGTAAGAACAACATAAGCATTGTTATTCAAACTCCTGAAAAAAATGATAGGAAAAAAAAAGTAAAAAGTAAAAAACGATTGAATAAAACTATTGCTTATGTAATTAAAAAAGGAAAATATGGTCAGACACATACAATACCATTGTTACAATTATTTCAAAAAGATAACCAATGACATGAGAGATTCAGAATAACTAAGTCATTGATAATCTTTCAGTAAATTAAGTTAAAAATAGTAACTTCATTTATTTTTTAATTAATCACATATGATCATCATTTTCTATGCTTACACAATCAGATCCATCACATTATTCCATTTTTGCAGTTCATCAGAAACTAACAGAACCTTAGTGTGAACCATAAGCATGACATAAAAAGAAAAGTTAAGGAGACCTGCTTCATTGCGATGGATTTCAACGCCATCAATTGCAAAAATACATGCTTTGTGATCTCAAAAAAATGGAGTAATTAACCTTTGAATTTTGCATAATTTGCATATAATTACTTCACTCAGAGCTATGAAGATGAGAACACATCTCTCGAAAGCACTTGCAGAGTAATATAATTTTATTTTGTTTTTAAGTAAAAGTAGCTTTGTGGTCAGGTGCAATAGCGCCTATATTATTTTACAAATATATTATTGCACACAAGGTTTTCGATTTAGATTTGAATTACAAGTTGTTAGGCAAAATTCTCCATACAGTACTGCTATCCCAATGCAAGACAGTAATTAATGTTTGCAGAAAGGTTTGTGCATAAAATTCCTATCTAGTGCCTAGTCATCCAATATACTGTACCAGTCGAAAAATGCACCACCTGAACGCAAGTCGGATCCAAACTCAGCTGAACCAAACTGAATTCAAACCCAACTCATCAGCTCAGATTAGCATAAATTGACGGCACAGTGCTATGCGCCAAGAAACTAGCTCAATGGTTGGTGAGGATTAGAGACCCCTGAACTGACACTAATATCGGGTAATAAACTGACTAAAAAGGATTTCAAATCAAATCATATGTATATGTTCGGGTTGCCAACACAGACAGCGAGTATTAACATTAAAATAATTATAAAAGAGAATTAAGAAACCAAGTGTGTTTAGAAAATATTTAATAATAATAATTTGTTTGGTTGAATAAGATAATGATCATATTACTCACCTCTAGCCTTTAATATAGTTTAGAATTATAATAAGAGTGGCGGTCCTTATTATATGTCTATGGATATTACGCAATATTGGAATTCTATGTCTATGCCCCCAACAAAAAAATAAAAGGCAGATAAAGGTATTCATTAGTAAAGGAAATTTTTACTCTAATTTTATACGAAAGAATGTGATATTTATTTTCACATTCGCAAATCCATTCATGAAGAACAAGATACGTATTTTAGGGCATAAGTTTAATCTTTATTAGAAAACTTATTTTGAGATATAATGGAGAATTTGTTGGACTTTAATTTAAATCACTTCATCACGAATTATGAGCATCAGAGCGGGCTTTACTGGAACTGAGAAGTAAACGGTACTGACGTCTTATGAGCTATAAGAAAAAATGAATGTGAAAGATGATGGCTTGACGGTGATTTAAGAAAGAGGGCAGTTTGTGTTTACAAGTCTTTAATGCCCTATGAGGAGACGTGAAACACGGGGGAAAACCAGGCCGGGTCATAGCCACGAACCTTTCATGTTCCAATTATAATATGAGCAAGTGAGGAAGTGCTTTCTTCCTATGGAATTAAAGTAATAATAATATCACCGAGAACAAACCTACGAAACAGGAGATGGCTCGTGTCAGCAACGTTTGGAAAAATGATGACTTGGTAATCATCATGGTTAATGAATAAAACCCATTTATAAAGAATGCTTGACGTGATGACCTGATCAAATTAATTAAAGTCAAATGAGCTTTTAAGTAAAATTATTTTAAAGCATTATAAAATTATATGAATCAAGCCCCAAACATTGTGCCCTTCCTGAATATTAATATATATAGTAAAAACAATTTGAATTAGAATGTATTTAGCTGATTCCTTTATCGACCCTTTTTCAAAAACATTTTAGATTATACGTGAATAAATAAATATTGGTGAATACAAGAGAAAACATTTTAACATGTGAATATATAAACATTTGTAAATTAGATAGGAGCTGGGGCATAGATTAGAAAAGGAGCTAATAATTTATTATTAGCCGATTATAAAAATAACAAACATTTAATAAATTCTTTCGACTCGATGATTAATAGAACTGTATAAATTTAGTTCTAATGAGCGAAAATTATTATCAGATTTAATATTATATTATTTGCGTGAGGCAAATAGAATAAAGGAGCTCATCGAGTCGAAGGATTATTGGCATATAATTAATAACAAACGACATTAATAAAGCTCACAAATATATATATAATATAATAAATGAACTGCCAAGTAAAAAAAGAGAAAGTTTAAAGACTAGAGGTTGAGAGAATTGCGATATAAGTTTACAGTAGCATGAAAGATTATTACATTAAAGAATAAAAGAGCTCTTAAAGGGAGTGCAAAGTAAAGTTCGGAAACTGGCCAGAAAATTTAAGGTTCATTATGGAAATATATTACCCATTTCTTCCAGGCTAGATCCTTAGTTTGCACGACTGAGTTGGTAAAAAAATGTAGGCACCATTTGATTGATTACTTGAACAGCATTTTATTTGATTTTGGCAGCATGATTTGTCTGGAAAGAATTTAGCAGCTTCATTGAAGATTTCAGGGGACTTCAGGAACCGCAGCCAGATTCCTGATGTTTTAGCCCTTCACCATGATCGAAGCACTATTTAAATTTATGATTTTGAAACACACAGAATTCACTGCACTTCTCTACAACAAAGATGGCTTTTTCCTCCTAACTTTTCAGAGCTATATATACTGTCCTCTCTGATGCCTTCAGGCTAGTGCTTCTTTCATTATCCATGTTTTTAGATTTACTGGTTGTTTTTAGATACATTCCCTCGATAAGGCTTTCAAACTCATTAACTTGAATTCATTTTTTAATTAGAAAATGAATTCTTAAAATCAGAAAATGATTTTAATTAGGAAATCCTTATCTTTTTTCTAATTAATAAAACTTTAACTGTTGTTTTTGGAAAGGGAAAATCTGAAAGCTTATCAAAAGAATGTAGCTTTTAATCAATAAAACTTTAACAAATTATTTAAAAATAACATCAAACATTCCCGACGCAATGAAACTTTTAAACAATTATATATACATATATTTAAATATTTACAAATATATACGCACAATCCACGCAGTTATAATATATAAATTCATGAATAATTCTATCATGAATTTATTAATAGAATTGATCAATTTAAATCTGAAACTAATTATTTGAATACATATTTATGAAATAAGTTATTCTTTATGGAAATTAGTGTGGATTGAACATATAAAGCCCCATTGCATCGGAAATTTAAGGTTAGTACTAGGGTTTGAAGTGGGCTTATGGCTAGATGTCATGAAGCTAGGATCGAATTCAGTTCCGACTGCTTCAATACCCAGATTAGTTTCTAGCTTGTGGCTTTTTATCAGTGAGGAGCCTTGGATCTGAGAGCACTGTAGCTAGATCTTAAGATCAAATGCAACTCTCCCACAATCACTTTTTACCTATTTAGTTAACTATAAAGCTATGAATCTAAAATTAAAACAATAATGTTTTCAATCCAAATTCATTTATTTGTATAATCAAAAATCTGAACCCAGTTCAGCATCTATACATTTTGGTGTTTTTGGTTCTTTAATAACCATAACCATCATCATCCCATTAAGCAGGCATGGTATTAAAACATTAGATATCACATGATAACCATTAACTATGCTTATACAAGCTGTTAAAACATTCAAAACTCACCATACAATAGTGTCACCCAAAACAAACCAGAGTAGTCACTGGATGCAAGAAGATTTGTGCATAAAATCTCTATCTAGTGCCAGCTCATTCAATATTCCCAGACTATCTCTCATATCCAATGCTCCTCACTGATGAAAGACACAAGCTAGAAATTGGTGGCACTACATTATGTAAAATTTAGTTTCTGTTTTAACAGCTTGTATCATGGTAATTATCTGATGTTTAGTGGTTTAATCCCAGGCCTGCATAATAAAATAATGGTGACTTGTTATTAAAGAACCAAAGACACCAAAATGTATAGATGCTGAATTATGTTCAGATCTATATGACTATACAAGTGAATGATTTTGGATTAAAAATATGTTTTCATTTTAAACTCATAGCTTTATAATTAACTAAATAGGTAAAAGCTTCTAGAGAATTGTGTTAGATCCTAAGATCTAGGTGCAGTGCTCTTAGATCCAAAACTCATTACTGATAAAAGTCACAAGCTGGAAATTATTCTGGGGATATTGGATGAGTAAGGGCTAGATAAGAATTGTGTACACAAACCTTGCATCCATTGATTATTCTGGCCTGTGCTAGATGGCAGTACTGTATAGAAAGTTTTGGCTCTGTTTTAACAGCTGTGGAAATTATGATCATGTGATGATTAGTGATTTAATACCAATCCTGCCTGATGGGATAATTGAGACTATGGTTATAAAAGAACCATAGACACTAAAATATGCAGATGCTGAATTGGGTTCAGATCTATATAACTATTCTTGTGAATGATCTTGGATTGACAACATTATTGTCTTTTTATTTTGGATTCATAACCTTATAGTTAACTAAATATGTAAAAGATGGCTGCTGGAGGATTGCATTAGATCCTAAGATGTAGGTGCAATGCTCTCAGATCCAAAAATCCTCACTGATGAAAGCTACAAGCTAGAAACTAGTCTGAAGATATTTGGATGAGTAGGCACTAAAAAGTAATTTTGTGCATAAACCTTCTTGCTTCCATTCTGGCTGGTAGAGTTTTGCCTATGAATTAATAATATTTTTATTATACATATAACATGTTTAAACACACAACATATATGTATATAAAATGAAATGCCAAAAGTTAAATAAATCCATAAAATAAACCAAGTACACCAATTCATAATCAAATTACCAATCAAAAACAAGTTGTTTTTTAATAAGACAGACTTAATCAAGTGTACAAAAAATACAAATATATAATATATTATCCTTCCACAATTCATTCCTCTATCCTATTTTTTTATTACCAAAAATATTATGATTTGTTTTTAAAAATCTTATAGGAAGATAATTTAAATTACAAAGTAATAAAATCATATTTTTATTAACATTTTCAAAATTAATATTATCATTATTTATTGTTACAAAGCGCAGATGGTATTGAAATTAAACTGAGAGAGTGCAAACCTCTCAAGCGCTTAGCCAATCAGATCACAAATACTGAGACAAAGAATTTAACAAGAAAAGAGTGGTTCTACTCTCTTTACTTGTCTTTCTATATATCCAAGCCAGTCCAAAGGACTAGATAAAGCGTGAATCTTAAATATCTTCACACTCAACTCACTGAGTTCTAATTATAAACATACAGTGTGAAATCTTTCGATTTACTATGCAGTAGTTTTTCGATGTTATAACTTGCAGCAATATATGTAAATAATATTTATTTTTACAAAGTGCTTGAGAGATTTGCACTCTCTGTTTAATTTCAATACCGTCTGCACTTTGTAAAAATAAATATTATTTACATATATTGCTGCAAGTTATAACATTGAAAAACTACTGCATAGTAAATCGAAAGATTTCACGCTTTATGTTTATAATTAGAACTCAGTGAGTTGAGTGTGAAGATATTTAAGATTCACACTTTCAGATCTAAGTCCTTTGGACTGGCTTGGATATATAGAAAGACAAGTAAAGAGAGTAGAACCACTCTTTTCTTGTTAAATTCTTTGTCTCAGTATTTGCGATCTGATTGGCTAAGCGCTTGAGAGGTTTGCACTCTCTCAGTTTAATTATCACTATTATAATTTCTTTTAAACAAAACACCCTAAATAAATTTATCAGAATAGTCTATACATGTTCTTTTTTTTGAAATAAAATTATATTTTTAAAACAATTTAATTTCACATTTCTATAGCAAAATCTTTTTAAAGCTGCTATTTTATGAGTGACAGGTTGGTATCTAGCAATCATAATCAATCTTAAATCCTTATGACCTTCATACCAAAAAAATACTTGTAAATGCTTTTACAATTAATAAATTCAATAAATATAAATGAACAAAATCCAAGACTTCTCCTCTTAAATATACTTTATTAAAGAATCAAAATATTAAATATATTTAACATTTCCAATTTATTCTTTTTATTACAAATGAATATTATCAACATACCTAACAAATAATTTTTAATTAGCGATACTTTTATGAAACTTGGAATTTTTATTTTTCTGTATTTAAAACAAAAATGAAAAGTTTTTTTTTTGTTAATTTAATATAAAATATTTTGAAAAATGTCCAAATTTATTTAAAAAATTAAGGTTTCTTTTTCCCTTTATGAATATTCTTTCTTTTTTATTTCTTACTCTTTAGAAAAGTTGATTTAGTGGTAACTTTTTTTGTCATTAAAATGTTTTTAAAAAATTGTTAATATTTTATCACATGTTCTTTTAAAAAAGATGTTATTTTTGCTTGGCACATACTTTTAAAACACTTTTTTAAAAAAGACCTACAATGCTTACATTTTGATAGGTCAATCAAACTACAAAGTTCACCCAAAGCAAATGTCAATTTTATTCCTAAAATTGAAAACGGTAAAATAAAATATAGTATTGTTACATTTTATAAAAAATAAATGATTGTTTAAGATTACAAATTAAAATAGTAATTTATTTAATCACTAAAATTAATATTTTTAATATTTTAAATATATGTAATTACTGTGATGTTAAAGGTATGTATGTGTATATAAATTAAAACAAAGTCTAGGGATATTTTCATGTAATAATTAGAGATATTTTTAAGAGTGGTGTTGTTAGCAAATTATTAATTACTATTAACTGTTCTAAGACTAAACTACTTTACTTTAGTATTCAACTGCTCCAGTACCTAATAATAGATCCTTTGTCTTGAGTTTAATCAAAAACAAAAGATCTTAGAGATTTTTTTAATTGAAATTATTATATAGATTCAAAATACAAAGAGTTATTTTTATAAGTATAAAGATTTAAAAGAATCACATCTTTTTTTGACATCCTGTAAGTAATAATTTATCTCTCCAGAGAGAGGTATATGTAAAGTATGAATTTATGTCCATGTAATAATTAAATATCTTTAGCAATGGAGTTGTTCAGATATGATCATTTACTATTGACAATTTTAAGACTAAACTACTTCAATCTAGTACAAAATAATAGCTAAAAATATTTCTACTTGGTACTTTGGTGTTAGAGCTGCAATATAAGTTAGATAGGAGTCATTTTTACACCCACAATAAATGTGTAATGTCATGATGATGTCAAATTAAATGGAAATAAACCCTGTGAGTATATATGTGGAAACATGTTTTTGTCTTTATCAACATGATCTTTTTTTTGTAATACTTTGACATTTTCAGTTACTGTCCAGATTTCTTTCTGCCATACTTAATGATATAAAAGAAATGGTTCTGCCAGGATAAAAACCTTATAAAAGTCTCATAATTAATATGTAATTTTTTGTGGTTTTTGTTCCTTTTTTTTGGTTTAAGTTATGTATAAAAAAATACGTTTATTAGCATTTCTGTTGAAAATCCCAGCATATTTTGCAATCATATACTACATTTTCAGAGGGAAATTTTTTAATAGAGATCTCCATTTTCTGTTGTAATATTGAATGTTTTGTTTCAAGGTGACAATTACTATTATATATTATATGGCAAATATTGTATGAGTATACTTATGTGTTTTTATAAATATTTAAAAACCAAAATTATTTACTGTTTGTTTAGTAACAATTTTTTTGTGTAATTGTGTCATTTCATTAAAATCGCAAATTACACTTTTTTTTAAAAGGGAAATGTCATTCTTAAAAGTTGTTAGTGTGAAAGTTGTACATATAGTTAATGTCTTTTTCTAAATATTGTTTAAAAACAAAAATCATTTACTGTTTGTTTAGTGTGTATTTAAACTAACAATTTTTTTTTGTGCAATGCTGTCATTTCATTAAGAATGCAAATCATATTTCTTTTTTTTTTTTTATTTCAAATATCATTCTTAAAAGTTATTAATGTCCAAGTCAATGTTTTGTTCAAAATCATACATTTCTTATTGGAAATGATAAATGATAAATATGTTTATTATGTTTTTACTTTGAGTTATTTTTAGTCCTGCAACATGGAGCATGTATTAGACCTACTGTGCCTGTTTCACATTTATATCATCCCCTCCCCAATAATTTTATAAATCTTGCCAAAATATCATATACCAGATCTGTGTACACATTTTTTGCCAAGAAAGTTATGTATAAGTTTCTTGTACACATTATTTTGGTCAGATCTCCAGATTACAAAATTACCAATAGATTGATATGAATGTAAACAGGTGCATTAGGTATAATATATATTTCTTGTTGCAGCTCTAATACCAAAGTACCCTCTAGTTATTACACAGAAATAACACACTTTCTTTTGTTTTTATTATAATAAATCTATTAAAATAATTAATCCATATATATATATATGCACACATACTTTTCAAATAATAGGTTTGGAATGTTTTGAATAATAGCATCTGAATTGTATTTAAGACTAACTATTAAGTTGTACTTTACTTATATAATGTTTTAATGAATAATCTTTCAAAATATATCTATAATTTTTAATAGATTTCTAATACTGTTACTTTTCCTTTACATGTATTTCTTTTTAAAAATAATTTCTCTGATATTTTATCTAATTAACTAAATTTATTTGAAGAAAAATATTTCTAATATATTGCCAATGTACTCAAAGAGAATTCTTACGTAATCAGAAAAGTAATTTTAAAAAATTATACTTAACTCTCATAATTTATTTTAATTAAAAATAATAATAATGACTAAGTAATCCTGTAATTTCCTAAATTTTTATTTTTTTGAAAGTAGGTGCTAATATAAAGGCAGATATATAATAGATTTAGAACTTAATTAGTATTTTATTCTTTTAATACCTAGTTAATTTTAAACTTGGAGTGTTTTGTTAATGTGATGTGATGTACTGTAGCTTTTCCTTAAACGAAGTCAAGAATGTCTCAGCAATTATGCCCAGAGAAACCTGTTAGCCACTTTATTTTATCTGTTTTCCCATATTCTGCTCCATCCCATTTTCACAACATAATCTTTGTCAACTCTATGGCCTTTATATCTAAACACAAAGCTAATATTTAATATCTATTAAACCATAGGCTGAGCGCTTTCAAGAGTCATGGTCTCATAATCATAGCTCTTTGCATATTTTTTTCTCTGACAAATGAATATTGAAAGACTTTGTCTTTCTAAATATTTATTGCTAATCACCAATTGAGAACTAATTAATATATACTAATTATAAAAAAAAACATCAAATTCGAACATTATTGATCCTTTGCATCTACTCCATACAAGGTCTTTCAATTATAATCCAATTTCTTTAATCCATAGTCTCTGTTTTTTCACATGATACTAGAAAATTTCACTATTTAACTTGTTTTTTTAGGTTTTTTAACAATATTTTGAGAACTAGTTTAAGAATTTAACTTCTCATTTATTATCATAACTTCTAACAATCTTCATCCTTGCTGTTTAAATTTTTTAATTGTTTCAATGATGTCAATAATATCCATTTGTTTTCTCACCCATGTTTTTACATGCATTTTATTTCCAAAATACATCCCTCCATATTCTCTAAAGTGTTTGAAATTTCAGTATTGTTTTGCTGTTTTGTGTTCAAATATCAAACTTATAAGAAAGAACTAATAAAGCATATCTCTTAAATCCATCATTTTCCTTTTCTAACATTAGACATTTTCTTTACATATTAAATTATTTATATCAAAAGCACTCTATCAGAGTTTAACCCTATAAGTGACTTATCTGGATAAGGAAAAGTGTATGACAGGTATAGTAAAAAAATATTATTATCAAGACAGATAGTAACATTAATTAAAAAAGATAATTGGGAGGTTAAACGTCAGCATTAGAAAGAGAAAAACCATAGCAAAAATGTAAAATGCCTAAATTAAAGAAATTAGTAAGCAAAGTTGCAATATCAAATCATATATAAATCCAATTTATCAAAATCACTTTGAATACTTTTTAGAAAAAACCTTTTATTGTAGGTTTTGACTATCCTTTAGTCTTCTTCAGAGCTATGATGTAATGAAAAAAATAAAATACATAACTATATAAATAATACCATAAAAATGTAAACAATATAAAAACTAAAAACAACATAAATATATAACAAAACCTAATAAAACTGAAATAAATATAATTAAAACCAAATGAAATAATTAAATTAATATAAACAAAATCCAATTAATATAAACAATATAAATATAAATTATACATGTGTATTTCTAACTATATACATATATATTCAAGAACAACTATTAATCACTAAACATTGCTCTTGTTAGCACAAGATGGCACTACTATATGGAGAGTGTTGTTTTGTTTTGAATTGTTTAATAACAACTATTAATCTAAACATTATTCATTTTTGGTAATCAGGCAAAAACTCTCCATATAATAGTGCCACCTTGTGCTAAAGAGTAATCAATGGATGCCAGAAGGCTTGTGCATAAAATCCCTATCTAGTGCCTATTCATCCAATATCCCCAGACTAGTTTCTGGCTTGTGGCCTTCATCAGTGAGGAGCCATTATGTGCTAGCATGAGATGGTGATCATGTGATGTTTAGTGATTATTCATTTTTATTATTTTTCATAATCTCTTAATTACTTCTATTTATTATAAACTTAAATCTTGTTTTTATTATCTCCACCTCAATAAAATATTTAATTTTATGTTTATATAATTGTCATTTCAACAGTAATTCCTTTTTTAATATTCTCTTTAATTTTTAAATCATATGATATCAATTATTTCCTTACTCTTTCTTCTGTTAAAACTAATATTTTATATTTTTTAATTATTATTTAATATCTAAAATGTATAAAAATTGTAATCTTTTAAACTCACCCAATTTACTTTAACCTTTTTAAAAAAAAACGTTTTTCTTTTTTAAAAAATCTTATACTCTAGCTCCCTCTATTGCATATTATTTAAACTAAATATTTATATGCACTAAAACTTTATTTATATATATACTTTATTTACACCCTTTAACTCTTATTATTTTATAATTCTCTTACAAAGTTATAATATACTGCTTTATATGTAAATATTACGCTAAATTTTTCCTAATATTTAATATCTATAAACATACTCATGTTTATACTCCTATGTAACTTAACCATTTTTTACAATGCATATTTCATTTATAAGTAGGTTTCTCTTTATATATCTACCTCTACATAAAGAACTATATCTATACCAATCTCATTCTAATCCCAGAATCCGTATTAAATTTTTGTTTTATCTTTCTTATTAGTATTGCTTCTTTTATTTTCCTTATTTTAATATTGTCTGTATGTAACATCATTTTTAATGAACTTCGTAACCTGTTTTTTTCATATGTATATATATTGGTGATTTATCTGACATACGTTTTAATCTAGTTTTTAAAGAATTTTTCATTTCTCCCACATATTTGTTATCAATCCCACTATCTAAACATTGTTTGCATTCTATCACATACATGCCATTAATTTTTTTTATTACCTTTATTATATCCTATATTTGTTATTTATTAAATTTAATGTTTTCTCTTTTATTTATTAACTATTTTTGTAGTAATTATTCTTTTGCATTTTTTATTAATTTTTTAAATAATTTTATTAAAGTTATTTACTATAATATTACTATTTGTTTTTATTCAATATATATCTATTTTCACCTTTTTTTTTTCACTTCACTCTTTTCATTTATCTTATACTCTATTTTTTCAGTATTCCTTTTAATTATATGTACAGAAAACCACTCTGTTTTAACTCATTGATTATTAAATCTTTTTGTTTAATATAGTCTTCTTTCCTTGAACAATACATTACAGCCCTGTTTATTCTGACAGCCCTGTTTATTCTTGAATATACACAACTAATTTTATATTTTCTATCAATGATGGAAAGCCAACTTGTTATTTTGTTAGCAATAAAAATAAAAGAAGCAATACTAATAAGAAAGATAAAATCAAAATTTAATAGGGATTCTGTGATTAGAATGAGATTGGTATAGATATAGTTCTTAAATGGGATATGTAGAGGTAAACATATAAAGAGAAACTTATTTATAAATGAAATATGGGTTGTAAAAAATGGTTAAGTTACATAGGAGTATAAACATGAATATATTTATAGATATTAACTATTAGGAAAAATTTAGCATAATATTTACATATAAAGCAGTATAAGTTTATAAGAGAATTATATAATAATAAAAGTTAAAGTGTATAAATAATATATATATATAAATAAAGTCTTCGTGCATATAGATATTTAGTTTAAATAATACATAATAGAGGAAGTTAGTGTATAAGGCAAAGATGCCCTATGTCACCTATTTTGTTTTTGTTGTATTTGAAAGACATTGAGAGAGCAATAAAAAGATTAGGAAAAGGGGTAAAGATACCATTAATAGGTGGCAAGGGAGTAAATACATTGTCAGGTCTTTTATTTGCAGATGATGTCTTTTTATGCACAGAAAGAAGGGAAGATATGGAAGTTATGCTGAGGATATGTGCAAAAGTGGGTAAAGAGATGGGGTTTAAATTTAATGAAGAAAAATCAAAAGTAATAATATTAATAGTGAGGAAAGAGAAGACAGAGAATTTTTATTAGGGAATATAAAGTTAAATGTGATGAATAGATATAACTATTTGGGAATCATCTTAAATAATCTTAAGTAATCAGAGAAATTGCTTGGATGAATAGGAGAAAAAATTGATAAATGAAGCAAAGAAAGGGATTGATAATAAGTGTTTTTATATAATAATTATGATGTAGCTAGAATTGTATGGAAGGGAGTGGCAGTAGCAGGTTTAACATATGGTAATGATGCATTATGTGTTAGTAAAGGGGTATTAGATTACTTAGAAAAAATACAAAGAGAAGTAGGAAGACATGTATTACATGCAGATGTGTCGATGGCAAAGGAAGCAATTCAAGGAGAAATGTGACAGTTAAGTTTTTATATGAGAGATGCAAAAAGCAAAATGAAAATGTTTGATAGATTGCCGTATATGGATAATAAAAGAATAGCCAAAATAGTATTTAATTGGGTTATGAATAAAGGGCAGGCAACAATATGGGTAAGAAAGATAATACAATATGCAGAAGATTTAGATAAAGAATTTATGTCAATATACTTCTACAAAAGATGGGATGATTGTGTTAGGGGAATTGTTAAGTGTTATAGTGTTAAGAAATGGGGTAGAAGAATAAATGCATTAATAAAGAATATGGAGATAGCGAGCTAGTATGGAGAGTAAAAAGAGTTTAGATATATATAGAAATAAACAGGATATTGGGTGTGAATTAATTTATGATAATAGCAAGGAAAGTTGTTTACTGTTTAAGGCTCAAATGGGATCTTTAACAATACAGGAATATACAGATAAATGGGGAATTGTGGGTGATTTAGTCTGCAAGTTGTGTAAGAAAGACATAGAAAGTATTTGGTATCTGTTATTGAATGTAAATGCCTGAAAGCAGAAAGGGTACAAATAATGAAGTTGTGGAAGAATAAATATATACAAAGTGTTTATACAGAAAGTGGGTTATTGGTTTTTATGCCTGGATTTGAGAAAAGATAAGGAGGATTTAAATATAAAGGTTATGAAGTTGACAAAGATTATGTTGTGGAAATGGGATGGAGCAGGATAGAGAAGAATATGGGAAAACTTAGGGCATGGAATGGAAAGGGAAGTTAAAATGCCTAACAGGTTTCTCTGGGCATAGTTTCTAAGAGATTTCTGACTCTGTATAAAGAGAAGTCACAGTGCATCATCACATCACATCAGAAAAGAAAAACGTTTCTTTAAAAAGGTTAAAGTAAATTGGGTGAGTTTAAAAGATTACAATTTTTATAGGTTTTGAATATTAAAAAAATAATAATAAATATAAAATATTAGTTCAACAGAAGAAAAAGTAAGGAAATAATAGATATTACATGATTTAAAAATTAAAAAGAATATTAAAAAAAAGAATTACTGTTGAAATGGGAATTATGTGAATATAAAATTAAATATTTTATTGTGGAGGAGTTAATAAAAATAAGGTTTAAGTTTATAAGAAATAGAAGTAATTAAGAGATTATGAAAAATAATAAAAATGAATAATATATTTACATTAAAACAGGCAAAACTCACTATATATATTGCCACACACAGCAAGCTAGAGTAATCAGTGGATGCCAGAAGGCTTGTGCATAAAATTCCCATCTAGTGCCTACTCATTCGATATCCCCAGAGTAGTTTCTGGCTTATGGTCTTCGTCAGTGAGGAGCCTTGGATCTGAGAGCACTGCATCTAGATCTTAGGATCTAATGCAACCCTCCAGAAACCACCTTTTATCTCCATTTAACTACAAAACTATGAGTCTTAAACTGAAAACACCTTAATGTTTTTAAAAATATATAAGATTTGAAATACAGGCATTCTTATACCTGGAACTTAAATGTAAATACTCTTCTATGTATTTAAATGTATATTGTCCTATACATGAGGAGTCAGAGTGACTTGAGATCAACATGGACATAACAATATTGGCATCAGCATGGGATTTGAACATTCTATCAGCAGATTTTCAATGATATGGATGGAGTGGATAGTTGGAGGTTGGAGCAGATTGAAGCCTATCCATTAAAGTATAAAGATTTGCTATTTTAATATAAACTGAGCATTGATTATATATGTGTGAGGGAGATGATAATCTGGACCAACTGATGAGTGCTGGTTTAGCATAAAATATGTATATTGGTGATTATTTATCTTTTCTACATATATCTGGTCATGCATATCAGTAGTATGAGATCGTGTGAATTGTTGAAGGTTGCTTGAAAGTCTGAGTTCAAATCCTTATATCTTGAAAATGTATGTATATAGTTAGGAATACCTGTGTATAATTTATATTCTGTTTATATTGTATATTTTATTTTATATTAATTGGATTATTTTATTTGGGTTTAATTATATTTATTTCAGTTTTATTAAGTTTTGTTATATATTTTATGTTGTTTTTAATTTTTTTATTGTTTATATTTTTATGGTATTATTTATATAGTTATGTATTTTATTTTATTCATTATATCATAGCTCTGAAGAAGACTGCAGGACAGTTGAAATGTACCATAAAAGATTTTTGCTAAAAAGTGTTTGAAGTGATTTGGATAAATTGTATTTATATGATATTATAGCAAAAATAAAGAAAAAGGTGATTTTGGTAATATCAAATCATATAAAAAAAATATCGAAAGTTTCCACAGCTATAATATTATCTGGTAAAATATCACAACTCTGAAATAAACAGATTTTTTAAAAACAAGAAAGCTGGCCATTATCCATCTTCCCTGATAACTACCAGTCTATTAACAAAAACAAAGATAAATAGCTTTCTTAAACAATTTATATATTTACTAAATCAGTGGATCGTATATTTTACCTATTTTAATTAATTAAATATATATATATATAATCAAAACTACCCCAAATCTAAAATTAAACCAGACCAGCATAAAAATAATATTAAAACACAACCTAAGGTTTCACTGCTACAAGCAGACTTCTCAAGTGTAAAGAACTACAAAAAAAACCACACATTATATATACTATTAAAAACTACCCACAAATCCATTCACTTCCCATCCACCCTTAATATTAAAAGAACTCTTAAATTTAGATTTGAAGTTAAATGATAGAGAATTAGATATTCTTGGTAAAGGCCCTAATTTTGTTCCATTTCATTCAAAAAATATAGTTTTTGATACAATTTCGTCTATTGAATCTAGTAATTTGAGTGATGAGCAGAAAGTTGGTATTCAATCGATTTTGAATAAAAGTTTAAAAAGGAAAGAAAAATTTGTTATTAATCCTGCTGAGATTAAACATCTTAAAAATAGGTTAATTGCTAATGATGTATCATTTCTCGTGAAGACAAAGCTGGTAGGTTTGTTATTATGAAAGGAGATGATTTCAAAGAGAAAATGGATAGAGAATTAAATAATGGTAAATATATGTTGTTAGATAAAAATCCAGGTAATTTGATTAAAAGAAAATTGATAGATATTATGAAGAAAATGGTTAATTTAAACATTTTTAATAGAGTAGATTATTTAAAATGCTATCCTAATGATTTTACATCAGCTAAGATGTTTGTGAATATTAAAACTCATAAAGATGGTTTTCCTTTAAGATTTATTTTTGATTTTACAGGTAGTGTTGTAGAGGGTATTTCTAGATTCTTGAATAATTTTTTAAAACAATTTGTTGATTTTGGTCAGTACACAGTTTCTTCTTCTTTTGAGGCTTTTGATAAGATTAATAATTTTAAAATGGAAAGTAATTGGGTATTTGGAAGTTTAGATATTGAAAATATGTATCAGTCTGTTAATAGGTTAAGCAGTATTGATGTTCTTTTGTCTGTATTGATTAAGAAAAGTTCTTTATCAAAAAATAAAATTAAGGTAATTAAAGATTTGCTTTTGTTATTGGAAGATTCTATGTATTTTACTTATAGAGGTAATTTTTATAAGATTAAGGAAGGGTGGATAATAGGTTATATTATTTCTCCTTTAGTATGTTCAGTTTATATTAGTTTTATGGAAGAGGAAATTATTATTAAGAAGAATTGTTTATATGTAAAATTATTTGTCAGATATGTTGATGATTGTTTATTTGTAGTTGAGAATGATAAATTGAAGGAATTTGTAAATGAGTTTAATTGTTTTGATCCTTCTATAAAATTTGTGTTAGAAGGAGGGGGGTTAGATTTTGGTAAGTTAAAATTTTTAGATCTTTTGGTGATTAGAAATATAGAAACTAATTGTTTATTGTGCAGTCATTTAGTTAAAAGTAAAGAATTAAGATCTATAATTAAACCTGATAGCTATCAGTCTGTATCTCATAAAGTAGCTGCTTTAAGGAATTATTGTCATAGGAATATTAAATTAAATAATTCTAGTGGGGTAGTTTTGTTTCAGAAATATCAATTTTATAAAGATTATTTGAGTGTTGGATACTCTGATAAATTTGTTAAAAGTATTTTATTTAATAGTAATATTTGTAAGGATGTAAAAGTTAAAGAAAAATATGATTTTATTTCTTTGTCATTTAAATTGTCTTCTTATAAAATTGTGTGTAGAAATAGTAAATTGTTTGGAAATAAGAAAATTGCTTGGAAAAGGGGTGTTACATTGAATAATTTATTGAATAATACAAAGGAAGTTTTTGATAGAAAGACTATTCCTGGTGTGGTATATTTTATTCCTTGTTTATTTTGTAAGAAGGTTTACATAGGTCAGAGTAGTTTGAGTTTAAATGAAAGAGTAAAGGTTCATAAAAGTAGAGTTAAAAATAGATATCTTAGTTCTGCTTTGTATGTCCATGAAAAAGATACAGGCCACACTATTGATTTTGATGAAGCTAAGGTTGTCTTCTTTGAGAGAAATGAAATCAAAAGAAGAATTAAAGAGTCTTTATTATTGAAAATTTATGATTCTGAAGCAATTAACTTATTTAAGAGTTCTTTTAATATTAAGGGTGGATGGGAAGTGAATGGATTTGTGGGTAGTTTTTAATAGTATATATAATGTGTGTGTTTTTTTTTTTATTATTATTTCTTTACACTTGAGAAGTCTGCTTGTAGCAGCGAAACCTTAGGTTGTGTTTTAATATTATTTTTATTCTGGTCTGGTTTAATTTTAGATTTGGGGTAGTTTTGATTATATATATATTAGCAGTAAAATAATCACATATTAATGATAAACAATTGCAGAAAAAGTAATATACAAGGGGGATCCCAAATGACCAAAATTGTTCTCTGGTAGGCATGCCTATTGTAGTACATGCTTCTGCAGATAGATACAACTTGCAGGGTCACTTCTGCATCAATCAGCCAAATTATATAACTGTGTGAAACTGTAATGCCTTAGAGAACATTTTTTTGTAAAGTGCATTTCACGTATTTGTTGATTTTTAAAATGGCTCAAAACCTGGAACAATATGAAATTCTGTTTTTTTAGGGAAATTAGTAGAGGAATCAGTTGTAAAGCTTGAAACATTTTAAAAGCAAGTTGCTTTAGGAAAGCACATGTTTAAGAGTGGTTTAATGGAAGTGACAAATTTGCCACATTCCAAAAATGTATGACAAATGAAGTCCAATGTCATGATAATGCTGACTTAGTTTTTACACAGAATTCATTTGTAATAATCAGGCATTTAAAACCTACAAGTTTTGAAACTTTTGCACGATATGGTAAAACATAAATGTCCCATTTTGTGGCAAAGTAAAAAGTGAATGTTTCATTATAACAGCATGCTTTCATACAAAGATTTGAATATGAAACAATTTTAATTAAATTTAACATAACCCAGCTTAGCCATCAACCATATTTGCTCGATCTCATTTTATATGACTTCTTTTTATTCTCTTGAATGAAAAAATGTCAATTTTTGCATATTTAAAAGTGGTAAAGAAAAAAACGATGGAGGCATTAAAAGGCATCATTTTTCAATTGTTTCTGGACTACTTCAAAAAGTGAAAACTCATTTAGATTGATGTATTGCATTAAATAAATTACATTCTGAAAAAGATTCAGTTTGCAACATCTAAAATATACAATTTTTTATTACAAAATACAGTTATTTTTGGGTCCCTCCTCATAATGTTAATAAATCATGGCTCATTGTAACATTTAAGTAAAAATGGTGCTACCTGGGGTGAGTGATATCATTTCTAGAGAGTGATGAAGTAATCCAGAAGTTCAGAGACTATGAGTGAGTGGTGGGTGGGTGAGATATTGAATAGAAGTGTTAGAAGATAAAGAAAGAAAATTTTGAATAACTTTTTGCATGTGTTTTATTTATTATGTAACAGAATTAAAATCATAGTGGTGATTTACTTTCAGATAAGCTCTCAAAATCCAACTTATAACTAACCAGTGGTCAAATCCACTGGGAGATCTTGGCAGGTGAGTAGATTATGCATTGCCAAGAAGCCCAACATGCATTGGCAGAAATCTGAGCTTATAATGACTTGTTTATAATGAGATGATTGTTTTTTTTAATTGAGTGACAAACAAAAAATATTTAAAAAAATTAATTTATATTCTTTCAATTTTTTTCAAAAAATATATAACATAAAATATTATGCACATTTGTTGAAAGGGAACATATATATATACGAATCTCTACAAAATGATGAAAAATTCATTATTTTATCATTTTGCTTTATCTTTAATAATCCTGAAAACCGAAGTTTAACTAATTAATTAAACAAGTTTGTTGGTCTGGGCTTTGTGTGTGTGTGTGTTATTGCGGGAGTACTGCTTATATTCATTAAAGTTTGAAATGTAAACATGAATTAATGCTGATATGATGAAAGACAATATCAAAAGCTATACAAAACTTTCTGAATATTTAGAATTATGATAGTAGACTTTTTCAGAATCGTCAAAGAGATCTATAAACAATACATGTATGTCATGAAACAATTTAAGCCAATGCAATTATTTCCTGGGACTAAAAGGTTTTTTGTTTTGAATATATATATATTCAAAAAAGTATTAAAGTATATAAATATTAAAAAGAACATTTTATTTGAAATTTTGTATAAGGACCCAAAACTTTCAAATGTGCCACATCCTAAATATCATATGATCACCATTTCCTATGCTTACACAATCAGTTACAACAGAGGTAAAACTCTCCATACAGAAATGTCAAACAGTGCATTTATTGATTACTCTGACTTCTACTGAGTGGCACTATTGTAGGAGTTTTGCAAAAGACTGATAAAGAAAATTAACTGTTTTTATATAATAAATATGATGTAGCTAAAATTGTATGAAAGGGAGTGGCAGTAGCCAGGTTAACTTATGGTAACAATGCATTGTGTGTTAGTAAAGGGGTGATAGATTACTTAAAAAAAGTACAAAGAGAAGTAGGATGAAGACATTAGATGCAGATGTGTGGTCAGCAAAAGAGGCAATTCAAGAAAAAATGGGATGATCAAATTTTTATATGAGAGATGCAAAAAAGTAAAATAAAAATGTTTGGTAGATTATAATTTATGGACAATAAGAGAATAGCCAGAATAGTATTTAATTGGGTTATGAATAAACAGAAGGCAACAAGATGGGTAAGAAAGGTAGTACAGTATTTGGATAAAAACTTTGTCAGTATGTTTATATAGAAGGTGGGATGATTGTGTTAGGATAATTGTTGAGTGTTATGGTGTTAAAGAATGGGATAGAAAAATAGAGTCATTAATAATGAATAGGGAGTTGGAGAGATGGCGAACAAATATGGAGAGTAAAAAGAGTTTAAATAAATATAGAAGCAAACAGAAAATTGAGTGCAAGTTAATTTATGATAATATATCTGGGATGTAGCTTATTGTTTAAGGCTCGAACAGGATCATTAGCAATAAGAGAATATACACATAAATGGAGAAATGTGGGTGATTTATTCTGCAAGTTATGTGAGGAAGGCATAGAAATTATTAGATGCCTATTAATTGAATGTAAATGCTTACAAGCAGAAAGGGTGCAAATAATGAAGTTGTTGAAATATAAATAAAGTGATTATACAGAAAGTCGGTTCTTAGTTTTTATGCTGGGTTTGGGTAAAGATAAGGGGGATTTAGGTATAAAGGCCATCAAGTGGACAAAGATAATGTTATGGAAATGGAATGGAGCAGGATAGAGAAGAATATAGGAAAACCTTAGGGTAAGAAATGAAAAGGAAAGGTAGGGTGGCTAACAGATCTCTTTGGGCATAGTGGCTGAGAGATCTCTGACTCTGAGAAAAGAAAAGCCATAGTGCATCACATTTGTTATGCCATCTTCTATAAACTGTCCACTGATAAATTGTCTTTCACATAATGAACGCAAAAATATTAAAATATATATATCATACATGTAAATTATTACCAAGTGAGAATTTGAATATAAAAAAATAAAACTACTTTTTAAATTTAAAGTGTATTGTTACTTGCACTAAATATATATTAAAAGATTATATAAATTTTATTAACAAAAAATTGCCAAAAAATTAAAGAAAAATATATTGTTGTAACACCTGTTTATTGAAATTTTTTTTAAAAAAATTCTTATTAAAAATAATTCAGTATTAAAAAATTAATTTCAGTTATTCAAATAATTTTTGCATTTTTTATGCAAAGTATTTAAATGAAATTTTATATTAAAACGATAGTAAACATCTACAATTGTTTATGATGTTTTGTTTATTTCTTTTTAAGATTGAGATTATTTACAATATTTAAAAAAATACTTATGAATTAATAATTAAAAATAAAAATATCTTTTTAATAAACTGCAGTTTTTTAAAAATAAATTTGTATTAATATAAGAAGTCTTTTTTTTGAAAAAGAATATTTGTAGAATTGAAAGTTCGGCTGTTTTAATATCATTTCAGATTGCCTTAAAACAACAACTCATATCAGTCAACAGTTCCAGCTACTTTCACATGCACAAATTCTTCTTATCATTTACAACAGCCTATATCAATTAGAAATTGACAAGTTGAAAATATTATTTCCGTTATATTTTTTAACTTTCATAGATTCAACTACATCTCACAACCATATTCTGCTGTAAATATTTTTTGTCAGTTTTCATGATATTAAAAGAAATATAGTTTTACTATCGTCAACTCAATAAAATTATTTATTTGATTTTCATACAACATTTATAATTTATTAAAGATTATACTGACATATGTAGAAATCTACTTGTAATAACTATGTACTGTCAAGCGTTGGTGGCTATTGGTTAGCATAGCTGCCTTTCAAGCAGCTGGCCTGGGTTCGCTTTCCGGTCAACGCATTTGACACATAAAAAAAACAACTATGTACTAAATTAATTTTTATACATTTAATATGTAGCAGAAAAGTATATCACAATTTAATGAACAATATTTCTGTAGTGTAATTTTCACTAAACCACTCTCGCACAATGTCCAGATTGGTTTCTATCCACTTTTAACACTTTGTGAGGGGTGTAATAATAACCATGACTAAAGACATGAAAAAAAGATATAAGATCTTCATGATGCTCGTTTCATGCTAAACCTTCACTCATCAGTTGTCCCAAATCACAATCTCTTGCATTTATCTTTATCACTGTTTAGTATGTATAGAAAATCAATTATTATAGTTTAATTGATAAATGTTAAACTTACTGTCCTCACAACTTGATGGAAGTATATTAATAATTTTTATTAGTCATTCATTAGACTAGAGAATATCCACTCAATAAATATTTCTGTTGTGTCATATGTTCTTTGATCATATGTTTATGATTACACCACTCCACAAGATATTATACTATAGAAGTGTTTATTCATTAAGTGAATAATCTATAGACTAATGAATGTCTAACAAAAGTTTTTAGTATAACACTATTTCATTTTAAATAATATTAGGTATTTGTTTCCATCTCATTTTAAATTTTACATATTTTTTTTAAAGTTAATTTAAAGTTTTTAATTATGATTTTAAAACAAAAGTCCAATCAATCAATTTATATGTTTTAAATATTCTTATTCCACAGGACTTGGTTTTGTAATCAAATTATAATACATTTTTATTATAGTGATTGATTGGTTGTTTTTAAAACTAATGCTCTCTAGATTGTATCTATCTCTGACACTTTCTGCAATCAACTTAGAATTCCCTGTTCTAAATCGTTTAATTATTTATTTTGCTGTAATAAAAGTAATTAAACCACTAAGCATCACACGATCACCATTTCCTATGTTTACACAAGCTGTTAAAATAGTGACAAACTCTCCATACAATAGTGCCACCTAGTGCAAGTATTAGATACTAAGATCTAGGTGCAGAGCTCTCAGATTCAAGGCTCCTCCCTGATGAAAGCCACAAGCTAAAAAGTAATCGAGGGATATTGAATGATTAGGCACTAGATAGGAATTTTATGCACAAACCTTCTTGCATTCTTTGATTACTGTGGCTTGTACTAGGTGGCACTACTATATGGAAAGTTTGTTACTGTTTTAATAATAATAATTTTCTTCTATATCACATCTGAGAAAATATGTTATTCAGTTTATTTTTAATTCAACTTAATGTTCTTAAGATTTAGTGCACTTTTTGTAATTCGCAACTTTAATTACAAAGCTTTTGTAAATAAAGAAAATTGATTTCATTATACTTGATAATCTCATTACAAAATTGCAACTAGTGCATTTACTTGTCAAAATACTCTGAAATGGCAGTTAGAGACACATTTATTGCAAGACCATAAATTGTAACTACATCCAATATTGTGCATTATTTTATTCTAATTTAACACAATAAATACAGATTAATATTCATTAATATTTGTAAATGTTTTGAGAAATACATTTTACAACAATTTAATCACCAAAATATACTAAACTGTCTTGCATTGGTGGTCAAGAGGTCAGCGCGACTGCCTTGCACTTGCAGGCAGTTGCCTGGGTTGCGGGTTCACATCCCGGCCGATGCTATGACACTTAAATATATATATACTAAACTCTGTAACACATGAGTTACTTTGGATGCAATGGACTGTGGAATTGATATACAGATGAAACCAATTTATATCCTTTTTAAAATTTTATTTCAATTCTTATATGTTGCCAAACATATTTTACTAATGTATATGTGTGTGCAAATCCCTCCCTCCTCCTAATCAACAATGAAAAATATATACATTATATTCATTACAGGTGAATTCATTATCAGACACACATCTTTCATGTTTTAAAAGTACTGTAAACCAAAAAAAGACTATGTGGCAACAACATGTCACATGTAATGGTATCATCAACGTAAATAAGAACTTTTAACTCTAAAGATCTCTATCTACATTTATTTAGCCTAAAGTCAGCTCATAGTTAGTTAAACTGCTAGGTATATAGATGGACAGTAATTCAACATTATCACTTTTAGTAAATGAAGAATAGCTGAAGAATTGAATCAAAAATTTTTGCCTAGTCTGTTTTAGTAAAGTAATATAATGTCAGACTCTAAACTGAAGAGTCTAGGGTTGATTCTCATCTGAGTGATATAAATAAAAAAAATAGCTCAGATTAAGAAATTGGAAATATAAGAGATATTCACTGTGTAATAGTTATATATCAAGATGTTATATATAGAGTTTGCAAAATAAGTTCTTAACAAGTTTTGAGAATATCCCCAACCCCAGACTGGTTTCTCCTACTGGCATCATCAGTGAGGTATTCAAGCATTAGATTTAAAATACCAGAACAAGCCCATCACTTTATCTAATGTGTAGCTATTAAGTAGAAAATCTGAAATTTTCAGACATCCATATGTCTTCCAATCCAGTTATCTAACTTAAATAGTCATATGGGACTAAACTAAGTTCAGATACACCATATATTAATAGCTTTAGCAATATAAAATCACCAACGCCTTAGTAGCAAAAAATAAAATTACAAAAAAATTAAGTCAGCTGTCACATGATCTAATTTAATATCCTAGTATCTCACTGACGACGCCAGTAGCTGAAACTGGTCTGGGGTTGAGGTTATTCTCAAGCTTGTTAAGAGCTTATTTTGCAAGCTTTATATATAACATTTGTAAATACAAGCTTGATTTTTTTTTTGTAATGATTATCAAGATGATATGGCACAACTTCATCCTTGCATTACGAAATATTTCAGGGAAATAGCTTAACGTGATTAGAAAAATTTTGTCCACAATATGTAATGGTTGAAGTGATCAATACATCATCCTGTAGCACATGAGTTTCTGTGGATGAAATAAACCATGGAATTGATACACAGATCAGACAATTTTATGTAAAACAATTTAAATCACAAATTATTTAAATAAATAATAAATGACAACATAATTTATTTACAAATTTAATATAATTGTTAGTCGAATATATTATTTCTCCTCTATACCAAATATACTTTTCGTAATAATTATTTATCAATCCTATATTCATTGAAATTATTATTAATACATCAAATTATACTTTCCAATTTGAATGATATTTATAATCTACAAGTATAATTTAACCTAATAAAATTTAAATAATCAGCAATAATATTTCTTTTATAATCAAATCTATAAATTACTATTTAGTTTATATTTCATAAGCACTTCTGGAAAGATAAATAAGGAACAAATAATACAATTACACTTCCTGTAAAATATCCAAGGTTTAGTCTCAATCGGCCACTGGGGAGCTCAACTGTCCTGTAACATCAAGGAAATCTCCATATAGTTACTTTTATACATATATTACCCAAATTTATCTCGCTATATGTTAACAATCCTTAACAATGGTCAATTGTGTTGGAATCCATTATTATATATATTTCAATAAACAATACATAAATTATTATTAATTTTCTTTTTAGCCATAAATATAGATGTAATTTTTTAATAAAATTCAAATATGACTATATAATCTTTACACATATGCATGCCAATTTCATATTTTAAGAATCACATTCTATTTACACATCATAATTGTATATATATAGCAACTTCAAGTATTATATATTCTTATAATTTAAATATAGATTCTGTCAGAATTGCATACTGGGATCATTTGTTTAAAACAGTTGTCTTTATCCATATGTTTTAAGGAGTGTGTTGCATTTAGAAGTTTCATTATATTCTGTAAATACATGTCCTGATGAGGAAAAAGTGGGTAAGTATATATTAAACAGGCAAAACTCTGCATACAGTAGTGCCACCCTGTGCCAAGCAGAGTAATCAATGGATTTCAGAAGGCTTGTGCATAAAACCCCCATCTAGTGCCTACTCATTCAATATCCCCAGACTAGTTTCTGGCTTGTGGCCTTCATCAGTGAGGAGCCTTGGATCTGAGAGCACTGCACCTATATCTTAGGATTTATGTACAAGCCTTCATTGATTACTCTGGTTAGCACAGGGTGGCACTACTGTATGAGAGTTTTGCCTGTTTAATAACAGTTATGTGCTAGCATAAGAGATGGTTATCATGTAGGTATATATTCATGCTAGAATTTAATAAGTGATGTATTAATTTTTAACTGGGGAGAAAATTAAATAGCTTAAAGACTAATGAAAAATTAATAGGAAATATTTATTAATATTTACGCTGTGTGATATCAAAATTAGTGCATTTAAGTGGAGTCACACCTTTGGATTAAATTATAGATATGTGCAATTCCATTTATATGGTTTAAAGAGTATGTGGAGTTGTCTTGCATTGGTGGTCGAGAGATCAGCGCGACTGCCTTGCACTTGCAGGCAGTTGCCCGGGTTGCGGGTTCGCGTCCCGGCCGATGCTATGACACTTAAAAAAAAGAGTATGTGGAATTTAAATGTTTCATTATATATTGTAAATGTAATAAAAAATACTGTATCTATCAATGGGGTTTTCCCCAATGTCTACAATCCTATGTTTATAATATAAAAGTCTGTATTAGATATAATTTATAGATATTTGAAAATAATAACCTCATATAAATAGCTCAATTTTTTTTTAAAAAAAAAAAAGAATTATAAAACCTGTTTTTTTTCTTTAAAAGATCGTTTGCACCATATCGAAAAGTCCTTACTTATGCATAATAAAATCCAAATAATAATAATACAACAACAACAATAATAATTGAAGTCATTTTATGTTGAAATTATTTTTACAGTGAAAATTTTAAAGCAGCAGTTTTCAATATGATTTTTTTTACCCCCATAATAATAAAATCTGTCTTATTCAGCAGATAATAGATCCCCCCCCTCCCCCATCATTTTTTATCTATTTGTACAGAGAATAATCACTGAAAGAACTCAGCCTTTGACATAACAAAAAAAAAAAAAGATTATAAATTTTCTTACATTGGAAAGGCTGTCTGCTTTCTATATTCCTAATCTTTTAAAAATCATTTCTTTTTACTAGCCATAATACTTCTAATCATTGACAATAAAATAAATTATTTCCTGTATTATAAATAAATATGTTGCATTGAATAATTTTATTTTAAAATATATAAATATTGAGATATTATAATAAATTAAGTTAAAGAGAATAGGAAAAATTTGCAACGATTTTAACCAAGTGTCGCTGTATGAACGTAGTACTCTAATGCCTACTTAACACATACTTACATTCAAAGAAAAACGTAACCCAATTAATAATAATGTAAAGGTATACAAACTTTTAATTTTAAGATTTAGAATCTATAAGAAATGGCTCATAAAAAGTCAAGAGACATTTCATTTATCCAAAATAGTGGTATAGATTAACATTCTATTTAAATAAAACCCTTGCATCAATGAACTAAAGCATATATTAATAATTTCACTCTTTGTAATCAAGTTGCAATCTTTAGTCTCTATATAAACACATTAGGCCAGAAATAAAGACGTATTTCCATCTTTGTTGATAAATAAAGGTTGCCTTGACAACAGATTGAGATTGTACAATTGTTATTGATATTAATATTATTTTAGTGTTGATGCTTTCATGTATTTACATTATTTTCCTATCTAACCTTGACCATTATTAACTTTATTATCTAAGTAATACATAGTTGGAGTGCAGTCTGAAAGTTATAATTAATTATTTGTTAGTCTGCTTTTAGAACAGGCAATATCTACCCTTTTAATAAGATTTATTTAAACTGTGAATTAATAATTTCACTCTTTGTAGTCGCATTGCAATCTTTAGTGTATATATAAACATTAGCCCATATATAAAGGTGGATTCTACCTTTATTGTTTAAAGGAGATTGTGCTGACAATATATTGAGCTTGTTGTTGATATTGTGTGAGCATATATATATCACATAATAACAGTCAACGTTTACAAAAACCATAGAATCTACAATTTGTTGTCAACACAATCTCTAATAAGTAAAAGATGGATTCTGATGGATTCCATTTTTAATTCTGGTCTAAGATTTTAATACAATCAAAAAATAATTGAGACTTTTATATTCCTATAAGTTTAAATAAATCTCATTTCATTTACTTTTAAAATCATCTAGATTTGGGCAATTTAATGTTTAACAACTTGTCTATTTCATTAATACCACTCTACTTACTTAGTTACATTCAAAGCCATAATAATAACAAATTATTCCAAGAATAAAAATAAATTAAGGGTTTTATATTATCAATTATAATAGCTTAGTTGGAAGTAGAAGACTACTAGAAATGCAATATATACAGAAAGGAACAAGTTATCATTAAAATTACCTAATGCCAAATATTACATTTAAACATTGCTATGGTTTTAACGGTCTTACAGTTGGTATATGAAGTAGGATTCAATGAATAAAATTGCAAATATGCTTGAATGCATTTTATGTGAGTGTGTGGGCTTGCAAAAGATAGGGCTATTTATATTTAGACCTCTGCACAAAATTTATCAATAAGAAGTTTAAAAGAATAAAGTCTTATTAATGTATTTGTCTACTAATAAATAAGATATTTACATTTTTTATTACTAATAAAATATTACAAGTATATTTATTTTAAGTTTCAATATTTATTATCAAATGCAAGATTTAAAATCTGATGTTAATGTCAATTTTAACTTTCTAGTGACTTAAGCAATAGAAATTTTTTTTTTTTCTAGAGATTGTTGAAATTATTCAAACGGGAGTGAATCTCCAATAATGCGCTATTTCTTAAATATTATAAATTTCCATGCACTTGCCCGCCTGGTAAGAGTTTAAAAAACTTAAGTGAATCACTTAAGTTTAGAGTGTACATTCTATATACACCAACTCTTACAGCCCATGTTTAAATCGGGGCTTGAGTCTATTGTGTGCCTGATGTTATAATCAAATATTCAATTGTAGAAATCTATTTTAGATTGTTAAAACAAAAACTATAATAGGACTGAATTCTATAATGTTAAAATTATAAATTTTTACTTTCTTTTGATATATAATGATAATTGGAAGTAGATGGTAACTGCATACCATTACATCTATTTTTCCCATAATAGACCTGTCAAATATATAAGTTATTAACACTGTGTATATAAATAGAAGTTTAAAATGGAGAACCAATCTAAAGACCTTAACATAATTAATTAAATTTTAGAGTAATACAACTAAAATAAATTGATTGATGAAGAAATAAAAACTTAACTGCATTCACTTCATGTTAGTTATGATAATATAAATCTTAATATTTTAAATTTCTAAATATAAGATTTCATTTAAATAATGTCTGGAATTACCAGGGCATCTTCCTTATTACATGTGGCTATTTATTCATATTTATTTATTTGTCAACCATTGAAATTGCTACTCAAAATCATGCTACATTATTATGCTATATCTTTTAAGTGCAGCTGATATCAACAGAATAATTCAAGAGAGCAACTTCTAGAAAAACGATAATCAACAAAAATGTATAACCCCAAACATCACATGATCACCATTTTTATGCTTGTTCATAACTTATTAAAACAGGCAAAACTCTCCAGACAGTAGTGCCACTCAGTGCAAGCCAGAGTAAACAATACATGCCAGAAAGCTTGTGCATAAAATCCCTATCTAGTTCCTACTTATCCAATATCAACAGACTAGTTTCTGGCTTGTGACCTTTGTCAGTGAGGAGCTTTGGATCTGAGAGCACTGCACCTAGATTTTGGCATCTAATGCAACCCTCCAGCATCCAGCCTTTATCTCTACTTAACTAAAAAACTATGAGAATAAAATTGAAAACACTATAATATTTTCAATCTAAGTTCATTAGTTTATATAGTCATATAGGTCTGAATTCAGTTCAGTACCCATACATTTTGGTGTCTTTGACAAAGGTCACAAGTCAGAAACTAATCTGGAGATATTGGATGAGTAGGCACTAGATAGGGATTTTATGCACAAGCCTTTTGGCATCCATTGATTACTCTGGCTTGCACTGAGTGGCACTACTGTATGGAGAGTTTTGCCTGTTTCAAAAATTTATGAGACTATCTATGTCTACAATAAATAATGATTAATATTACAGCAATAATAAATTTATGTAAATTTTTGATAAGGATATTTTATGTAAAAACCAAATCACATGTTTTAAATTTCTATTAAAATCAAATAACCACTTAAGATATTTATGTTTAAATTTAATTTTTTTATGTATTTAATTTGTTTCTTTGAAATGTTATTTGTGTTTACTTATATCCTAAGTAACAGTAATTTTAATTTAGTATTATAAATAATTCGTTTTTTAAGCTATATTGATTTTTTTTAATATTTAAATTTTATTTAAACTCTCTGGTATAATTAACTCTTCATGGGGATAAGTACATAAATGTATTGCATTTTATTTTTTCAAAAATAAATAATTAAAATTGGCTTAAAATGGATAGTTTAATTAAACAAAAAAAAAAATAATAATCACAAATTCATAATAGTCAGGGAAACTGTAATTAATTTAACTTCCAAAATAAAATTTATCAATGAAATAAATTTAAAGTACAAATATGTGTGGGAGAACTAATTCTAGGCACTCGTTAAGATTAAATTTATATTTCGAATTGTGTGTAAGGTTTTACAATTAATGAAGGAAGAAAATAAGTAACCGAATAATAAACAGACTGTTTTTATCTTTTATAGGGATATTCGGAGAAAACATAAACCTAAGTTTGTGTTATAACAAAGAAACCATTTTTTAAAGCTTTGCCAAAATTGACTAGTACTGTATAGGGAAATAATTATAAGTATGCCAATATAAATTACGTATGAAGAAATAAATGTGTGTTATAATTTTAAGGCCTGATGAATAACAAAAGACTATCAAAGCCCAAGTTTAAATGTATATTTATTTAAGATAACCATGCAGTTTTAAAAAGAATATAAGTCCTTATGTACTGTAGAGTAGAAATGATGAATGCATAAACCTATTTATCGTCTATTATGAAAAAATAATATTGTAAATAACAGTTAAAAATCCAAAGAAAGTACTCATTGTAACATGTGGGATATTAAGTAATTTTAAAGTCACAGTTTTGTTTTATACTATTATTATTAAGCATATTCAATGTTGAATAAGAGCACAATTTTCTTTTAGTACTCATAATGTTAGATATTTGTTTCATATTCATATAGCATTCTAGTATTATCCTGCAGATTAAAAATAAATATGAGTAAATGAACAATATCTAGCAACAATATAAAACAGCCTTATATATATACTGTATACGCATACACACACACACACACTACAATTCTATGTAGTAAAATTTAAGATTAATTAATGGTCTATTTAAGGTTTGCCAAAATAAAAATCTGCTTTGTTTTGGGTAATGTACCAAATAAATCATTACATAATGATAATTAGGTAAAAGAGATCAAAAATTGTAGTATTGTAGGTAAACTTTATGACTATAGGTATATTTTGAAAGTGTACATATTTTTTTTAATACCCAAATACCAGTCAATGAATGATTTGAAAAAGAGAGGATTTTATTCTATCATAATCAGTATTTTTATAGTTATCATGATATTAATTTATTACATTTAAAAATTATTATTCTATATTAAAATTATGGTAGTGTTGGGTTACGTGTACTATGGCCATCAGATGATGCTGCAGATGTTCACCATTATCTTTGGTTGTAGTGCAAATATAGTTGTGTGTTTAATTGTCTAGTCTAAATTATAATTAGCATTGGTTAAGGTTGTTGAAGTGGGAGGTGAGCATTTATGTGAACTTTGATACTATGTCAGACCATTAAATAGTACTCATTAAAATTAAAATGGCTTTCCACTTAAGAGTTCTGATAAAACTTCATGCATGAGAAGTGGAAATCAATAGCATTATAAATTTATATTCTAAAAAAAATAAGAGCATACAAATTATTAGTTTTGTGAAATTTGAATTTATTCTGAAATGTGTGAGACATATAATTTGAATACCAGTGGAAAGAGACATGTCAGTACATAAGATTCAGATATCCAATGAAAATTTTAAAAATATATTCAAAAGTTTATTGTCATGAAAGCCAAAAGTGACAATTAAAAAATTACAGATTGCATTTTTGGGAATTCCTTGTAGGTAAATAGACAAAGTATGAATGTGTTTTTGAAGGTATTTTATTATGATGTATTAATGTGCTTATGATTTTGAGCTTGCATAAGTTGCCAGAAGTCATGTATTTAAAAGTTATTTACACCAAATATAGTATTCCTGCACATCATATATAGATAATTTACCAAAGGTAAAATTCCTGGTTATTATATGGTGTTAATATATCAGAATATAATGTCTGATTTTCCTAATTTTAGTTGTTTTTTTAGATTTGTAAATGAATAATTTTTAGTTATCATAGATATGAGGTGAAACAAAAATAGCAGAAGTTTCATTCCTAAATTTAATTTGTTGATGATTACTGGCTCATAATCACAAAACATTAACAAAATTGTACTAAAAAATGGTAATAATACTATTAACCCATTAAACCAATAAACATCACATGATCACCATTTCTTATGCTTGCTCTTAACTGTTATTAAAACAGGCAAAACTCTCTATACATATTGCCACTCAGTGCAAGCTAGAGTAATCAATGGATGCCAGAAGGCTTGTGCATAAAATCCCTATCTATATGACTATTTAGGCTGATGAGCAAAAATATTATTGCATTTTCAATTTAAGTCTCATAATTTAGTAATTAAGTAGAGATAAAAGGTGGCTGCTGGAGGGTTGCATTAGATCCTAAGATCTAGGTGCAGTGCTCTCAGATTCAAGGCTTCTCACTGACGAAAGCCACAATCCAGAAACTAGTCTGGGGATATTGGATGAGTAGGCACTGGATGGGGATTTTATGCACAAGCCTTCTGGCATCCATTGATTATTCTGGCTTGCACTGAGTGGAAATATATATAGAGAGTTTTGCCTGTTTTATAAACATTACATAGTCTATTATTTCTTAGTTTTGCACAAGCTATTAAAATAGTAATAACTCTGTCCATACAGTAATGCTACTCAGTGCATGCTATAGTAATCAATAGCTATCAAAACATTTGGGGATTTTAATAGGTAAAAGATAATTTCTGGAAGAATGCATTAAATCCCAAGGTTTAAATCTATTGCTCTCAGATCCAAGGCTCCTGACTGATGATAGCCATAAGTTAGAAACTAATCTGTGGATTTTGGATGTGGATAGGGATTTAAATTCACAAATCTTTTGGCATCTATTGATTACTATAGCTTATATTAGGTGACACTACTATATGGAGAGAGTTGTTACTAATAATATTACACCAAAGCTATGATTCATAAAAATTTTATGACCTCACAGAAAGTTTTTCTCTTCATTTAAAATAGAATACATTATAAATATTAAAACATTACAAATTAATAAAAATATGGCTTCAATATTTTAAAATATAATAACATCCAGGGTTTGGTATAAAAAAATTTGAGATTATAGATGTTGAGAAATCAATAAAATTGAGATTTATAAAACTCACAGGAAGTTTATAGTCAAATTTTTATCAACGATTTCAGCAAGACAAGTACACATGGACACAGATTGATTAAAAATTGAAATAAATAAATCAATATTGATGTCAAAGTGATGATACAAATGTATTTTCAATGATATCATAAAACTACAATATGGAGGAAGAGGAATAATCTAATTTAAAATATATAAACATTACAAGATTTTTTTTATATAATGTAAATATATAGTAGGAGACAACTTTAGTATTTTAGATTAGAATAAGATGGAAAGAAAACAGCAATCTGGATTAATCATCTTAGAGGATGTGATTCAAATATGAAGCCATTCAAGAATGATAATTAGCAAGGAAGAAACCTACAATTTGTTTTATTCAATAGCGTGAAGTTTAAAAGAATTCGATACAATATACTATAAAGAGAATGGATATAACTGACAAAAATTTATTTAAATAAGAAAAATAAGCATAAAATTGTAATGAAAGTGGTAACAAAAATAGAACAACTATGTGAACAAAAATACTAAAGAAGATATAAACAAAATTGAAGTGAAATCAGTATATTGAAAAAACAGCTAAAACAATTTATAGCAGTTATTATTAAAAGTGAATAAGAGACACCATTTATAAATAAAATGTGCTAGTATTAAAATCACATGTTGGAATGAGTGCATTAAATGTAGAACAAAAAAAAGTGGGAAGTATAGGTGATAAATTTGAGGATAATGTTTTTAAAACCAATGATAAAAATGAAATGAGTGATAAGAAATAACAATATTAAAGATTCTGATGATGAAGATATATTTTATAATACAGATGAAAATATAAGATCTGAAAGATCTGAATTAGAATAAATATTGGAAATGGAAAAAGATAAATTATTTAGTAACAAAGATGAAGAAAGCGATAATGAATATGAAAATAGAGAAAGATCTAAAGGTAATGATGAAAACTAACTTTGATAAAACATAGTAAACTTGATAATAGAAAGAAAATATAAGACTATATATATAATGATTTACAAACTAGTGATGATAAAGATGAAAATAAAAAAAGAATGACAATGGCATAAACTCTAATAAAGTAAAAAAAGTTTCTTATAAAGTTGAATAATATGTAGAAATATTGTATAGTTTCACAGAAGGTAAAGAATTAAAAATTGCAGTTACAAAATTAAAAATTATTCCACTTATAAAATAAATATATATATAATTGAAGATATAATACAAAGAGTGCACCAATATCTCAAACAAGTTCTTAATTGATAAGTACAATAAGAGAAAATATTTAAAATCTCTATCCAGAACATTCTTATCCCCAGACCAATTGGTTTTGAGCTTATGACTTACCTCAGTGAGGAGCTAGGATATTCAGACACTAGATCTAAAATATCAACTCAAAACCAGTACTTATTTCATACGTAATATTTAAATAGAAACTCTGAAGTTTTTGGAGATGAAAATGTCTTTTACTTCAGCTATCTAACTTAAATAGCTATATGGGACTGAACCAATTTCAGATCTACCATATATTAATAGCCTCAGCATAGCCAAAGCCATAAACATAAAATTATAACATTTGTAATACAAGCTTATTAAATTAAGTCACATGATATATGACTTGATTTCCTTGCAATTATTGTTTGCTCAAGACTTTGGTGATTTTATATTGCTAAGCCTATTAATATATCGTGTATCTGAACTTAGTTCAGTCCCATATGGATATTTAAGTTAGATATCTGGATTTGAAGATATATAGATGTCTGAAAATTTCAGATTTTTTTACTTCATAGGTAACTAGTAGATAAATGCTGGGGCTTGACCTGGTATTATTAAATCTAATTCCTGAATGTCCTAGCACCTCACTGATGACAGCCAGAGCTAGAAACTGGTCTGGGAATACGGATATTCAGAAAAGCTTGTTAAGAGCTATAGCTCATTATATATTTGTAGTACAAACTTATTAAACTAAGTCACATAATATACGATTTGATTTTCTTGCAATTATAGTCTAATGAAGCATAAAAAATATAGGAAAATGTTTTCATAAAGAAAGTGTGAAAACTGAAGTGGTAAAATACCTCAGCCATTTCATGAATACCACTCTATCTACCCAGTTACAATTAAAATTATGGTAATAAGAATAATTTCAAGAATTAAAATTAAATTAATAATAGATACGACTACTATTCTTTAATTTTAAACAACAATTTGATGAAAGTAACCATAAAGAAATTGAAAGTATATACAAAACATATTTCATTCCTATAAGATAAATTAATTTATTCTTATATATAAATCCCTCCTGTAAGATATCTACTTACATATATTTCTGCCTGAATTTAATGCATTATTTAACTCTTTCCTTCAAGTTCTTCAAAGTTATAAACACATATTGCACCATATTATTCATAAATCATAAATATACTTTGATATATCTTTTTTATATAAAAATTTACATTGTTTAATAACTCATAATTAAAAATATTTATAAGAACACTCAGATGTGCAATGAATCTTTAAAAAATTTTCATACCTTTTAAAATATAAAGATAATAAGCATAGTCTTTTCTTTCTTTTACGTTAATGTTTTTTTAACGTTCACAGATGCTTAAAACTGCTCTGCATCATACTCTCTTCTTGAACATTTTAATGATATTTGGATTTTATCATTACAGTTTTATCTAATAATGACTGTTTTTATATAGTTAGTGTTACTAGAATTTTGTCTTTACAATTTACCTAGTGGTTAATAGATATTTATGTCATAATCTCTTTTTAGACATTTGCTATGTTTGTAGCTTTATTTTGATTTTCTAGATAAATTGTTTTCATATCAGATTTATTATTCATATCTTAGCCTTCCTGACATTCTCTTGTCCATTTATTTATTTTGATTTCCTTTTAATATTATGATTCGTCAAGTTCAAGTTTAAATACCATGTTATTTCCATGAAGTTTTTTTTACACTTGGTAATATCATGTTTACCTTTAATGACACTTTATCATAATTAATAACATCATGGATAATATATTTAATTAGATCATAACAATAAAAAATGTCATAGTTGTTTTAAATGATATTTGACAGTCAGTTCTATCTATTATCCATATTCATCAATCATTGACCAAACTAGAGCATTGGTGTTAAAGTATTTATTTTAACTTCATTTTAGCTTGTTTATATGGATCCATCTAACAATACTAACTTCATTTTCAGTTCTATAACATAATAGATACTTGCTATAATCATTCTCCACATATCCATTTTTTAAAAAAAAATTCTTAGCCTTTCATATCACATCCTTTTTATTTTTTTATACAGAACAAAGTTATATTTAGTTATCACAAAGCTTATTAGTATTTGAAGCTTTCTTCCATTTTGATCCTCCAGTCTTAGCATTAATTTTACACTTCTTTGTCTAGAAAGCTATTAAGTTAGTGTCTTTATTTCCTTCAAGTTATATTTAACTTCTGAGACTTGCTTTAGTGTTTGAAACTTTCTTCTACTTTGATCTTTCAGTCTTAGCATTAATTTTTACACTTCTTTGTCTGGAGAGCTGTTAAATTAGTGTCTTTATTTCCATCAAGCTACATTCCACTTCTGAGACATGCCTTAGTGTTTGGAGCTTTTTTCTACTTTGATCTTTCAGTCTTAGCATTAATTTTTACATTTCTTTGTCTGGAAAGCTGTTAAGTTAGGGTCTTTATTTCCATCAAGCTATATTACACTTCTGAGATTTAATATTAAGTAAAAAGAATGATATTTCTGTGTCTTTCACTTTTAAGTTTTTAATTCTAATTACTGAAAATTAAAATCAAACTTTTAATTGAAATATTTTTCTTTTGACTGAATTTGATTCATAATTTTTCTCACATTGCACTTTAATTGGCTCCCAAAGTAATGGCTTTCCCACATAAGAAATATCTGCTAAATGTTATATATAGAGCTTGCAAAATAGTGCAGAATATCACCAATCCCAGACTGGTTTCCACTACTGGTGTCCTCAGTGAGGTGCTAGGATATTCAACCATTAGATTAAAAATACCAGGACAAGCTCAGTACTTTATCTAATGTATAACTATTAAGTAGAATATCTGAAATTGTCAGACATCCATATGTCTTCCAATCCAGCTATCTAACTTAAATAGCCTAAGGGATTGAACTAAATTCATATACACCTTTTTTTGCTATTAAGGCCTTGGTGATTTTATATTGCTAAGGCTATTAATTTTATCTGAACTTAGTTCAATCCCATATGGCTATTTAAGTTAGATAGCTGGATTGGAAGACATATGGATGTCTGACAATTTCACATTTCCTACTTAATAGTTATACATTAGATAAAGTGATGGGTTTATTCTGATATTTTTAATCTAATAGTTGAATATCCTAGCACATCACTGAGGATGCCAGTAGCAGAAACCAGTCTGGGGTTGGGGATATTCTGCAAAGCTTGATAAGAGCATATTTTGTGAGCTCTATATATAACATTTGTATATACAAGCTTATTAAATTAGGTCATGTGACATCTGACTTGATTTTTTTTTGTAATAATATTTACTAAAAAATGATTACCATTTTTCAGTTTCACATCACTCTTTATTTGTTGTGATTCTATAGAAATATTAATTTGTTCAGTAACTACATCATTTTTATAATAGATCTTAGTCTCTACAACAATGTCAGATTTCTTTACAGTATTGCACTCTGTATAGAAACCTCAATCAACATTAAATCCAATTGAAAAATCTTACAATATTTTTAAATTTGACAGTTTGTCATCTTTCTGAAACATTTTCTATATTTTTTCCTAGATAACTTATTATTAATATCATTATGTTATACTTTATTGTTTGGATGTTTTGTTCTATATTTTTGAGCATTTTTTATTAATTGTTGTAGTCTTTGATTTTCCATTTTCGGTGGGGTTTTGTGAAAATTGATTTTTCCTTCTCCAGTGGATTTTGTTGAATTTGGTTTTACATATTTTATAGATTTTGTGGAGCTTAATTTCTTCTTCTTTTGCATCTCATGATTATTTATTCAAATTATAATTTCTTTTTAGTTAAAAGAAAATAACTTTTAATATTTCTTTACTATAAAATCAGTTATCCTTCACTTTCTTCTATTCAATGCTATTCTCATCAATTTGGATAGATTTAGCCTGTTTTGTTCTCTCTTAAATGTTTCCTTGACCTAATTTCTTTGTTCTATCCTATTTAATTTATGCACTTATTTTTTATTCTTTATCTCTAGGCAAATCTTCCTTTTATTTATTTAATCCTGTTGCATATATATGCGATTGTTTATACATATTTATTTTTTTATTGCCATCAATACTAGGAATCAAGATGCCACATGTTAGTTGCATCAATATGTAGTTTGTGAGCCATGTAAATATCAATATGCATGATCCAACTTGATCATCCAATGAACATTCTAGCATTGGAAAGTCATTATGTCCCAGATAAAAAGTATAGCAGATGCAATAATATCAAGTAATGGATCCTAAACATAGTTTGATTCATGTGACCAGCAACCAACTGCTAAACTAAAAAAAATCAATGCAATAAACAAACGTTTATTCATCTGGCACATATTGGTCGATAACTAGATAATTTCCAGAACCATTCATCATCAACACTTTATGTAATTTGAATGCTCAAAGTAAGCTCTCACTGAAATATTGTGTAAACTGATTACATTTCTCTAATACCACTCTTACTTATACATCTAAACCATATCTTAAAAATAATTTAGACTAGAACAAATCAATTTCAGGATAAGGCTAATTCTACATCTTTGGTGCTATCTCTTGAAGCAGAAGATTGACTTAGTTATCCTTCTCTCTCTCTGTAAATAACTTTCTCCATTTTCATAAATTATTTGTAATTAGTACAACTTAGGAACATTTTGAACTCTTTCTGCACATTAGGTAATCCACAATCACATATATAAGTAAACTGTATGTCGTATAGTCAGGTTGAAATTTGAATAAAGAATGAATACAAATACTATTTTTTAATTGAAAAATAGCAATTTAATAAATTAAGAAAATGTGAGAATGACCAAAGAAATTCAAAATATATACATATTCATAAAACTATTCTTTCTTATTGCATCGCCATGTGTACACCATATAATACTAAATCATCCATATACAGTACTTTATTACTGTTACACAATGCTTTATTTACCACCCTCTTTTACTGTTTACAGTTGAAGTTAGAAAATATAAAAGGTCTGAAGAAGATTGCTGGGGCAATTGAAATGGTAAAGTGTAAATAAAGCATTGTGTAACAGTAGTAAAGTGCATAGATGATTTAGTATTATATGGTGTCATATTCATAAAACATACTATAAATTATCCTTATATAATAAGTGTATCTTTAAGTGCATCTTTAAATGCATTAATCACTCCAGCAAAATGTATCTTTTTGGATATATTTCTGACTGGATTTAATATTTTATTTAGGTGCCCTTCTTTAAAGATGTATGCATATAATGCACATCATTTGTTAATTATACAAGCACGTACCTTATGAGATTGTAAAATACAAATATACACTACTTACTATCTTCATAATAAAATAAATTATGTAAAAGTATAAAAGGAAAATACAAGATGTTATAAAATTTTTAAAAGAGAGATGGAAGAGTTACAAGAAGTAATTAATTGGAATATAATGGAAATTGACATCTCATTAATTTTCAGTGAAACTACTCTATTATTTCTTGAATTTTTATCTTAGTTTAAATTCTACTTTACAGTTCTTTTATTGTGCAAAGTCTAATTTTATACACACTTTTGACAATACTCAAAATAACTATTTTCATTGCATATTAACTTGACTTGTTTGAAATTTTTTCTTCCAAATCTTGGATTTTCCACAGTTTTACTATTGCATCAGAAGCTTTACTAAGTTTTAATATTTTTCATGACACTATTTTATATTAATTTAGAGTTGGTTGATTTTTTACTCTTTGGCAGCTCTTTGGTTGGTAGCCAGATTACCAATTCAGAAACAGTTTATCATACATGCCTGACAGAGAGGAGGCAGGGCTATAAAATATATTTAAATGAAATTCATTCTTTCTCAATGACTACATTTACATAAATTAAGTTTGGCAATTAGCAAATCATCTTATAATTCAGCCCAGTAAAGAATGTCTGCAATTGGGAAGACTTAATGATAATGTACGATTTCAATACTAGTTTCACTTTAGAGGATTTTTACTAGATTTATGAAAGTTTTATTTCCGATATTTTCAGCACTGAAAACTAATGACAAATTTTCACTTTCAACTATTCCAGTTACTCAAGTGGAAAACACTACAGAAAATTGATTTTGTTTTTTATCTCTTAAATATACTTCAGTCTTCCCATCTGACAATTTGTGTTTTATGAATTGAAAAAGAAACTATTTGTTTATTGGATGCTGATGGACTTAGTTTTCAATATGACTCATTTAATTAATAAATTGAATGTAAAAGAAACCAACCTCACTGAAATCACATTTTGAAATGTTTGAACAGTTTTAGTTTATAAAAAATGATGTTTAATTTTTAAGATTGACTTTATACACCCTAAATATTAAATAAGGAAAAATATTTTTTTTACTTTACAACCAAATAAGAATTCAAAATAAGATTCACAGATCACATGACCCTATCTCTTAAGCTTGTAAGTTATAAACAGTGAGGATTGCCAATTCCTCAACAAGCTTTGTGATAAGCCAGCACTTAAAATATCTCTGTCAGGACCCCCCCCCAAACCCCTGACCATGGTTTCGTGCTTTGGCACTCCTCAAAGAGGTGCCAGTGTAGGTTCAGACACTAGATCTAAAAATACCATCCCAAAGCCAAGCACTTATCTAAAAGTTATCTATTGAGTGGAAAATCTGAAATTTTCAGACATCTACATGTCTTCAAACCCAGCTATCCAACTCAAATAGCTATATGGGGCTGATTTCATGATAATTCAGAATTTATATTTTAACTTCAATAATAAATCCACACAATTATTTTTTATTAATAATTTTTGATTAATATCTGAAATAGTTATTACGATTTTACAAATAATAAAGTTTGATGCCACCTATCAACTTTACTTGCCATAAAAAATACAAAATGATTAATTCATTTTTCTTCATGATACATGAAATATTAATGTTCATTAATATTGCTTTGCTACATTTTCATTGTTTTTATTTAATTTTAATTCTTAGAAAAAAAAATGTATTTGAATCCTTAAAATTGATCAAATAATTCAAAACTTCAATCTTTTTTAAACCTTAGCTTGCAGAAGTGTTTTTTATATATGCACACATATTTTTAAACATTAAAAACTTATTAATGTTGCAGTTTTAATTTTATAGTAATGTTATGCCTCCATTCACATTGTTTTGTTTTATCTTTGATTACTAGCTCATATAAATACTGTTGTAATATATCTATATACAAGCTATTTCACTGTAACACTACCATTATAATATAATAATCAAAATATTCTAGAATAGTAAAAAATTCCATATGCTTATACAAATTAAATCTTTGCTATAATATATATATATATATATAATATACAAACTATTATACAATTACAAATATCCAGTAACACCCTCTGTTTAAAGATCTATATCTCAATAATAGCAAACTTTAAAATAACATCAAAAGTTAAAGGTTATTTTTTATTTACATGAATATTATCTCCCATTTCCATTCTTTATTATAATAACGATCCATAAAAAAACTTCATTCAAAATATACAACTCTCTGGAGAAGCTTAAAATATTTTTGCAGAATGTCAAGAACGATTCTATTCTTTCACATTTTCACACCAATAAAAAGTAGATTTCTAGATTTAAATCCACATAAAAACTTGGGTTTGAAATAAAAAAGAACCCCTTTTAGTTCAAGTACAACTTAAACAAAAGAGCTATTATAGGTATAATGGAAAAACGGTTTGACCTCAGAGATTGTTCATTAGTAATAATTGATAATTTTTTGATAATATCAAAGGTTAAAGATTATTTTTTTACTTACATGGATATTATCTGATTTTTATTCCTTATTATAATAACAATTCATGAAAAATATTTAATTCAACAAATACAATTCTCTGGAGAAATTTAAAATATTATTTTCAGAATGTCAAGAAAAATGCTATTCTTTCACATGTTCACACTCATAAAAATAGCTTTTTATGTTTAAATCCATATAAGAACTTGTATGAAATAAAAGTGGATTCGTTTTACTTCAACAAAAACTCAAGGAAAAGTGCTATTACATGTTTAATGGAAAAACTGGTTTGGCCTCAAGGATTGTCAATTAGTAATACACCTGGGTCTCGTTTTACGCGATAGATATGTTCCTCAGAAAACATGCGCAAATGAAATTGTGCAAAAATAGATGTAACTTGCCTTGAAAAGGGGGGGGATACAGACTGTGATTTTTCAAAACTCACGTAAAAGCAAAGCACCAACGTAAAATTTATTTTAAAATTCGTGCAAAAAAAAAAATAAAGAAATAAAATATGACTAATAAAAAATTTCAAATTTGAAAAAAATTGATACAAGACAAACTTTTTTTAACTATAATATTTAATTTTATTCAAAACAATATATTTTTATGCATAATTTACAGTAATTTATATTTTTTATACACGTTTTAATTATTATCGCTATTTGCCGGTAAACAGGTTCGTTTGCAAACTGAAAAAAAAATCAGATTCTTCACAAGATGAAATACAACTAGCGCCAATGTCACTCTCATGTTGTGTTAATTAATGGTTTTCTGGTGATAACATAATTAGTAATTAATCTAACAACTAAAAATTAAATTCTTATTTTTGTCTTTAATTTTCAATTTTAATTGTGCCCACTGCTATTACTCATCTTTTAAAAATAGACTTGCGGACACTAAATGATTAATAATTGATTAAATGTTCTTTTTTAAAAAGCAAAACCAGAATGTGATTTAAAATGCAAAATTAACAAGCACAATGTTTGAACAAATTTACATTATAATCTTGTAAAATTTAATGTGTGTATACATAAAATGTGGAAATCATGATTTTAATTTCATTATTGCATAAAATCTTACTATTATAAAGCACTAAAAATATTGAAATTACTAAGTTGAAAGTCGAATTTCAATAATGTGCTATTACTTTGAATATAACATGAGTGCGCGAAATTTATTATTTAAAGAAATAGCGCAATATCGGAGTTCGACTTCCGGTGAAACACGAATCTCATAACTTCAAAATCGTGTTAAATAAGTCCGCGTAAAAAGAGACCCAAGTGTACTTGAAAATTTCTTGGTAACATCAAAGGTTAAAGGTTATTTTCTATTTACTTGGACATTATCTCTCATTTCCATTTTTATTGCATATATATGTATGCACACACTTTTATTGTTAAAAGGAGATTGCCTTGACAACAGTTTGAAATTGTTGATTGTTTTTGATATTGGGATTGTCTAAGTGTTGACTGGTTTTTAATGATATATATATATGATTAAGTAAATTGATATTTCAGAAGGGGGTGTAACTTTTTTCTGTTAATTGAATTATAACCCAAATTATACATAAATATGTATTCTTTCTAAAATCTTACACATCTTCAACTTATGAATGCAAGCAAAATGTTCTTGTATTCCACAACATAACAAACAACAGCAAAAAAATCATACTACAAAAGTTGTTCTGAACTCATTCATATGGTTAAAAAGCTATCAAATCATTTTTCAAAGTTAAAAAATATCAACATGTCAATTTTTATAATGATTGGAGCTGTAGAAATCACAAAAACTTTATATATACAATAAGACCTTTTTGTTCAGCATGAACTAATACATCGTCATAACTGAAAATACCCACTAAATATCAAAAAATATTATAAATATCTTGAAGTGATTATACCTATAATTTCATAAACCAAACTCTGCAATTAAGTTGTCAACACACACAATTTTTGTATTTAAGGTATTAAAATTTTTACAGTCTTTAGTTCAAAACAAAACATTCCTTTTCACGAGGTCGCAAAAAAGAGACATCTGCTGGATCTCTAAAAGCCCCTGAAAAAGAAATCAGTTTCAATTTATATTAAAAGAGGGCATTGCATTCTGCGCATATCACATCTAACAAAAAACAAACAAACATAAATGTTAATATATAATCCCAAATAATTTTATTGCATTTTAAAATATAATGATTTATATAAATTAATTATATCTATAATATGAAAGAACAGATCTGCTATTTTACATTGGAGCACATTAGAATATCCATCTTATTTATTTACAAGTATTTTACATGGGTTTTTTTTTAATTAAATATTTAGTCTAACAATCTGTGATTTTAATCATTTTTTTATAAGATTGCAAATAAAATGATAATTTCTTATGATTTGCATCATATATATTTAATGTTACATTATAATTTGAATACAATACATATATGTGATTATATAAACATTAAAAGGGTAAAGCTAAACTAGTCAATAAATAATCAAAACTACCCCAAATTCAAAACACAACTAGCCAAGAAAATAAACACTAAAACATTACCAATGGTTTCACTGCTACAAGCAGACTTCTCAAGTGTAAAGGACTACAAAATAACATTTTTAAACTAAACTTTTACCCCCAAATCCATTTACTACCCATACACCCTTAATATTAAAATAATTTTTTAATAAGTTTTTTAAAAAAGGAATTAAAGAATCTTTATTATTAAAAATTTATGATTTTGAAGCAGTTAACTTATTTAGTTCTTTGAATATTAAGAGTGCATGGGAATTAAGTGGAATTATGGGTAAAAGTTTAGTTTAAATATGTTATTTTGTAGTTCTTTACATTTGAGAAGTCTGCTTGTAGCAGTGAAACCATTGGTAGTGTTTTAGAGTTTATTTTCTTGTATAATCTGGTTGAGTTATGAATTTGGGGTAATTTTGATTATGTGATTATATATATGTATGTTGGTGTGTATATGTGTGATTATTTGTTAATATTATTCTGCTTTAAAAATGAACAACTCACTTAAAGATATGTACATATAAAGTTTCTAAAAAATATTTGAAACTTTTAATACATGTCACTGCTAAATGTAGTTAAAATATGTTCATAATATAAGATGGCTATTCTTTTATTCTATGTTGAGTAGCAATTAATGTTATTAAACTTTACATTTACAATTGAGTAAAAATAAAAAGTCAGATGTCACATGACTTATATATAGCTTGCATTTACCAATATGTAAACTTAAGAGCATACTAACTCTCTAAACAAGCTTTTTTTTTATTATGATAAATGCTACTACAAGAGAAGGCATTTCAAATCATCTTTATCTTAGTTTGTCCCCATCCCCAGACCGGTTTTGACCTATGGGTCTCTTCAGTGAGGAGTTGGGACATTAGATTCAAAAAACCAACTCAAGCTAATCATTACTGAAATTTGCCTATTGCTAGAATAAAATATTCTGCATATTACAGAACATAGCTTGTAACCTACTCAAATTTTTTATGTATTCCTAAACAATAAACCATTGAATTAATTTATGCCCTGTATTTTTGGTGCAGTGGTAATGTGCCTAACTCTGGAGGTTAAGGCAACCATAGTCCAGCTTTTCCATTTCTGGTGCTTTAACTTTTTATGAATTCCTGAGCAGGAATCCATTCTATAAAACAGTGATAGTATTGTGAACATTGAAGATCAAAGTCCATAAAAAATAGCCTATCTCTATCAACTCCAATGCTCCAAACCTTTTATGGACTCCAAAGTAATAAAGCATTTGATTAAATTATGTTTTGTAATTTGGTGCAGCTGTAAAGTGGTGAACTCTGGGAATTAATTTTATTGATTATGATTTAGCTCTATCATTTCAAGTCCTTGAACTTTTTATGAACTCCCAAGCAATAAACCATTCAAATATTGGTACTTGTGAGTTTTCAAGTAAACCAAGATGGCAGCAATGTATTTTTGATAAATATACCATTTTGAGTGTCTACAATCTAGTGAAAATGTTTTAGTTGTTAATTTTTAAAAAAATAATAAATCAATTGTTAAATTTAAAAAAATGTATTAAATTCTGATAAATTTTATTAGAATCTTTATTTCAATTTTTTCATAGCTATATTAGAACATAAAAGCCATGAAATACTTTTAACGTAGTCGTATTTTGTTTCAATTCAGGGTGTTTCTTTTTGTCAGAATTTTATTTAATAAATTGCCATTGTGATCAAAATTTGAGACTTTTCTGTCACAGAATTCCCAAACAATAAACTATGTGATTTTCTTTTATATGACCTGGCTCAATAGACTGGCAAACGATTCCAGATCAGTGGGTCATGACCTTAGCTTTACCAATTCCAGGGTAAAGAACTTCATATGAGTTTTCCAGAAACAAACCATTCTTTTATTCTTTGTATGATTTGATGTAGTGACAGTGACAAATTTTAAAAATCAAGATCCATAGTTCATGCATGATCTAACCCCATCAATTTCATAATCTGAATTTCTTATGAAATCTTGACCCATAAACTATTTGATTATCTCTTGCATGATAGAAAGAGAAATTCTAGAGATCAAGGCCCAAGGATTCCATCATTTTGAGTTTACAAACGCAAATTATTTATAAACTCCTAGGCAATAAACAATTATATTAATTTTGCTGAATATTTAATTTTAAAATTGAACAGGATTTTTATTCCTATTAAAATCGTAATTACAAGATAGCGTTGTAAATATTTCAAAATGAATGTATAACTTTGAGAATATACAAAAACTTAGAAATCAAAGAGAAATAAACAAAAAGTATTTTTTCCCATGTGTCAAAGCATCGGCCAGGAAGCGAACCCATGTACCCTGGACAACCGCTTGTAAGTCAGCTGTGCTGACCACTCGGCCACCAACACTTGACAAAAAAAAGTAATTTGTCAGTCAAAACAACTTGAAATGCAAAAGAACTTTTTTTTAAAAGGTAAAATTTTCTTAAAGAATAAACTCATGCATGTAATTATATGTTGAACCATGGTATCATTTTTAGTATTAAAGAAATTCCTCATAGAAGGCAAATAAGAAATGGAAATAAAAAACTGGCTACAGAAACAAAGTTACAAAATATCACAAGAATTTGGTGATTCAGGGAAAAATAGATTAACATTATATTTCAGAAAAATTAATATATGGTTTAACTAAATCCATGATATGTTCCTTTAAGACCTATTGTTTCTTATAGAAATTTACTATGTCAAATCTTATCAAGATTTCTTCTTACTGTCCTTAGTCTTTTGACATACAAAAACAATTCTTTGTCAGGGGTTCTCAGCACTTTGTGAAATTAATCGAGAACACTTTAAAATAAAAAGAATTGACATAAATGTATCCTGTGATGAAGCATGGTTTTCATAAAACAAAGATTGAATAAAAAATACTAGCTTGGAAGCCAAAATAATTCATTTTATTGATAATATATTACAAATCTTAACATTCTGCATAACTTTCAATACAACATTGAATTCTTCCAACAAAATGAAGGAATGGCTAGTTTGAAAACCACATCCAAAAAGCAACTATATTCACCTAAATGTTAGATTTCTATGGTAATGATATTATACATTCACATGTTGAAAAAATATTGCAAATATTCTGGACACTGTCAATAACACATTCCTTCGATTAAATTCACAATAGAATCAGAATAAGAGGAAAAATTTGTGTTCTGAGATGTTCTTATGATAAGACTGTCTTGTGGCAAAATCAAACCTGTGTTTTTCAGAAAATTCTCATACACACTTGACAGAAACACAAATTATGGATTTATACTACCACTATGGAACAGTGCAAAAAAAGTGTGGTTCAAACAAGTGATTTGAAAAAAGAAAATTGCTACACAGTATCCATGCATATCAGGGATAGTAGAAAAAGTAAAAAAATATGCAAACATTACACTATAAAAACAGTTTTACAGCAATGTATAAAAAATCCTAATATTTGTAAAATCTAAACTTGAAATGCTGGAAAATAAAAACTGCATCAAGCAATACAATGTGATTGTAGAAAGATGTATAATGATGAAAACAATTCTCTGCTCTAGCAAAAAAGATTGGAGAAAAATATATTAATGATTAGCAGAGCAAAAACAAATACATGTAAAGGAGCATACCATGCATGCATCAATGGATAATATACCATGCATGCATCAATGGATATATATTCAATTGGGAAAAAAAATTAAAAAAAAAAAAATTAAAGATAATGCTCACTTAACAATGGTAATTAACCTATAAACCAATTCAGTCTCCAACACATTGCAAAACACCATTTCCTATGCAAACACAAGCTGTTATTAGCAATAACAAATTCCATACAGTAGTGCATTCGATCATTAAAACTAGGTGCAGTATTCTCAGATCCAAAACTCCTCATTGATAAAAGCTGCAAGCTAGAAACTAGTCTAGGGATACTGGATAAGTAGGCACTAGATGGAAATTGTATGCACAAACTTTCCTGCATCCATTGATTACTAAGGCTTGCACTGCGTGACATTACTATATGGAGGATTTTCTACTGCTAAATCAATTCAGTAGAATAATTTATAATGTTTAGAAACCACTCAATAACTTTGCTTCTAAGAAAAAGTAAAGAATTCAGAACCCAATAGATAAGTATATCAAATTTCTCTTGACTGCTGCGTTTGACAAAGCAGCCTAATTGGTTTATAGCATATTATTAAAATTTAGTATTTATGATTTTAAACATCTCTACTTTGATTCTAATGCTAGTCCTGTCTCTGGTCAAGCCAGTAACATCAGATGAACAGAAAAGAATGATATGATTTGAAATGTTGCATCATATAGTAACTTCTGTATTGCTACTAATAGTTTAATGTGGCAACTGATATTAAATGATGAAATTAATTCAATATTTAATTACACGTAAAATACCACATTTTAAGTCAAACTGTTCAAAATCTGTGTATATGCAATATAAAAAGATTTTTTTATAATAAATGTTTTTTTTAAAATTATTTACAAATTCATATATATACCCAATACATAAAAATACAACAATATCTAGCAAACTTATCAAAAATAAAGAAGAAACAGGAAATTACTTATTGATTGCCAAAAATAAAAAGAGTATTGCAAAAACTTTCATTTCCTTTTTTATTTTTAAATAGAAAATAAACATTTGTTATAGTTTTTCTGTATAAAAGTTATTGATCTATTAAGTTTTAAGTAGAATATTTATTTTGCTGCTTATTATTTAGAAAATAAGTTTATATTTCATTTGTTATTTTGAATGTGATGTTTGTCTTTACAAAGGAAACTCATTCATAAAAAGACTTTTAAGGCAATATTTAATGTTCTTGATATTTTATCTATATAAGAAGCATTTGATAAATAATTTACTAAAATAATATTTATTAGAGAAGATATTTACAAAGATGGTTCCATAGCGTAAGCTTGTGGTTAAAACACCTGTAGAGGCCCCTACTATCGCATTTTATACGCATATTATGGAGGTTATAGTCTCAATAAATATTACTTACGTAATCAATGTGCGTTTAATAAATTTATAATTACAACTTTAAATTACTGTAATAGATTTCTAAATATAAAATCTTTCCATTGACTCGTTGTAAATCGAAAGATTTCGCGAGTATTAATGTGTAATAAGAAATGTAAACTTAATCAGTGAAGTATTGAATAGCTTCACGCTCGCAGATCTAACCGCTTCAGCTTCACTTATTTAAATAGAAAGTAGGTTGAAGTAAAGAAGGTTCCCCTCTTTTCTTCCATTGCGTAAACTTGTGGTTAAAACACCTGTAGAGGTCCCTACTATCGCATTTTATACGCATATTATCGAGGTTATAGCCTCAGTAAATATTACTTACGTAATCAATGTGCGTTTAATAAATTTATAATTACAACTTTAAAGATGGAAATAATATTTATTATTTTCTGCAGAAAATAATCAACTCAAGCCTAGTATTTTTTTTATTTGATATGTGGATTAGATTTCCAAGATTTCTTGGTCATTCTTTTGATGCATAAGAAGCCATACCAGTAGCATTTACAAACACTGAAGTTAAGAATCATCTTTTTGAAATATGGTTGAGTTAAGTAGAACACAATTTGAAAATCTTGATCAATGTTCAAATATTTTTTAGGCTGGAAGGTAATCTTCTTGCAGCCCATTCTACAAATAGCAATCTCCGCATGGAAACCTTATATTAAAACAGGCAAAACTCTCCATACAGTAGTGCCACCCAGCAATAACCAGAATAATCAATGGATTCCAGAAGGCTTGTACATAAAATCCCCATCTAGTGCATAATCTTCCAATATCCCCAGACTTGTTGCTGGCTTGTGGCCTTTGTCAGTGAAGAGTCTTGGATCTGTTCTCAGATCCAAGGCTCCTCCTGATGAAGACCAAGGCTCCTCACTGATGAAGGCCACAAGCTAGAAATTAGTCTGGGGATATTGGATGAGTAGGCACTAGATGGGGATTTTATGCACAAGCCTTCTGGAATTCATTGATTAATCTGGTTGTCACTGAATGGCACTACTATATGGAGAGTTGTGCCTTTTTTAATTAACAGTTATGTGCTAGCATAAAAAATAGTGATCATGTGATCTTTAGTGGTTTGAAACCTGATATTTTGTTGAACGCCTGAATAATGATAGCAAATTATGAAAATATTATTAAGGCTATTAGGGTGAACATAGTAAGATGTGAGATTTACAGAGATAAAGAGTCCTATGCAAATGAAATGAAAAATGACTATATACAATTGACAATCATAGAACACATCAACTATCCCATATACCTTCTACAAAACAATCTTAAGGATAGTACTCAGTGGAGGCCTGTGAAACTTTTAAGCAGAGGTGCTTTATTATAGTATTGCCACCAAAATATGAACAAAGAAACAAAACAGAGCATTTCGCAATCATAAAACTTATTTTATTTTTTCGTACCAATCATTGTTAAAATATTATCTGTGCTTATATAATATATACACAAATGTAAATCAAGTTTATTATTTAGCCGGGTAAATACTTGGAGTATATGAATTTTCTAATCATATGTTAAACATCAGTTATACTAATGAGAAATAATTATGCAAAAAAAAAACTTTGCTAGGGATTATTAATTTGCGTGTTGCCATGGATACGATAATAGATGGAAAATTGGAATTATCATGCATAACATATGTATATATAATTCTGTTATACCTAAATTAATATATGAGGAACTATCTTAATTTAACATACAATGCAATGGGTCACAATTATCTACTGTGCATGTGTGGAAATTGTCACACAAAAGCAGAAACTTAGTCAAGCATTGTTAGCCGAGAGGTCAGCGCAGCTGCCTTGCAAGTAGTTGTTGTTCACCTCCAGGCCGATGCTATGACATATAGGGGTGGGGAGCAGAAGCTTATTTAAAGACTTTAGAGATTTCTAATAAAATTTTTGTATGTTATTTATTCTTTATTCCTTTTTCTACTTTGTTATTTGACATTAAATAAATTTGTTTTGTTACTTCTAATTGTATTAAGTTTATTTAAACTTGCCATGGATAATAATACCCTTCGGATATAGCAAGGTCTAGTGTATTTTTTGTTTTAACTAAGAGCCATTTGACAAATGATAAATTTTGTAGTAAATCAACCTTTACTGTTTATTTCAATTTTTTATGTCATGTCAATTGGGAAAATGTATTTTTTTTTATCTATTCAACATTAATACTCATCATGATAAATATTTGAAATAATATTTCTTTTATTATTTTGTTATACTTTTCTGTAATAAACATTTACATATTAATTACAAGCAAAAACTGTTTTATTGCTAATCCTAAATGAAAACAATAAGAATGTATTCACGCTAAAGAAAAACCAGAATACATTAACGTACCATGTACAAATAATTACAGATACTGCTTAAAAAACAGCTCTTTAGTTAAGTGCATGATAAAAGCAAACAAATATTGGAAGAACTTGCTGAAATCCATCAAAATGATGTTTCTGACACTCCACAATTAGCAGCACCTTTGAATAGAAACTCAAGGGTCACTTAAAATACCTTTTTTTTAGAAAAATAATTTAATTAGTTGCATTTATATAATAATTATACAAAATATTGAATGATTGTTATATTATTGATATAATACAGTAATTAAATTTTTTTTTTTAGCAGTGCCGGAGTACCACAGAGCTGATGGATCAGCCATTACTGGCAGCACATTTACCAAGTTTATATTTAAAGATAAAATCTACTACTTTGTAGATGAAAACATTAGTTTTATATATGTTTTACTTTTCACCTTAATGGAAAAGTTCATTTTTTTCTCATTGTAATGCAAAATGATTATTTGCATTAGCAGTCCAATAAGAGTAGCATTTCTAGCAAGTTTCTGAACAAGAATAAAATCTCCTATGTTCCATTGTCAATTTTATATATAGTTATTTTAAGGGATAGCTTATTTTAAACCCATTTTAATACCCTGTACTTATTAGCAATCTTAAGCATACAGGAATGCTAAAAATTATACTGGCAGCATTTAGTTAATTAATCATTAAACCAGAAATTACAAATAATGTTATAACAATATATTTATTTATATTACAAGTCTCTGATTTATAATTCTGCATGTATATGGATCTTAAAATGAGCATAAAGTCAAGTCTTACACATAGGTAAGAAATAAGCTCTTTATAAAGTCAATGATGTTTACATCTGGAATGTAATAATAGATTTGACTCTTATTTAAAAACTTGTGAGATTATGGCATCTCTAAATATTTCTGGGCATTTATTTATGCAAATTATTATTTTACATTGGCATAGCAATCTCATAAATACAGGATATTTTCATGTAACGATAAGGAAATTATGTATATAATCACATTATATATGAATAATGTATTTATCACATGATCACCATCTCTTATGCTAGCACATAACTATTACTAAACAGGTAAAACTCTCTATACAGTAGTGCCACCCTGTGTCAACCAGAGTAATTAATGGATGCCAGAAGGCTTGTGCATAAAATCCCCATCTAGTGCCTACTTATCCAATATCCCCAGACTAGTTTCTGGCTTGAGGAGCCTTGGATTATGTGCTAGCATAGGTAATAGTGATCATGTGATGTTTAGTGGTTTAACACCAATCCTGCTTAATAGGATAGTGGTGGCTATGGTTGTTAAAGAGCCAAAGTCAACAAAATGTATGGGTGCTGAACTGAGTTCAGACCCATATGACTATATAAGCTATTGAGCTTAGATTGAAAATATTACTGTGTTTTCAATTTTATTCTTATAATTTTGTAGTTAAGTAGGGATTAAATGTGGCTGCTGAAGGGTTGCATAAGATCCTAAGATCTAGGTGCAGTGCTCTCAGATCAAAGGCCTCTCACTGATGAAGGCCACAAGCCAAAAACTAGTCTGGGGATATTGAATAAGTAGGCACTAGATGGGGATTTTATGCACAAGCCTTCTGGCATCCATTGATTATTCTGGTAGGCACAGGGTGGCACTACTGTATGGAGAGTTTTGCCTGTTTAATAACAATGTATTTAATTACATATGCATTGAGCATTATGCCCAGGCTATCAATGGGCTCTACATGTGATGAATAATGGAATGAACTTTAGGTATGAAACCTAACTACGAACAACAAATAAGCAGTGCCTGACTAAGAGTAACCCCTTCTGATTGAAGAATAATATGTTAATTCATCAAAGGGTACATACTCTTTGTGATACAAAGAGTCCTTTATTTATTCCTCTCTTAAATTTTTCTTTCACTTAAGTTACTGTATAATCTAGTCAAGAGCTGCTCATGCCTTTAAGTATCTTATACTAATTGTAACAATGGAATTGCATGTCTGTCCCCAAAAAATTTTATTCCTCAACTATAAAGACAACCTTTTTAGCTTCAGTTTCTATTCTCTCTTTTTTTTTTAGCTCAAGCCCTCAAGAATTAAAAAAGCAATAACAAAGGCAGGCATAGTAGGCTGGCAATCTTCTGTTTTGTTTCTTGCTTAAGGCAGTACAATGTCTGATGAATTAGGTTGGAACTGAGTTTGAGTGAGGGAGTTTGGACTGGCAAAGATTTACATTTAAATAGTCCTACTTGTGGTCTCCTGAAAAGGCCTAGGAAATATGGTCCAAATATGGAATGTGTTACACAGACTGGCTAGAATATCATGTCTGTTTGATTACTCATTATAGTTGTGGAAATGATAACAATAGTAATAATAAAAATAATTGTAGAGATAATAAAATAGAAAGCAGTAATAATACTAAAGGATGTGCAAACTTTATTTCTTACAAACTCATCAAAATCTGAATGGACAACTACACTGGTGAATAAGGAACTATATAGATATAAGATCAATATAGACTGTATTTGGTGAACCTGATTTCCAATAGGAAGGAAATTTACTTGATTGGACTGATGGATGGATACAACTTTTTTTGAAAAGGCAGATCAATTCCTGAAAACAAAAGCTTAGCCTTGGATCTGTTGCAAAGATTTAACATCTTTTCTTAATATTTATATAAAGCTATTATAACTTGAGCACATGTGCCTTGTGTGCTTAAATTTTACTACAAGAGGGACGTCTACAAATCTTAATGCACACAAGGTGCATGTACTAAGGTTTATAGCCTTATATAATTATTATGTGCTGATAGTGCACATAATAAGAATTAATATTTGCATGTTTTCTTATAAAAATTTATTGTAGTATCAATGAACAGCTAAGAGGCATTTTGCACAATATATGGTGCTCATTTGATTAGTGCCTATGTACAACCTTAGATTAGGAGAATTCAGAGAAGAAACCTTTTATTGCTTACTGAAGAGCATTTCTACAGCAATGTCATTAAAAGATCAAATTTTTCTTCTTGGGGATTTTAATGCACATGTTGGTACAAATAATTAGACTTTGGCCAAATAGTATAAAATTGATGAGATTAATAAATAATTTATTATCGAATTTTTGCATGACCTAATGAATTGATGGTCACAAATACTTTGCTTAGGCATAAAAACTTTTATAAAGTAAATTAAAGCACCCACACATAAATAATTACATTTAGTATATTACACTGTAATTATGAGTCGGAATACAAATTACTTGATCACTTACAAGCGTAGTTTGACAAATTAGATTTATACATTTCAAGATTACAATGAAGGTTGAATTAAAAATTAAATATTATTTCAATCATATTTATAAGAAAATTGATATTAATTCTTTAAAAACATCGTTGATATATTAAATTTTAACAGTTAATAAGCACTAAAATTGCCAATTTACATCTCCAGATCTGACATCTTATTGAAGCTGGTATTCTCTTAAGAAATGTGTTAAGAATACTTATAATGACTAGTTTTTTGTGATTGTGATCTTATTTACTAGTGATTTGATTAAAAGGAATGTTTTAAAGGAATAATGGATTAAATGTGGGTATGGAACTTCTTAATAAATATAGCAATCTGAAGGCAGAAATTCAATTATGGACATGTAAAATTGCCAAAAAGATACAAACATTCAAGGGGCAAGGTTATTCTAGATCTTTTTATTGGTGCACTGAAAGTGACATCTGGAATTGAGAAATGAGATCACAATCAAATCCAGCAATGACACTATGCTGACAATGATATTTGGAACAGATTGAAGGATATGATATGTTGGATTATTTCCATCATTTATGAGTGAATGTTTAATATATAGAAAATTTTAAACTTTATTTAAACTTTCCAAATACAAACAACTTGTTAGTAATAACACACAAATAGACAATATAGGTTAATAGTTACACGTTTTGAGTAGTATTATTCTCCACTCTTCTTCAGGAGTTGCTGGCCTATATGCACAGTGACAATATATGCTTAGAAGTTGAAATCACACCTTTAGATTCTTGAATACCAAATTTAAGGCAAACACTGTACCAACTGAGCTATTCTGTCAAAGACAATATATAGTTAAAAATTTGATATATTTATATATGAGGGTTGGTTCCAATCCTCCCGAGTCCATTTTATCCAACCATTTATATGTGAACAAAGATATCTAGCTTGGTAAAATCAAACAGCAATTTGTAACCTTAAATATAGAAAGGAGAGTCAGAAATACTCATCCAATCTTAAAGATGTTTTTACTGTTCCAATTTTTAAAAAAAAACAAAGGGAATAAACAAGATAGAATATTATTATTATCCATTACAGAAATGTACATTCAAGAATTTTGTTCAATAGATTTCTTCCAGTAATAGATAAATGGTTACCAAAAACTTAATGTGGTTTTAGAAAATTAGATTATTGTTTTCAGAAAAATATTAGAAATGGATGAGGAACAAAAGAGTGATTTATAGTTTTTTATCAATTTGCTAAGGTAATTGATTCAGTTAATTAGACAGATCTATGACATTGTTTCATATTAATTGGTTGTCCATCAATTATATTATAAAATTCTTATGAGAGGAATGATTATAGTAAAAAAATCTGAAACATTCGAAATAAAAACTGAGACTAAACAAAAATATGTATTTGCTTCAAAATTGTTTCTGACTGAGTTATTTGAAACTGTTTATAGGTAGCTTAATCAAATAGGGATTGAGATAAGATATTGGTTTGATGGTGGAATTTTAAATGTAAATTGATTAAATGCAAAAACTAAAAATTCGTTGTGGATTCTGGATTTACAGTCTGCTGACGATTGTACAAATTTTTCCAGTTATAAAGACTTTGATTTGTTAATGTTTTAAAAACGTGAGTGTTTTACACCACCAATAATGGAAGGAAGGTCTTCAGAAATGTTAACTTGCATGTTTATTGAGAATGTAAATAACTTTAAATATTTAATTAGTTTTGTAAGTAGAAATATGGACTTAGATGTTGAGGTACAACATAGACTCCAATCTGCTCCACAATATTTAACAAGTATTTCATTGTAAAAAAATAAAGATTTGCATTTAAGATGCTGTATATAAAGTTCATATTATTTTACTTAATTTATTGTATGGAAGTGAGACTTGAATATCATCACAATATAAGATCATTAGGATAGTTTGATTTCAGTACAGTGGCAAGATTATAAAATCAGTCAATATGATCTTCAATTGCTGAATATGATACTATATTAAAGAGTTAGCTGTAGATTATGCATTAAAAATTAATGATCAATGCAAGATTTCCTAGGAGGATATTTTACTGCAAAGTTGAGCATAGTTTTTGGAGAACCCATCTACATTATAATGATTATCTGAAAGTCATTCTAAAAAAGGTGCAATCATTAATATTGGAAAGTTATGGCAAAAAATAGAATACATTAAGAGCTATGGTTAAACATGGTATTGAAGTATTAAATATGGTATTGAAGTATTTCTGAAAGAAATGTTTTCTGCTGACAAATTTAAAGCTAGAAAGATGGCGGGATGAAGCGAGATCCGTAAGTGTAAAATTTACCGCTTCTGTGCAAACTGAGTTGAAATCTAAACTTGTGAAATGGGGGCTGTCAGGGGTGATTTGGACTGTAAGATTCAAAATCAACATCATAAAATATCATGTAAATAGAACAATGGATTACCATGTTGATTATGGAGATATATTTGTGGTTGATCATCACAGCAAACCTCATTCTGAGATCAGTTCTTTTATTTTCCTCTTTCTCTTTTCTTTCTTCCCTCTTTTTTTTTTTTTGGAGTTAGTAAGGCCATATTCATTTATGAATAGCTACTTATTGTTTATTACATATATGAACACACACATGTATAAATTAAGAAAACAATAAATGTTTAGTTTAAACATATACCAATAAATAATTTACTGAATATATAAAAGTGTGTGCACATATGAGAAAGATGAGTTTGTTTAGCATAAAGTATTTGCACACACCCAAATATTAGAAGTAAACAAATTAATAATTTATTTTCAAACTTAAGTAAATTAAAATATAATATGTCAAAGTTATGCCATTCTAGATAAAAAAAGTAATAAAATATTTTTTTATACAATATTATTAAGATTATTATGAATTAAATAATTTTTTAAAGTTTGTTAGAATGAAATAATACCTTTGAATAAAAATATTTTGATAAACAGGCAAAACTCTTCATACAGTAGTGCCACTCTGTGCCAACAAGAGTAATCAATGGATGGCAGAAGGCTTGTGCATAAAATCCCCATCTAGTGCCTACTCATCCAATATCCCCAGACTAGTTTCTGGCTTGTGGCCTTCATCAGTGAGGAGCCTTGGATCTGAGAGCACTGCACCTAGATCTTAGGATGAGTAGGAACTAGATGGGAATTTTATGCACAAGCCTTCTGGCATCCATTGATTACTCTGGTTGGCACAAGGTGGCACTACTGTATGGAGAGTTTTGCCTGTTTAATAACAGTTATGTGCTAGTATAAGAGATGGTGATCATGTAACATTTTAATATAAGCGAAATTCACCTTTTTATAAATGTTAATAAAAATATGCTATCATATCTTTAAAATATATATGCAAATAATAATATAATTTTGGAATTTGTAATAATAAATCTACATTTTAAAAATTTGATTTAAATGATTTTCATTAAGCAAGAAGAGATTAAAATTTAAACATAGATTCAAAAAAAAAAACTTGTTTTAATTAAAAACTAAAGGTTTTTAATTAAAAGGGATTTCTCAATTATGATTTCTTAGGAAATAATATATATATATAAATTATTTTATAATAAATGCTTTTATTTGCTGTGCACTAAAAAATTAAAAATAATTGTCTTATTCAACTACAGTTGAGGGTTTTATACTTAATATGAAATAAAACATGAATGCATCCAGAAATTAATTAATTCAATCATTACTCTACATTTTTATTTCAAGTTAATAAAAAAAATCCAATTGTGGTTGAAAAAAACACATATTTATGAATTTTTAGAGCACAGTAAATAAAAACATTTATTCTAAAATAATTTTTATATATTGAGAAGGTTGTGTCTCATGACATTCAATAATATAGTAATGTGTATGCATATATATATATATATATATTATAACCTACACTCCCAACACTGCTCATATACATTATATGAACGAAATGCCCAGGCTCCAGTTCTATTAATGAATAGAACAATATAACAAAATATATAATACAAAATTATTACTGAGACTCTTCAATTACATCTACGTTCAGCTCAGCTCAGTGGGAGGCTATAGGCAGTTCATAAGATATATGACAATAAAGGAATAAAAGAAGAAATATTACAAAACATTTAACATAATGTAAATTCCTTCATTAATTAATTATATGATAAAGAATCATAATGTTTATTTGGTACAGTCTATTAAAATATACTTTAAACTTAATTTCTTCCTTCATCCAAGTATAACATATATCAGCTTGCTATAATTATATTCTTAAACAATTCTATGACTTGGAATATCATAATCTAAACATCTACTTTAATGCCAATCAAGAAATAAACAATAAGATCTCAAGGAATTTTAACAAGCACAGTTGAATTAAATAAACTACATTGGTCCATAAATTATAATTCTAAAGTATGATAAAAATGTAATGAAACAAATTGACTAAAATATTTTACTGTGTTTCAATAATAAGATAATAACAGAGATAGGGTATTTTAATCTCATATCATCATCTAACAAATATACTAACTTGGCAACCTTTCTAATACATTTATCCAGTGGCAAATGTTCTTTTATAATGTTTGGATTAAGAAAAACAATATTGTCAAACACTAGCAAATTTAATATTATAATTTTAAAATAATATATCTATTTTGTAATAGAATAACTCAAGACATAGTTTTTTTAAGATTTTAAATAACTAAAACAAATCATTTATTATAATAAAATAAACTTGGTTTAACATGATATTAACAAATGGACTATTTGTCTTACAGATTTTTAAATTATCAAATAAACTTTAAGCATCAGTTTGGGATTATCCCTACTATCAAAGCAAATTAATAATAAAACTTAAATATCCTGACTTCGAACACATGCTTTGCCTACATGTTTCATCTACATGACAATAAATAAATAACATGTTATATTATTAGCACACGCGAAAAAATACTTTTGAGAGGATATTACTCTTGATTAACAAAATAAATCAAATTAATCATATTTGGTTCTCAACAAAGCAACTTTCTCTAATTGACTAAATAATCACTTTCAATTATGTATATCTTTCATGAATAGCAACAAAATCATGTTTATTCTGATGATTTGATGATTTATAACCTTTATTTAAATAAATACACTGTATTTTAAAATATTTATTTCCTGTTTTAATCTTGATACTTTATACTTCTATTTAAATGAATGTAATGTATTTCAAAAGCATTTATTTCTCATTTTAATTTCAATAATTCTATACTTTATATACATGGTATTATTTATATTACGCATGTGTGCATGTTCAAGCAGCAATAATATAAAACAATCTTTTCTATAAACTCTCCATTCATTAAGAAAATATCATACGATTATTTTATTTCGGACAATGTCATAATTCATCAATAAAATATGACACTAATACTACATCAAGAATTAATCTAACAATTTATTTAGCCACATATTAATTAACACAAAGCTATATTTTCATGATTACACATACTATATGTTATAAGGGAAATCTACACAAGGAGCAGCTAAACTTTTTACTGAACACTTCTACAATAATTCATCTGATTCTAAATATACTTTTGGTGGGGACTTTCTCCTCATCACCAGAATCTAAGACAAAAAAAAACATCACATAACTTCCTAAGCATCATTTAATCATACTTCAACAATAACTCATCTACTTCTAAATACATTATTGGTGGGGATTTATTCCTCATCACCAGGGCCCTAAGAAAACATCACTTCAAAATATCATTTAATCATACACATATAATATCAACTAGGCTCTACTCATGGAAAATTATTAACATAGACTAAATAAGCAAATCTTTTATCTCTACAGACATTATAATGCAATCAGATTTCTTTCCATTCTCATAGCTTTTCTAAATATTGAACATTATAAATACACGCTGGCAGATAAATGCATACAGATAACATACTAATCCATTCATCTTAGCAGAATATGACAACGTCTGAAATTTATACATAAAATATTCACAAACTGAACTTTATCAAACATATGTCCCAATTGTGCAAAACAAACACACACCCGCAAACAAAAATATATAAAATTAACTGTAAATTACATACTATGCAGGCAACATGGTAATTAAATATTGCATTAAGGCATAGCTTTTAATTCAAAATAAACTTTAGGTTACTTTTAAAATTTAATATTTATAATTATTATGAACGAACTTTCTTTCATATCTTGCAAACTATTTCTATTATACGTTCGTTGATTCAAAAAAAAAAATTCTCACTTTAAGATAATAAAGTATGCAAAATAAATATAAACCTTTCTAATAATATATTTAAAAATATATATATTTCTCTCTTTTACCTTCATAAAAGAACAATGAGACCTATTTGAACACAATCAATTTTTACCAGCGTATTCCTCATTCAGATACGCTTTAGAGATGGTCTTGAAGATCAAAATAACCCAAATTATAAATGAACATAATAATAAATAAGCCTATCTACCTATCATATACATTAATTATGACAAGCAATAAAAAAAAATAAAGAAACAAAGGTTATTAGTTTTGTAACTTAAAAATAAAAGTTCACTTGCAAAGCTCGGTTCCAGGTTTATGAAACAATATGAGACACATTCTCAAACTGAATTTAAATTAAAATAAATTGTTGCAGGATAACCAAACAAATATAATCATGCCTAAATAGGACTCAGCATCTTCAATGTTCATAACAAAGTTCTTTAAGTTACTGTATCATACATAAACAATTAATTTGTCTTCTATTACTACGAGAATATAATAAATTCTTAACTACTGTTGGACAGGAATTATCTCACTTATTCCATTGTAGTTCTAGATTAAATACGTAATTATTTTAGTAGTTCCTTGAATAGCATTTAGCACTTTATAATTTATTATACGCCTGGTTTATTCATAAATATTGTCCATTAAGATACCACGTTTCCTTAGTAATTCTTCAATTAATAATATTTTGTTTTATTTTCCATCTTTATCGAAGAGAACAAAAATTACCCGCATTTCTATCCTTCAATTCGATTTAAATAAATACTTAATTTGAAGTAGCTCACATTTTATTTCCTTCATTTAAAATACGTATTATTTCCAGAAATACCAGATAAAAAAAATACTGTCATCTCTTTATGATGAATTTAAACATGGCATGATTTATCAAAATATGCTTATCCTTAAATTTATGTTTAATTCTCACAAAAACATAACATGGAAAATAGTGAAGAATTAAAATATATTCTGCAGAATAGCTCTGCATGCATTTTCCAGATATATTAACACACACACGTTGGTTAATGATACAACAATAATATTCATGCAATTTATTCCCATGTAAAATGACAATTAAGTGAAGTAATGTAGACTGGACGTTATTAACATACATTTTTAAAAGAGCAATAGTTATGAAGAGGTTAATTCAAAAATGTTTAAATTAAGGAGAATAAAGTGAACTGAGTACCTTTTTAAAATTTAGAACTGCATTCTGAAATTAACTTGTCCCATAATAAATTTCTTGAGATCCTTTCGAAATTTTACTCCAAAGTCTTTTTAAAATCAATTTGACTTCAACTGGTTTTACTTTCACAAAATTGAGCCACTGTTTTTGTCCACAATTACATTACATAATAAGCAAATTTTCCACTGGAAATCTTTGTTAAAAAGCTCTCTTTAGCAAAGTTCATTTTCTTCCACAAGGTTACTCCCACGCTTTTCTTCTAGCTCAGCTAATTACATATTCAAAAAAAATCTTTTCAAAAAAAAAAAAATCACTTTGATTTTTAGAATTAAAATCAAGATAAAAATAATAATAAAATAAATAGCTTTTACAAACTTGAAAGAAAAATGAATATTAATTAACTATTAAATAAAAATGATTAATAATTTATTCAATTTGTAAAATAATCTATTGATTCAACTATCTATTAATTATTGGAAAGAAATATATATTTGTTAAATTATTTAAGATAATTACTGTAATTTAAATGTTTTTATTGTGAATATACTATTGTTTGCAGTTATTAAAAGATGAAAATGAAATTAAAATGATGCAGAGTCATACATGCATGCACATGTATTACAACCTAAATATTAAACTATCTTAACTAAATATAATTGAAATGGCTATTAATTGTTGACAATAGGATAAGTATTAATGAATAAAGGATTTTGAAACCACTCAACCATATATTACACTAACATGAAATAACTTTGCATCTTTCTGACAAAATGTATTAATTCCATCTTCCTTACATTAAATACCTCATTAACCACACTAATAATAATGAATACCTATCAAGTGGTCAATAAACTGCATAAGCAACCCAGATCTAAGCTTTAAACAATCTCCAGCAAAAAAATTTAAAATTCTAAGGCTATTTCATTTTTTTTAATATAATATAACTATTTAATTAAGATACAAAGTATCTTAAACCCTTGTGCCCATTCATATGGTCAATATATATATATATATATATTGTACCCTTACTTCTCGATGTATAATATAGTTTGAAATACAACTAGCTCAATTAAATTGTAATGCTTAATTAAAATTTGCATCTCTATCTTTAATATACTTTTATATTATCATATTCGAATTAAATTTATTATTAATTATCAAAATCAATATAGTTCTATAATATGTACTAATTAAATAAGTATTTATCAAAATCATGAGACTGTGAAGTAAAGTTACAAAGCAATAAGTAGATTTACATTGAGTCAATATCTCCCAAGACATTGTCTCAATGGCATAAGAATACTATTACTTCCTTATTAACTTACTACTATATCTACAGCATTCTTATGGCTTTTAAGTAAAATAAATTATCTTTAATAATAATAAAATAAATAAATCTTAACTTTTAATTTTTTTAAAAATATAATTAAATAATCTCAGGTTCTTCTAATTATCTTAAAGTAATGATAACTCATGTAAATAAGTATGATATGGGATTTTATATCAAACCTAAATACACCTAACTTATTTTAATAATTATAATACTAATCTTAGAGTATAACTTAATCTTATCTATTTCTGATATATCATCAATCATTAAATAAATAATCATATGTATATCTTTTATTTTCATATAGCATCTTAATTTTGGAATAGATCAAAATCTTATAATTCAATAATCTGTGGCAATAAATAATATTGTATTCTTATATCATGCATTATAATTACTCTATGACCATTGTAATATGATGTAATAATGTCAATCAATTCTCATAAATGATAATCAGAAAAATATTGTGTTTATTTCTAAATAATAATAATAAATTCATATTGTGCAAATATTATGTTTGTTCAAATTATCTGCTGTCAAATGCTGTGGTGTAAAATAATGAACTCGACACACTTTTAAAACAAATTAAACGAATTTATTTACATTAACTTTGATTAAGAATTTATTTACAATATTTACAGTTCAAATTATGAAAACAAAGAAAATAAAATAAGAAAATAATAATACAATATGTTTACACTGTTATTAATTCATACTCCTAATAAGTAATTATACATCCTTTAAAATGCTGTATTAATAACATTGAAGTCTGTTTTCAAAACTTAGACTTTAAATAAATATCAATGAACTTCAATTATTACACAGAAAAATTTATGTAAATAATATTTATGTAGCATATGTAAACAATTAAACTTTATTAATTAAATTGCTACATCACTTAAGTATTACTGTTATTCATTTCATCATGTACTAGTATGTGTTTACTTTACTATCAGCATTACTTTAATAGCATAATATAGAAACTAATGTATCCTTGTAATGTAATAACAAAGAATTGATTATAATTTTATATTTCACTTAATGCAATTCATGCTACATGTTTTATCAAATATGCATTACATATATGTACTGTTAAAAAAACAATAATATTTAAATTATTAATCAATTTCAAATTCATAAAGTATTACATTAGATAAATTCTATGATTCTTTTCTATGTAAAATTATTACTTTACTTTATGTGTAATACTAATCCTTCTTAATAAATTTCTATCTACAAAAACATCCTCTAAACTTATTTAAAATTTCCGGAAAACAACTTTCAACTCTAAATAAAATATTAATTATCCAAACTATTTATACTTCATCGTCTATACTTGGTAAATCTTCAATCCAACATAAACTTCTACATATAACTTAACTTAATTTATCCAATAAAATAAAAATAAAATATAGACTTTGAAATCTCTTCCTAACTTGCAATACAATAATTACTTATGACTAATAAATATAATTCTAATACTATAACATAAAACAAAATATCAAAATTTATTTACGAAAGAATCATATAATTATTTCTAAGCTTCTTATGTAATGTTGTATCATATTTATATCATAATTCAAATTATGCATATTTAAATAAAACTATCACTGCCAATATAATGTGTGTATATTTTTAAAATAATCATACATTCATTCAAACAACATAATATTTGGTTGATCTAAAGAAAACATATTAAATACATTAAAATTATTATTATTATACAATTTTTACCATCAATAATGATTTAATGTACAGTCCATCTTCCAATTCTCTTCGGAATTACAGTTTCATAAAATAATTCACATTTATACCCACGATCATTCTTTAATATATATTCCGTGTTATATTAATTATAAAATAAATTTATGCAATTAATTATATTATATTACTTTAGTTATTATTTTAAGAAATGTACCTATCTTATTTTTAATAGATTAATACTATTTAACTTTTATATTAGATAAATAAAACAAAATTCATATTACATAAATCCAGCGATGTTTCCTTTTCACCATAAAGTTTTTAATCCTAGGCACATATTCACTGGCACACCATTTCCTGTTTCCGGTCCATCACGTGTTTTTAAAAGTTTATGAAAAATGAAAACGTTCTTTTAAAAATAAGTTCCCACAAGAAAATAAAATAAAATTAAAATAGTTTATAGGATCCTGGTTTAGTTCTTTTAAAAATATTATTCAAAAGTTATTATTTTAATTTAGTCTATAGTTTATAAAAATTTATATTTAATTATTTTAAATTGACTGGGACGTCCACATATTATTTGCGCATTCCATAAAATATCCAGGTAAGAATAAACTTCTTTATCTATAAACGACCCGCGTTTAAATTATTTCAATATAATAATTTTATTATATTAAGATTTTTAGCTAATTATATTTCAATTGACTTGCCTTTAAAATTATCAACATTCAGTCTTTTAAACATAAAGACTTAACAAGGCAAGCATTCAAAGCTACTTTCATTTCTAATATCTTTACTTAAAATATATATTCAAATTTATAGCTTGCAAAAATACTTTCTTCATAAAGAAGTATTTTATTCTTTAAAATATCTATTTTTTAATAGTCACTAATAATTAGCTTTTAAAATTATATATTGTCCAAAATACTACTTTTCTCCATCTCGTAACTTTCCAAACTAATCCAGCGTTTGTCATACTTCTAGTATAAAGTTTCCGATATATTTTCACTATATATGATGTTCCCATGACCATTTGCATGTAAATTGAGCTTAATATAGAGACGATCGATAGGGAAAAATTAAGTTAACACTGCAGGTTTATCATTTTAAAATTTCTATAACTTATTTACAAAGACACTCTTATAATTTTGAAAAATGATTTTTAAAAGCGTCTATAAAATTACTTAGCTATTTTTCTAATAGCACAATTAACTTGAAAAATCAATCACGAAGTCCTCTCCTAACAATTGAACTGAGCTTTTATACTGGAAGAAACTTCCCATTTGATTGGTAGATTAAACAATCAACTTTGCTGGCTTATTTACATATTTACCAACAATACGAAATTAAAAATAAATAATGACTTATTTAATATTTAATATTTATTACATTATCAAATTTCTAAATAATCTTTATCGTTTATTTAAATCTATTAAACATTTTTTAAAAATATTCTTACTTTATTTTAATTTTAACTTTTATAAAATTATTTTTAAATAAACTAAGTATTTTTATACGTCATATTTTTAAAACAATATTTTAAAATCAGACTTAATATTTTACATTAAATATCTTTATTTTAATCTCGTGATAACTCACGTATTATTTATAAATTTTACAACATAATTAAAACAGTCTTGCAACTTTACTAAATAACTTCCATGCATGTGTGTGTAAATTTAACAAACATCTGTTCTTTTTACAATAAAAGAAACGCTTCTCATAATCTAAAAATAACTAACAATTGCATTTTTAAAATAAATATTTTTAAAATAAATAAGATATTATAATAAATTTTTAAAATAATTATTTGATATCATTAAAATCAAATATTAATCTTCTATTTAAGTATTTATAATAATTAAAAATATTTATATTCTTTTATATCATTATTTTATCAACAATAAATATATGTATTTAATCTGACTTGTCTTTTAAACACTTTTAGCTTTAAATACCTATTTATTAAATATATTAATGCAGTATTGATTATGGCCATTTTTCCCAACTATATATTATAATCATCATCATTTAAAATGTCTCTCTCTATATCAGCACAATTTTACATATCAAATACTCATAGATTGCTTTAATTAAACTTTTTGAAATATTACCATAAGCAAAATCAACATCACATATTCAAATATATCTTAAATTTACAATTTTTAATAGATTAGCACAAAAATTAGATGGTGACCCATACAAAAGGGCACAATATATATATAAAGTTGAAAGGAAAAGTAGAAATAAACACAAACAACTTTTTTGGTATATATTTTCTATATTACTTTGAATAACAGTTAAGAATTAAACAATAATTTTGAATTTAAAAAATTATTATAAATTAAATATTTAAAAAGGTCTATTTAATGTTTTCTGACTTTGATAATTAAAAAAGAAATCTAAAATTTAAAAAAAAAATCTAATACAAGCTTGTTTTACATTACAGTAAGTAGACTGGTAGTTATAAAATTCACTATTTTAATTAGATTAAGACATTTTTTAATTAAAGCTTGTATAATATATTTTGATAAAAGTTCTACAAAGATGTTGTTAAAAGAAATAAGAAATATTTTAAGATAAAAATTTGATATTTAATTAAGGTGAATTAAAAAAGTCATTATTTTTTTTAAAACCAGACAAAGAAAACTTCCTTTTAATTACTGTTTTTTTTTAAGTTCTACAATATAGTATAAATGGTAGATTTAAAAAAATTACAACAATACTCAGCATTATCATGATGAAGTTATAACTGAAGATGCAGAGTACAAATCAGTGGCTGCTACTAGTGTCATGATGGTAGCATTTGGATTCACATAAAAATAAAGGGCCTGCTTTTCTGTGTCCATAGACCATAATGTGTAATAGATGACTGGTTTGCCTGAAGTCCATCAAATGATAGAGACTGCATGGAGATGATTGTATGTCAACAATATTACTTGATTATACCTTTCCTGAAGATGTCAGCAAGACAGTTTACAGAAAAAAGTGAAATACAAATGTATAATTACTTCCAGTCATATAAAGATTGTCCATGATGATATTTATTTAATGAATAATGATATTATGCATTGATGACAAAAGTTATCAGGTTTTAAAGGTAAATAATTTTGAACTAAATTATTCAACTAAAACAAGTAAAGAAGTAATAGATGAATTTATTCCCATTGTTTTTCATAAATGACATTTCCAGTTTTATTTTATTAAAATAAGTAGACTTGGAAATCTTATTGTAAATGAAGAAACAAAAAACCAAAGGGTTTTTTAAAAAGAACTTTTCAAACTAAATCTAATGATGTTTTTTTTTACTTTTATTTAAAATGTACTAATAACTTTGATTTGTAAGAAAATAATAGTAATACATTAGTATGTGTGCATTGGTTTTATCTATATATATATATATTAACATATTAACTAAGGAAATCTCATTAGAATGTAAACATCAGTGTGTACACACATTAGAATGGGAACCCACATATATTAAAATCAATCATCAACCACATATATGTTAAAATTAATTATTATGTTGTAACAGTCACATTTGTACATTTGCTCAACAGACTGAGAGTCCGAGCCAGAGAACCAAAAGTTGACCAAGTTGGGATACTAATATCCTATACCTGATCATACCTCACCTCTCTTACTTGTGATTCCAAGTCAACCCATAGCGAATGACATGCCTGAGGTTATGCTCGATATCTCTTTATTTATGTTCCAGCAATAGCAAAGCATTAAAACATGAGATATCCCCCCATTACATATATTATATAACTTAACTAGTTATTCATAAGATAATGAGCAAGAATGGAGACTGAGATAAATTTATATTTCATAAATTTAATGTAACAAAAACTTATAAAGCAAAATAAATTGGGTATAGTTGGCTCACACACAGGTGAGTGAAGACTTAGGGTTACAAGTAATATACTAGACAAATTATACAGTGCTCACACACAGGTGAATGAATATTCAGGATTACAAATGATTGAATAAAGCAAATTATAGTGCTCACATGCAGGTGAGTGAATATTCAGGGTTACAAATAATATAATAAAGCAAATTTATTAGTGCTCACATGCAAGTGAGTGCTTTTGGGGTTACAAAATGTTTAATAGGTCTATGACTTTAATATGCCCATACCATCTATGTCATAACTCATGCTATGTTCTATAGAGTGGAAATCAGTAATAGTTAGAGTGATCAATTTATTAGTAACTGATGAAGATTATATTATTATTTTACTAAGTTTATACTCAACTATAAAGATATTTGTGTGATATATAATTGCTACACAGATAAATGCATTAACTCAGATTCCAAATAGGATCAAAGCCAAAGTTATTTTCTAGGGAAACTGAACTTAGGTGTGGCAGTTGAATATCAGATTCTAGTGCATTATAAACTGTAGTATCAGAATAAGTGCGCCTCAAATGTGTTCTTAATTGAGGTTTATTATCTAGTAATCGGTTTCCCAGACTGAGCTACTTGCTATAATATGAAGAGGCCTTTTTATTCAAGTGAGCAGAACAGTGTCTTATGAGTCCTTTGGAATGCTTTGGTTCCTTCAAATACAAATAAATGTCACCATTGCCTAAACTTTTGAGGCATGACTTGATGTGGAAATGATCCTGGTGTAGGCCATTATAGGTATAGCAAGAAAAGATGCATATTTATGCCAACTAGCAACACATTCGCAATGCTAAATTAATATTTCATAAATTAATTATGCCAAAATCTTAGCTTCTTTCAGTGCTACTATTACTGATCAGTTCATAAATGAGATTATTAAGTCACATGATAAAGGCGATAATAAGAATCTGATTTAAGGATCTCTGCATAGCTTCTTATTCTCTAATTAAATGGAGTTATGGCAAACAATTAAAAGATTTACTAGAACTTGAAACATTAATTATATGTCGTATAATTTACATCTAATCATCGGACTGATTTTTAAATAATCTATGTCAAATATGGATTCTTAAATAGCTCATGCAAAATATTGATTCTTAAATAACTTACTCAAATATTAATTTTAACTAACTCGTAAAATATCTATTTTAAATGACTTACACAAATATGCATTTTAAATAACATACGCAAAATATGCATTTTAAATAACATATGTAAAATATACATTTTAAATAACTTGTGAAAAATATACATTTTAAATAACTTGCACAAAAGATGTGTTTTAAACAACTTATTTTGGGCATTATAAGTAACTGATTCACTCTAGCGTAAATAATAGTTTGATTTCTTAAGGGAGTTTTGCCTATATTTCTTTATATTACAATAATCTGACATAATGGAAAAGGTGCTTACTTGCCCCTACAATAATTATTAAAACATACAAAACTCTGTTCTGATGAACATAGCATAAATTAATAAACATGAAATTAAAATAAAAGATAGATGGCATAAAAACAAATTGCATAAAACAATCAATAAAGTTATAATTTAGAAATGAAGAATTTGTTTGAAATAGTTTTGTAGAACCTAAATATTTATAATTATTTAAATTATTTATGATCAAGCAAGAATTTTGAGAGTGCTCTAAGCTTTAAAATAAATTTAATATAAACAGTTTAGTTTAACATTTAAATAATATAATTAAATACGATATGTGATTAGTTAGCTAGATTTTAATTTAGAATGGGTTTAGTTATGGAATTAAATATTCTGCAGAATCATTTACCAGTAAAGTCTTTTAAGGCATTCTTTACTGTGTGTCTTCTCTCTTTCAAATCAGTTGTGGCTTTTCTAGGTTTAAGTCTGGATGCAGATTTGTAAATTTACTTCAGGGTGGCTTTCCTCCATCACTTCAGTCAGGAAATCTCTGGTATTTCAGGTGTAGATTCTTCATCAATGGGGCTTGGGTTGAGGTTGATGTTTTCTCTCATTCAGTAGCAGTGGTCTGGGAAATAGATGGCTGTCTATTGTCCCTATCCCACAGTTCTCATTGTAACAGCTTTGGTAATGGCTTAGTAGAATTAAGCTTGCTAAAGTAAGGCAGGAACAGCTTTTTAATTATTTTTTCAGCACTGGTATTTCAGAAATATTTATCAGCAGCAACAACAACCTTTTTGATTGCTACTATAGGCCTTTTTTATATTCTATTTTTGACAGTCAGTCCCTCCCCTTTTACTTTCCAACATCACTTGTTTACTGGTTTGAACTTTGCCTTTAACTAAATATCCACTTAGTAAAATATTTGCTATAGTTAAATCTAGACTTAAAAGCTCTATTATTTCAATTTGCTTCATAGCTACATCCAGAGTTTTTTTTTTTTCAAGTGCCATAGTATCGGCCGGGACATGCACCTGCAACCCGGGCAACTGCTCGTAAGGCAGTCGCGCTGACCTCTCGATCACCAATACAAGACAGCTACATCCAGAGTTAAAAAATATATTTCCTAAATTCTTGCAATAGCACTTAGTATGAATTTATGCCTGACTGAATTTTATAATTGGTCGCAGTTATAATTTTAAATGGGTCAAGTTTTAGCCAAAGATTATTTTTAGACAAAATGTTAAAACTCCTAAACAAAATTACAGCTTGTGTAATTTTAAACAACAATAGAACTTGAAAATTATTTTTAAATGAATATTGAAACTTAAATAAGTAATTTTATAAATTTAAATTTATTATAAATATTTATGACTGTATTTTCATATTATAATTAACAAGTCGATTATACCCGCACATACCCGCAATATTATAAGCACACTCAAAGTTTTAAATTAAAGAAACACACACAATCTGAGTGAAACAAAATACACTATTATAGAATATAATAGGTGAAACAGATCTAACTATTTTAATGTATTATAAAAGTCATTTATTATTGGTTTATGACAATTCAAAAATGGCAATTCTAAATTATACAGCACATCTGAGTGTGTATATATGGTGTGTTTTATGTAAACCTATTGAGATATATGTGAATTAAAATGTAATAGCTTTTTTTTTTGTATTATTTTAATCAAAATCAGAATGCTGAATTTATATTTATAGCATATTCAACAGACTTTAATTTAATTTTATTGTTATTAAGTTACTGCAGTGAATTCTTTAATCCTAGATTAGGTTTAAAATATTATAGATTGGTATTATCTTTTGCTCAGGGTAACAGTTACAGAGCTTTTGCTTAACGAGCTACATTCATGCATAACAGTTATAGACCGGGGTTTATGTTTAGTGTTATGGTTAGTTGATGATGATCCATTACTACTCTAATGCTATATGATGCAAAGGTATATCCTTTAAAATCCAAACACTAAATTTTATTTTATTATTAATTAGAAATTAAATTTATAGTTGGCCAATATAGTCAGTATTAAATGGCAACAGGGCATTGATGATGATCAGCATGTTTAAGTATATCTCAATATTATTTTTAATTGTTATATTTTAATGGATTAGCACTTAAGTTTGTGTATCCAAATTATTGTGTATATAACCTGCCACAAGTTTTGCAAGGGTTAAATAATTAGCATGGTATATGGACCACTTTAAATCCAGTCACAAGTTTGACTGTTGATTTTATTTTTTTGATCATTCATGATGATGAATGATTATTCGTCTTCTCTGTAATACTGGTGAACTTATAATTAGTTCTTTGCTGATGTCTTATTCTCTTATGTATTCATCATATTCATAGTATGTATAAATTTGATTCATTAACTGGAGTTGATGATGATTTTCCATCACTGCAGGTTCACACCTTTTTCTCTGTACCATTACAAATGGCATCACCCAAGGTCCCCTCTCCCATTTCTCTATACCATTACAATATATATTCACACAGTAACCTTTTACCATTATGATTTTTTTTTTTGTAATTATTCCAATTTTGATTAAAATGAAAAATAAAAATAAATAATGTTTTAGTCTGCGTAGTATTTGAAAGGAAATTTACACATTAGAAATTGATCCCAATATTATTGTGCTTATGAGAGAAGCATTTTTAAAAAATAAACTTTTATAATCAAAAGAAATTAAAATTTCACACACATTTTTAAAAAAGCAACTTTTAGAATTAAGAGAAATAAGTCAATTATTTTATATAGCGTGATGTTTTTTATAAACTATAATATTTAAACAGCATTAAACTGTTGCACATGCGCTTTGGATTTTAAATATAAAATGAATTAATACTAACACTTCAACCACATGATAAAGTCTTTGGAAAAGATAGAATGGCCATCTATCTTTTCAAACCCAAATGCTTTTGTATGGGCGAATCTTAAGTATTTGAAAGTGAAAGCATGAAGATATTAAATAATCACTTTAAATTAATGCTGTTTAAATATTATAGTTTATAAAAAATATTGCGCTATATAAAATAATTGACTTATTTACATACATTTAATTTCAAATAAGAATGATGTATCGTAAATTCTAATAAATTTCACCAGCGTTATTCATTCAAGCATGTAAAAGTAATTTAAAGTGATTATTTAATATCTTCACGCTTTCACTTTCAAACACTTAAGATTCACCCATACAAAAGCATTTGGGTTCGAAAAGATAGATGGCCATTCTATCTTTTCCAAAGACTTTATCATGTGGTTGAAGTGTTAGTATTCATTCATTTTATATTTAAAATCCAAAGCACATGTGCAACAGTTTAATGCTGTTTAAATATTATAGAATTAAGAGAAATTAAAATTTATTTTTAATTCTTTTGAATTTACTATAAATAGTTTTTATCATAAACTTTTTAAAAATATATATGTCTTTTCATGTACATCACTGAAAACTTACTAAATGTTTAATATTAGATGATAAAAATAATTCACCACATAATTACTTCTAAAATGCTAATATCACATGCTTTCAAACAAATAGCTGCTTATATATTGAAATGGTATATTCTTACAGACTATCTGTTTTACCTGTTCTATCCCATAACTATATCTATGCTAACTTTAAATCCTCTTGAGTACATATATATCTACATAAACATCATTATATATGTATCAATGCACACATACATATGCAAGAATGGATTGTGGTATATAATAGGTTTATGTATATTACAGCAAATCTCTATTAGAAATCAGATCTTTTAAAATTATGAAGTTATTAATTCATTAGTTTTCATGGAGAATCACATATGTATAAATTTCACATAGGACCAGCATAGGTATATAATGAAATGTTTATAAAATGGTTTGATAAATTTCTAAATCTAAAATAAAATGTCAATAAAAATCATGCCACATGCACCTGTTTTAAGATTGTGTGAAAGTTAAAGCTGTAAATCTATACTTTTACAATAATAATTTTTAAAGTATAACTTAGTCAAAAACAAAACTCATTGAACAGCCATTCCCATTGAGAATTGAGTTGGCCAAACTAAACTAAATTTAAATAATTAAAAATTAAACAATAGAAAGGCCAATTTTAAAATTGAAGTTACTGGATTTCCCTGCTGTGAGTCCAGCTTGTGGGAAAATATAATATAGGATTTACAACTGGTATAAATAGCCTATATTTTGGCATTTTAAAAATATACTCTGTAAAATTTAAACGTGCATTGCTACCAAAATCCACACCCATTTTACTTTTATAACATGTGAGTAGGAGGGTTGTGAGCTTTGTTTCTTCCTATGAAGAATGGTCACCTTCAACCCAATCTACATGCTGCTATGGCAGTAATCATCATTACCAGGATGGAAAGTTCCAGCCACTGCCTGCTGTTGAAGAGAAGGCAACACCCTCCAGAGAAGAGTGCTACAATGCCTGCCACCAAGTGTCTGATGTCCAAGCTGCAGAAGAGATTGGTAATATTCTTCATAAACTGCAGAGCTCTGTAAATTAATCTTCAAACTAAAATTGAATATTAAGCTAGTTCCTGTAAATCGATGAACGTTCATTATTGATTATTAGTTTTTAAATTAAATCTTTTCTAAATTTAAAAGTGTAAAACTTGCCTAAATCTTAGCTAATGTAAATCCATCTTTTAACTCATAATAACTGTGAAAGTCTGTGCTCATACCCTGTCTATTACATATATAGACACAGGTATATATAAGCCTGTGTATAGAGAAATTCCAGTCATGCTTATAATTACTATTTTAATTATTTCATTTTTATTATTTTTATAAATGTTATGATATGCCAATTTCCAGACAATGAATAATTATCTCCAGCATTATATTTAATATGCTACTTAGCAAAAATAAATCACTGCTTTGAAATTCTATTCTAATAAATAACAACCAATCGCTATGCACTCGTTATCATTATGTTATTGATATTATATTTTATTAAGGCTTTCTTAATGAGTATTAAACTTATGAATTTTATATATTAGTTAAAAATAAGATTTCTAACTAAGGATGATATTAAAAGTATATTTTGAATATTATTAAGGCCATTAAATCTACATTCTCCTCCTTAACTTAATCGCATATATATGAATGCAGATTCAGTATATTAATTAGATTAATAATTAGCTAGCCTTTTACTTAGCATGATTACTATATGCTAATCTAAGAACTGGATTGAGTTAGTTTTAGCAGATAGAAATCTGTTTAGGCGCATTAGTTAATTAATTCTAAATATACATATTTGTATTATTATGTGCTGCAATGGTGTTCTTACTAAGCATCCAATGGTGTATTAATGTCTTGCTATGTTTTGACAGGCTCCTGTTCCCTTTCATTTGGGTTTAGAGCACCAAGCATATTATGAGTTTAAGTCAGGCCACTTAAATAGCCGATCCGAGTTCTTGAACTATAAATGTTCTATTTTATTGTAGCAAGCCACCCAGACTTATGGCACTGACTATTTGATACTAAAGCCGGTGAACAATTGTTCACTCACACTGTGACTTTATTTTTAATATTTTATTAGTGCAAGTCTCCAGATGCAAATCTAAAGAGAACCAATCCTCCCCCCCCCAGTAATAACGCTTCAGCATTAGTCTGTACTCACAATTTGAACTTAATTAATTGTTCCTTTGTAATATTTAGACTATCAGCTTAATGCTATATATAATAATCATCCTGGCTAACATTTTGGCTTATAACATTGGCAAACCTAAGAATAGTTTGGTGTATCAAAATATTATAGATATGCGTTATCAATCACAAACACTTATATAAATTAAGTTAAATTTCTCAAGATGAGATCGCTATATTGAATTCATCTCATCATATCTGTAACACCTGTGTGTAGTAATCATGTATGTATTTTAACCATTTGTTTTGCTTAAATTATTATTTCACCATTTATTTTAATAAACTTATTTAAAATTATAAGTTGTTTCATGTCGTTGCTCACCATCCAACTCCAAACCATCTAAATTCTTGTCATTAATATGTATAATATGCCTTCTTTAGTTAAATCATAGCATGTTGAGTAATATTTAATTATAATTAAGTTATTAATTATTCCTGAGTCTCATGTTTCTCCCTTTGCTCATCATCTCGCAGAAGAAAATTAAGACCAAGTGTAATCTCATAAATGTCATTCATATAGTATTAAATCACGGAGTGTTGGTAAATGAATTGAAGTTTGGTCAGATTCAAGGTCTCACCACCTCATCTAGATCAGCTTTGGTGTATTTTGCCTGGACTCTGGATTTTGTTGTGTGAATGTACAAATATGACCATTATAATATATGTATACATAAATGTAAATATCAAATCACCTCAAACGTTAAGAAATTTTTAGCTATGCTCTCTGAGAAATAAACATTTAGAGCCCACATCTCAAATAGCTAATTCAAATGGTACCTCTTTGAACTATAAGCTGCAAAGATGTTAAATATTGAAACATGGACTGCGGGCTCTAAACGTTTATTTCACAGAGGGTGTAACTGAAAATTTGTTAACATTTGAGGTAATTTGATATGTATTTCAGATAGCAGCATGCACTGGAAATATTTTTTGTATAAATGTAAACAGTGTTCTTGAAACTATATAGTTTAAAGATTTATTAGTACCTAAGCTTTTAAAATTGAAAATAATACACTTAATATAATGTAACATATTTGTTAATTACAATTGTGATAAAGGTTGTTTTGTTAAACATTAAACCTATTTAAAAAATAATAAAAGAAATTGTAAAAGTAAAATAAAAAGAAATAGCTATTTTATTATTATACATAGAATATATGAGCACAGACTTTCATATACCCTATATTACATATATATAGCCACAGGTATATAACAAGCCTGTGTTTCAGTTATTATTATACATAGAAAAAATATTTAATAAGATTCTCAGTGATTTAATATCACACTAATTGTGGCTTATTTGAAGATAAAATGATATAAAACTTCAAAAGCAATGTTCTTTTGTTATTGTAAGATTGATTTTTTATGTATATGTTAGTATAACAAATTAAGTGTTGCGTGTCATTTCTTGTTTCATCTTAACAGCTTTTGTTCTTTAGATGATATTCTGTTTGAGATAAATGCTAAAGTTGCATGGATCCCCCACCCATGCATCACATGATTGAGTTATATATATATGATAATATAGATTTTTCCATTTAGTCTTTTAGTAAGACTTTCAGCTATTTCTCAGACTTTTTTAATATTTTGATCAAAACCTTTTGTTAAATTAAATCTAGTTAAAGAGGGAATGCTTGTTTTAGACACATTACCTCTGTTAATAAGGAGACTATTATTCGTGATGAAAAATGGGTATAGCAAGTAAAAAAAAAATCACGTATAAGGTTACAAAATACAAGCACCCTTATACACTTTATTACGAATGCTATCTTTAAAAACATCTAGTTATTCCTCATTGAATACAATATTAAACAATGCAGAAGGTTTTTTATTTTTAAAAGTTATATTTTCCCATTGACTCTATTTGTTTTAGTAATTGTTCATTTCCTTCTAATAATTCGCTAATCTTATTACAATTTAATCACTCAAATTAAATTTTATAGATATGACAGACAAATAAAAAACATACATTCAGCAATAATACGAAATGTGATGTGATGTGATGTGATGTATTATGGCTTCTCCTTAAACGAAGTCAAGAATATCTCAGCAATTATGCCCAGATAAACCTGTTAGCCACTTTCTTTTACATTCCCCACTCTAAATTTACCCATAATCTGCTCTATCCCATTTCCACAACATAATTTTTGTCAACTCTATAACCTTTATATCTAAATCCCCCTTATCTTTTCCCAAACCCAGCATAAAAACCAATAATTCACTTTCTGTATAATCACTCTTTTCATATTTATTTTTCCACAACTTCATTATATGTACCCTTTCTGTTTTCAAACATTTACATTCAATTAACAAATGCCTAATATTTTCAATTCCTTCCTTACATAATTTACAAAATAAATCACCCATATTTTTCCATTTACATGTATATTCTTTTGTAGCTAAAGATCCCGTTCGAGCCTTAAACAATAAACTACTTTCCTTACTATTATATCTAAACTCGTACTGCCATCTAGTGGATCTTCCTGAACTGTGGATCACTCAAATCCAGCAAAATGCTGCTAAAATAAACAAAAGTAAAAAAAAAAGAAATTAAAATTACTGGCATGAAGACTCAAAAAGAGTAGTATAAAGAAGTACATTTGGTGTACACATTTCAAAGGAGTACATTAATTAAAAAAATAATACTAAGCTTCTAAATGGAACATGTTGCCCATCTTATTGTTAGCTGTCTGCATGATTTGACTTAATAGTGAGTGTAGCATATTAAGAGCTGAAGTTTTTTAATTGACTTCAGCCAAAAACGTAAAAAAAAATTCAACTTTATCAATTTAATGGATTATTACATTCAGTCATCTAGCTCCTTAGAAGTTATTTCACTTCCTAAGAAACATTACATAATTATTTTATTTTATTTGATAAGATAAATATTTCAATACAGATCTTCAAATTAATAAACCTTATTAAATTTTTGTTGCTATTACTATGGTCAGTTATCTTTAAAACAGTTATTGCTGTCAGTTTAATTGGGTTGTCCATATCATTAACTGTATGAATGTTCATTAGTGTCTCTTCTGATGGAGAAGAATACTTAGGAATGTCTGCTGAGTAATTTTCAATAGATTGTTGTTTATTTGCTTCTATTTTATAATCTCAATGTAATTATTATAAAAAAAAGTACCAGCAACTTTGGAAATGTCATCATTAGCATTTATCAATTATCTTATGATAATGCTCACTTAAATTACTTTCAGTGCAATAAAAGTACATATTGTCTTATATAATTTTATTAAAAACTTAATATATTGACAAAGACTTTTCTTTACAACTTTTCTGCCTTTATCACACATATTGATTATTAAGATTTTTGGCATAACATATCTCAAAAGAGCTTAGCCCAATATTTGAGGATGACCCCCCCCCCCGTTTATTCACCTCATTTTATTTTACATAGATTTTTTTTTTATTAATTATTTTTGATTTAAAACAGGCAAAACTCTCCATACAGTATTGCCACTCAGTACAAGCCAGGGTAATCAATGTATGCCAGAAGGCTTGTGCATAAAATCACCATCTACTGCCTACTCATCCAATATCCCAGATTAGTTTCTGGCTTGTGGCCTTCATCAGTGAGGAGCCTTGGATTTGGGAGCACTGCACCTAGATCTTAGGATCTAATGCAACCCTCTAGCAGCCACGTTTTATCTCTACTTAACTACAAAACTATGATTACTCTGGATTGCACTGAATGGCAATACTCTATGAAGACTTTTGCTTGTTTTAATAACAGTTATAAGCAAGCATAAGAAATGGTGATCATGTGATATTTTTGATTTAGTTATAAGCTTGTATAATGATCATATATCTCCTTTCACTTTTCTCTCAATACCATAAGATTGAGAATTTTTTATAATTAGCAGCAAATCAATTGAATAGCACTAATTTTAATATATGAAAATCAACTTATAATGAATTAATGTGTGCATAAAACAGTAAAAAGACTAACTTATTAATATCATGTTTAATACTAACAAAAACTAGTACTAATTATAAAGATGTCCTTGTTCTCATTTAGCCAATATAAAAGAGACATTTTGTACCTCATTTTGCCAATATAAAAAAGATATTTTGTAACAGGAGAAATATCTATTGCAGCTCTAATAAAGAATGTGATAATATATATACACACACATACATATATCTAGTTACATTAATTTACATATAATTTTTCTGATATTGCATTTACATTCTCATAAATTCTTGATCTAGAGATGTTTGACTAACCCTCTCATTACATATATATGTATATTAAATCAGATGATCTCAGAACAACGCGTAAAATAAACAAATAGAATATCAGCAAATTGATGCCAAGGCAACATCCAGATGGTTGCCTTGACAACAGATTGTTGATATTCTATTCATTTATTTTAAATGTTGACTGAGATGATGCAATATACATATGATAACTAATTAGCCATATGCACTTACAGTTTAATATACATATATAAGAAAATAAAAACTTTTTTGAATTTTTAATTAAAAGGGTTTCTTAATTATGATTTCATGTGATATAAATATAATATATACATCAATTATTTTCATTATAATATATATAATGAATATTAGTAGTTTATCCATTTTTTTTCTTTTCATTTTTTTTTTAACAGAAATTGATCAAAACAATGATTCTTAAATTAGACTGCTGTTTCTTAATACTCACCACTCAAAACAATTGTTTTTAACTCTTCTTAGAGCGTAATTTTTCTGAATTGTTTTTTTTTTTTTATGATCATTTTGTGTGTGTGAGTGTGTATGTATATATTGCAACAGGGCAGGTATAATCAAACTCTGTTGCGATATTTAGACAAATACACATTCGTATACTTAACGCATTATTAAAAAAAAATATATATCTTATTACTAACGTATTATTAAAAATATATATTACTTTACTAATAACTGAAACACAGGCTTGTTATATACCTGTGGCTATATATATGTAATATAGGGTATATGAGCACAGACTTTTACACCACCCACCTCTCTCCACTCTATCTAATAACACTGATACACCTAAACACATATATCAGTGTTATTAGATAGAGTGGAGAGAGGTGGTGGTGTGAAAGTCTGTGCTCATATACCCTATATTACATTACTTTACTAACAAAATTAATATTTACAGTTTGATGTACAATCAACGGTCATTTACGTGGTTGTACAGAATTGATTTAGTTATTTTAATTAAAAAGAACTCATAGAAGAGGTATGGGGGGGGGGTTATACACTTACTCTGATTTTTCTCTCTCTTTTGCCAAGCCCAGCTATACACATCACAATGTATATGTGTGAGTGCATTTTTGAACCATTAAAAATGAAAAATTCACAAAATAAAAATAAGAAATATTTTGTTTGATAAACTTTTAAATATATACATATTAAGTCAACAAAAGAACTTTAAATATCAAGATGGAAGACTAATTTTGCAGAACAATGGAAGTAATTATTATAAAAATCGTGGAATGTCTAATACTAATTAAATATTAATTGGAAAGAAATAGGTGTAAAAAGCTTTTGTGGGGCATTTTAACAAAAGCATACGGAATGTGAATGGAAATATAATTGAAAATGAATGAAAAGAAAGATAAATTTGATAATTAAAAAAAAAAAAGAATTAAGGATTAGGATAAGTTTGGAGGGAGAAGAAAGCAGACGGTCAACGTGATATACATTTTGATAAAATATGGTCAGGCTGGGGTAGAGACTTCAACGTGCGGAGGGTCCGAATCCTTTGCCCCTGAATGTATAGCAGCTGCCGATAGCGGAGAAGGGATGTCAAGCCCGGAGAATTCGCCTCAATAAGCAACAATATTGAATCACCAGAAGAGAAATAAATAAATAAATAAACAGACTTTAGCCATGGAACCCGAACTTCAAAAAAAAAAAAAAAAAACAAAGTTCGTTCACCGACAAAGAACCGGAGATTCCATTTTCACCAAGAGGATTCGATCAATTCCCCGGGGAAACCAGGTATTTTCTTTCTAATTACATCTATATATGTCACTATTAGTAAACTTACTCCACGAATTTGAAAAAAATGTTTATTTGACACAATTGTGAACTTAAAATTTATTTTCTTTGCCTGGAGAGGTCAAACTATTTACTACGGAATTTATTAGTGTATAAATTAGTCCAATTAAATCATCGGTGCAAAATACATATAATAGCATATGTGTGTGTGTGGGAGTTTTGGCAAAAAGAGAAAGGAGCAAACAAAGAAAAAAGAGAACTGATATGAATCTTTGATTTAAAAGAGACACTAATTTAACTTAAGTAAATAATATATTTTTTTTATACATACGTAAATATCATAGCTAATAAATGTATATAAAGTGAATGTTGTTTTTTTTGTTTTGTTTTTATGTTATGAGTTTTTTTTTTTTTTTAAATTAAAAAAAAGAGAGAGTTAGATCTATTGCCAGTAAATTTTACGACCAGCCCTGAGCAGAGCTAGTCCAGGGGCATTTTCCATATTGGTATTCCAGTTCTCCCAGCATAATTCTTATAGAAATATGGGATTGGCGCTTGAGGTCATAAATTGATGCTCATAAATATGCTGGGGCAATAAAATGGAATAATTTAAGAATAAATATTCTTTTAAAACCATTACGCATATACGTGTATCGTTATATATATATATACGCAATCGTACAAGGCTACATATATGCGTAAAATATATATGGAAAACGGCAAATCCCGTTATAATATCTACTATAATATATATATATATCATGATTGTTGTGAATTTTAATTTAATTGATTACATTTTGTTTCTGTAACATAATACTTAATTATAACACATTTGTATTTCACCATCTATTTGAATTACTAAATCTGGAATGATATATTTTGAACATAATGGATGAAATTAATCATAGAATTAAACTTGTTTGGACTGCTTTTGGTAGAAATAACTTGATATTAAAAGGAAATATGCCTATGTGTTTGAAAAGGAAGGTTTTTAATAAATGTGTTTTGCCAGTTCTTACTTATGGATCTGAGACTTGGACACTTAATAGAAGAGCAATACAGAGACTTCAAACCACTCAAAGAAGTATAGAGAGATCCATGTTGAGAGTAACAAGAAGAGTTCGAAAATGCAATGTATGGGTAAGAAAACAAACAGGTGTTACTGTTTTCCTTGAAAAAATTAAAAGACTGAAGTGGAGTTGGGCTGGACATATTGCTAGAAGATATGATAATAAATGGACAATTGAAATTTTAAACTGGATTCCAAGAGATTGTAAAAGACCCAGAAAGAGACCACATGTGAGATGGATGGATGAAATAAGAAAGTGTGTAGAAGTGATGTGGAGAAGAGAAGCTAAAGATCGGAAAAGATGGATTGAACTTGGAGAGACCTTCATCCTGCAGTGGATTGATAATGGTTGATGATGATGATGATGATATTTTGATGAAATTAACCATTCCTTTATTTTAATCGAGTGGAAAAATCAGATCATGCATAAATGAATAAATATATGATCAAAACACAATAATATAAGGCAAAGAGGGAAAAAATAAACATAATAAAATTTAGAGAAGCTGTTTACAAATCATGACAAATAATTTCATAAATCAGAGGTGGTCAATATTTTACATTTCATGCAACAATTTTTTATAGGGTTCAAATGCACCATACAATTTTAGGCTAATAATCCATTTTTGCATTTGTTAATATAGATAAGTATTATTTGATATATTTTTTATAATATACTTTTTTAAAAAAATTAAAGTTTTAATATTGCGTACTAAAATGAAGCAATGGACCTGCTTTGTTTGCACCAAACTAAGTTAATTAAAAAGAGCAGCAGAGAATTTTTCAAATTTGAATCAATCCGCCATGACCTTCTTTTATTTTTTATCACTTTTATAGATGAAGACTGCAAAACTTACAAAATAAAAGTCAAAACATATTATGGACTACTCGGATGAGTCATTTCAAAATTAGACATGTGTCGACTGTGTATTTACAGAATAAACATGGACCAATTTTTTTATTATTATGATTCATTAAATTTAAATCAATTTTTGAATATTAATTAAATTTTTTTTATTATATTATGACTCCCCTTGCTATGTTTTTAAAGAAATTCCAATATACCATACTTATTTTGACAATACACATATCTCAAATATGCACAATAAATTAGCCATCTCTGCAATAAATCAACATATTATGATCTTAATTCTAAAAAATTAAAAGACACTTTTTTGGTGCTGAAACAGTAAGATTCGTATTGGAATCTTAAGTTTCACCTTTTTCCGTCGTCTCTCACTGACCGGTCTATCCCGCCCAACTTTAAACTTTTTGGTATCGAGCTGTGTGTGTGGCAATATTAAAAATGTATAAATATGTGTAGAATTCAGCATGGACATGCACACATTTCGATCTCAAATTAAAGGCAATAAATAGGAATAAAATAATATAATTTAGATTTCTTTTAGTTATATAATTTTGTATAATTTTGATCATTTATTTTGGATTTTAAAGTTCGTATTTATTGCTTTGTTTAAATTTCGTTTAATAATAATTCTAAAAAAATCTGATGTAATATTTAATTAAAAGTTAAAATAATCTTATGTTCCCTTTTTGTCTTTGAAATTTAAAAGCATCGGTCAGTGATAGATAATAGATTAATTAAAGAAAAATTCCCCAAAATGTAATTAGTAAATGTAAAATGTAAACAATAGAACGGCAGCTTTCTTTAATTAAAACCAACAAAATGCATTGATTATCCTCAGGGCAGATTAAGTAGAACCTAAAAATACCTTAACAAAAATGTGAGATCAAGATAAGAAAAGAGGCCATCTTAGACTTGCTGGAGACATTCACTTCAACTTTAGCTTTGCTCTCGATAACTGAGAGTCTCCAAAATATAAAAATAAATTGTTCCTGCCAAGGTATGACTGAGTAAAAGCACCTAGATTATTCTCCATCGGGAGATGGCCTATCAGATGCCGAACTTTCCATTGCCCGTCATAAATTCACCATGAAGATCTGCTGCCTGAAATAAATGAGAAAGCTGCTGCTGCTGTGAAAGTAAATGAAATATCTAAATACAAGAAAGAATTGCCACTCATGAACTTTTTGCTGCTAAACTAATGGAATCAGAAAACTTCTTATAAAACAGGTACTTGTCTGTGTTCAAACTCTAGAGTACTCTAATAATATGCTATAGCTCTTCTTCATAATACTTATCTAAATTATAAAATGTAAAAAAACTATCATTTGTATAACTAAAATTGAATAATTAATTTAATGTGTAAATTTTTCTAATAATCTAGCTTACCTCGCTCTATCTTTCTTGGGTGCGTATTTCTAAAATCTACATTTTATCTATATTTATTATTTAATTATTGCATGCTAATAATTGTCTCAATGTTCAAAGTTTAAATCTATGATTGCTTGAAATAGTGAATGCGTGTCAGATTTCATTAACATTACTTTCATAAATAATTTATTTTCATATAAACTGACATGCATTCAATGCTTCATTTATTGTAATGCAGGGGTCTACAACTTCACAAATGGCTGGCATATTAGTTGTAATCATTCCCAGTTTAGATATGTTTTGTATATATTAAATCTTAATGAAATTCCATCAAATTACATTTCTTTGAGAGTCACCAACATTCTTTAGTAAATGATGATAATGTAGGGCCGAGTCAGAAGTCTATTTAAATCTCATCATAATCGTTTATACAGTATACATGTGTTACGTTTTAGAGAAGCAATGACCCATTCCGCCGTGAAATTTCTGGATTCTTCAGGGTTGAAATTAACCCCAGTCGTCCTACACAAGCGGGCATAATGGATGCTCCTGTAGGACTTGATGACGTCATGCAGCCAGCCGGCAAACTGTGACATGGACCGCTTGTCCCTGGTTATGCTTATGTGACACCTTACTTCGTCGGGTCGATGGCAGAGACCAGCCCGACATTCTTATAAACTCATTCACGGCATTGCAGTTTCGATATACTGTCATTCCATATCGCCTTTCTAAAGCATACCATGTGTTCCTTTACTTAATTTTATTATTCTATATATCACTCCGCCTCTGCATTATCTTCGTAATTCACTCTCAAATAAATGTTTGCCCTTAGTCATAAAATAAATATTTTAATTAAATAAATATATGTCCGCCGCTACTCTTAAATCTTACTTTAGACTCTTGCATTGCAAAGGTATAAATTCCCCAAGGCATGCATTAGAAATACTTACTCGAGAATTTTAGGTAGCTAGATTACACCTTCAAATAAATGAAATCTTTTGTAAACATTACAGTATCGGAAATACTGTTACTGAGGTCCTCAAGATAAAATAAGGTCGAAACAAATAAATGTATTCCTTTTGTAAACATTACAGTATCGTAAATACCACTACTGAAGTCCTCAATATAAAATAATGTATAAATAAATAAATGTATTCTTTAAAATATAATAGTATTGCAAATCCCACTAATGAAGCTTTGAATCCATAAAATATTATTAGTAAATGATTTTCTTATTAAAATGTGTGAATAAATAATTTTAAACTATACGTCTGCAGTTACGTTTCATTTATTCGATACCCATTCTATATAATATTCCCTCGATTATGTAAATATGAATGTTTAATTAATATTAGTTTGATTATTGGCTAACTCGAGAATAAAATCATGAATCTCTTGCATATCCCTGACTACCATGCCTAAGGAAATATTTACTAATGTCGCATTAGATGTGTTGTTTCGTGGATTGTATTGTGGAACCGATAAACTATGTTCGAACTCAGTAACACGGATGGCTTCACTACCTCGATGGTGCTGCTGTTCTGTGTGGTGGTCGAATTCTGCACTATGATTATTAGTCACACATTTTCTGACTGTTACATAGTTAAATTTTTTTTTTAACGTTTGGCGCTTTCCAACGTGGAGCTTTCGATACAAAAAACCCATATATACCCTGAGCAAAATATAATGCAAATAAATTTCTTTTAGCGTTTGTTACTCGAGTTAGCTAATTATTCTATATATATATACGATTTGTTTTGATAAAAATAATGAAAACAAAATAAATCGAGTGAAATAATGTGGGTCGAGTGAATGAAAGGACAGCAGGTGTAATAACAAATTTAAGGAAAGCAGGGATGTGTGTGTAATTTAAGAAGGAATGAAAATACTCGGATCTAATGAAATATTTTATATATATATATATGTCAAAAAAAAAAAAGTAATCAGTCGCTAAATGAGAAAGCAAGTAGCATTGAATTTTTTTTTTATTAAAGCACCGTTATATATATATATAGCATAGACAGCAGAAGCTTGTTATATATGTTAACAGTAAATATTTTGTTAAAGTACAAATATATATATATCATAGACAGCAGTGGCTTATTATACACGTTACCAGTAGTTCACTATAATATATATGTTAAATATGTTAAATGCAGCAATATAGAGATAGGGCAATGTAGAGTAGGTGAAGGCAGCAAGTGTTATAGGGCCAATATACCGGTGGGGAGTAGTCAAATGTTAGTAGTATAAAATAAATAAATAATATTAAGAAAAATGGAAGCAGAAAATGACAGTATAGCATCAATGAACTTCAGTCTAAGGTTACTTGAAATATTTAGACAGAGTAAAGAAGAATGGAGGAAAATACATGAGGAAGCGAGAAAAAGATATGAAGAACCAAAAATGAGACAGGAAGAGGAGGATATAAGAGTTAGGGAGCATCAGAAAATTGATAGGGATATGTTGATATATCTTGAAATGATCAAAGAACATTATGGAATATCCCCAGTTAGTAAAAAGGAAGAAGAAATTAAAGATATGGAAAAGGAAAGGGAGTTAGAAATACTTGACAAACCTATGATAATAGATGAGCAAATAGACCTTATTCCAATAGATGAAGGCGCACAAGAACCGTTGAATGAAAGCAGTAGAAAGGAGACAAGCATGGATGGGGACAAAAGAATAGGACCGAAAGTCACGGAAGAAAACATGAAAATGGACAGTGGATACCAAAGCCACTTAACAAAGATGGACCATGTTAAAATATTTAGAATGGAAATAAGGGAAAAACCTCAAACCTACCTAGAGAGCTTACAGAAGTTCTTAAAATTTCATGAGAAAGGACCAGATGTGCAGATAGCTATAGCTAGTTACCATCTGCAGGGATCTGCCAAAAACTGGTGGAATATGGGGAAGTGGAAATTTAGAACGATCCAGCGTAGCATGCCGCTAACCATCCAACCATTAATTCCAGGCATTTAAATAAAAGATATAGGAGAAATGATTGAATTTTCTACTACCGTGGATTTGAACCATTGGGCCAAAGAGCCACCCGATAAAAGGCAAAGATTAGAAAACCCAAGGCCACAGTCATCGATAATGAGAGATCGGTATTATCCACCTGACCCAGGGTTGTAAAAATATTAGACTATTAGGACGGTTATTAAACGTATATGAAAATATTAAAATGAACTTGATATAATGAACTTGGTTGAATGGATTGTACTTTAGTCAAATAGGGTTTTAGATAGAAATTTTATTATATATATATATTATTGTTTTAATTACTATTACTCTTAAAAAAAATTTTTTTATATTATACTAACTAATCCTATTCTAAGAATTATATATATATATACATTCAGTTTAACTAATTATTACTATGATTTTAACCAGACACGGCCAAATTAGGCCATTTGAATTAAACTATAAATTCTAGATCCAGGTATATAAATTGTTTGTTGCTTCATGTAATCTCTGCTTTCTATATTTCAATATATCTGTAAAAACAATAATAATGATTTCGTATTTAAATTATATAATGTAAACAAAATTTTTCTCTTTCTTGCCTTCTTTTGTCCTTCCTTAATTGTTCACGGGAAGTACGGGGAAATGAAACAGTAAGATTCGTATTCGAATATTAAGTTTCACCTTTTTCTGTTGTCTCTCACTGACCGGTCTATCCCGTCCAAATTTAAACTTTTTGGTATTGAGTTCTGTGTGGGGCAATATTAAAAATGTATAAATATGTGTAGAATTCAGCATGGACATGCACACATTTCAATCTCAAATTAAAGGCAATAAATAGGAATAAAATAATATAATTTAGATTTCTTTTAGTTATATAATTTTGTATAATTTTGATCATTTATTTTGGATTTTAAAGTTCGTATTTATTGCTTTGTTTAAATTTCGTTTAATAATAATTCTAAAAAAATCTGATGTAATATTTAATTAAAAGTTAAAATAATCTTATGTTCCCTTTTTGTCTTTGAAATTTAAAAGCATCGGTCAGTGATAGATAATAGATTAATTAAAGAAAAATTCCCCAAAATGTAATTAGTAAATGTAAAATGTAAACAATAGAATGGCAGCTTTCTTTAATTAAAACCAACAAAATGCATTGATTATCCTCAGGGCAGATTAAGTAGAACCTAAAAATACCTTAACAAAAATGTGAGATCAAGATAAGAAAAGAGGCCATCTTAGACTTGCTGGAGACATTCACTTCAACTTTAGCTTTGCTCTCGATCACTGAGAGTCTCCAAAATATAAAAATAAATTGTTCCTGCCAAGGTATGACCGAGTAAAAGCACCTAGATTATTCTCCATCGGGAGATGGCCTATCGGATGCCGAACTTTCCATTGCCCGTCATAAATTCACCATGAAGATCTGCTGCCTGAAATAAATGAGAAAGCTGCTGCTGCTGTGAAAGTAAATGAAATATCTAAATACAAGAAAGAATTGCCACTCGTGAACTTTTTGCTGCTAAACTAATGGAATCAGAAAACTTCTTATAAAACAGGTACCTGTCTGTGTTCAAACTCTAGAGTACTCTAATAATATGCTATAGCTCTTCTTCATAATACTTATCTAAATTATAAAATGTAAAAAACCTATCATTTGTATAACTAAAATTGAATAATTAATTTAATGTGTAAATTTCTGTAATAATCTAGCTTATCTCACTCTATCTTTCTTGGGTGCATATTTCTAAAATTTACATTTTATCTATATTTATTATTTAATTATTGCATGCTAATAATTGTCTCAATGTTCAAAGTTTAAATCTATGATCGCTTGAAATAGTGAATGCGTGTCAGATTTCATTAACATTACTTTCATAAATAATTTAATTTTCATATAAACCAACATGCATTCAATGCTTCATTTATTGTAATGCAGGGGTCTAAAACTTCGCAAATGGCTGGCATATTAGTTGTAATCATTCCCAGTTTAGATATGTTTTGTATATATTAAATCTTAATGAAATTCCATCAAATTACATTTCTTTGAAAGTCGCCAACGTTCTTTAGTAAATGTTGATAATGTAGGGCCAAGTCAGAAGTCTATTTAAATCTCATCATAATTGTTTATACAGTATACATGTGTTACGTTTTAGAGACACAATGACCCATTCTGCCGTGAAATTTCTGGATTCTTCAGGGTTGAAATTAACCCCAGTCATCCTACACAAGCGGGCATAATGGGTGCTCCAGTAGGACTTGACGACGTCGACCAGCCCGACATTCTTTCTTATAAACTCATTCACGGCATTGCAGTTTCGATATACTGCCATTCCATATCGCCTTTCTAAAGTGTACCACGTGTTCCTTTACTTAATTTTATTATTCTATACATCACTCCGCCTCTGCATTATCTTCGTAATTCACTCTCAAATAAATGTTTGCCCTTAGTCATAAAATAAATATTTTAATTAAATAAATATATGTCCACCACTACTCTTAAATCTTACTTTAGACTCTTGCATTGCAAAGGTATAAATTCCCCAAGGCATGCATTAGAAATACTTACTCGAGAATTTTAGGTAGCTAGATTACGCCTTCAAATAAATGAATTCCTTCTGTAAACATTACAGTATCGGAAATACCGTTACTATGGTCCTCAAGATAAAATAAGGTCGAAACAAATAAATGCATCCCTTTTGTAAACATTACAGTATCGAAAATACCGCTACTGAAGTCCTCAATATAAAATAATGTATAAATAAATAAATGTATTCTTTAAAATATAATAGTATTGCAAATCCCACTAATGAAGCTTTGAATCCATAAAATATTATTAGTAAATGATTTTCTTATTAAAATGTGTGAATAAATAATTTTAAACTATATGTCTGCAGTTACGTTTCATTTATTCGATACCCATTCTATATAATATTTCCTCGATTATGTAAATATGAATGTTTAATTAATATTAGTTTGATTATTGGCTAACTTGAGAATAAAATCATGAATCTCTTGCATATCCCTGACCACCGTGCCTAAGGAAATATTTACTAATGTCGCATCAGATGCATTGTTTCATGTATTGTATTGTGGAACTGATAAACTATGTTCGAACTCAGTAACACGGGTGGCTTCGCTACCTCGATGGTGCTGCTGTTCTGTGTGGTGGTCGAATTTTGCACTATGATTACGAGTCACATGTTTTCTGACTGTTACAGTGCAAACTGTAATATTTATGTTCATGTTATAAATATGAAACAAGAAAAGGTATGTGTATTAAGTATATTATTCAATAAGTATGCTTTAACTAATATGTCAGATTCATAGTGCTGAATTGTTTTACGAACTGTAGAAAAGTTGAACGCTTTTAATCTGATAGATTAGTTAAAAGCATGCTCAGCAATTAATACTCTTAATCCAATAAACATCCCATGATCACAATTTCTTATGCTTGCTTATAACTGTCATTAAAACAGGCCAAAGTCACTATATGTATTGTCACACACAGCAAGCTCCTCACTGATAAAGGCCACAAGCAAGAAACTAGTCTGGGGATGTTGAATGAGTAGGCACTAGATGGGGATTTTATATACAGCCTTCTGGCATCCATTGATTACTCTAGCTTGCTGTGTGTGGCAATACATATAGTGAGTTTTGCCTGTTGTAATACTCTTAATATGACTATACATTTTCTTGTTTCATATTTATAACATAAATATAAATAAGATCTTAAATAATGTTTAAAAACCACTTAATAAACTTTTAAAAAAATTATGGAATCAAGAAAACCCTTAAAGAAAAATACATGTCTTTGAGAGAATACCCTAGATGGTTAGAGTGTCATTGTAAATTCAGTATTCATGAATCTAAAAGCCACTGACTCAGCTCCCATTTTGCACTATCATTGGTCAATCCAGAAATAACTGATAAAATGAGAAAAATTATAGTACTTAAAATGATGTGTTTTGTTATTAATACAATTATTAAATAAAGTTTGGCTTTTTCTAAAATTTAAAAATTCACCTAAATGACAACTCCAACACTCAACTGCAAGTTTAATGCTATCATTACAATCTTTAGACCTTCATCATCATTACTTTCAACAATTATTGATCCACTTTTGAATGAAGGTCTCCAAGTTTTATCCAACTTTTCTGACACTTGGCCTCTCTTTTCCACAACATTTTAGCAAACTTTTATTTCATCCATCGATCTTGTAGTGTTTTTCTAAGTCTTTTCCAATCTAATGAGATTCCATTTAAGATTCCAACTGTCCATCTATTATAATTTCTTCTAGCAATAAATCAAGCCCAGTTCCATTTCAGTAATGTCATATATATTTGTATGAATTCACCACTAAACATCACATGATCACTATTTCTTATGCTAGCACATTACTGTTATTAAAACAGGCAAAACTCTCCATACAGTAGTGCCACTCAGTGCCAGCCAGAGTAATCAATGGATGCCAGAAGACTTGTGCATAAAATCCCTATTAATGCCTACTCATCCAATATCCCCAGACTAATTTCTAGCTTGTGCTCTCAGATCCAAAGCTCCTCACTAATGAAGGCCACAAGCCAGAAACTAGTCTGGGGATATTGGATGAGTAGGCACTAGATAGAGACTTTATGCACAAGCCTTCTGGCATCCATTGATTACTCTGGTTGGCACTGAGTGGCACTACTGAATGGAGAGTTTTGCCTGTTTTTATATAAATTTACATTTCTTTATGTAAAAACTATTCCTATATCAGAATAAATTATTGTAAAGAAATATATTAATTATCCATTAAAATTTTCAGAGAATACAATAGAAAAGAGTTGACAAAAATAGTTATTATAAAATGAATTATTGTATTCAGGACCCCTTGGAAGTAAAAAAAAAAAAAAAGGAAAGAGAATTCCAGGCTACTATATTTATTTAGTATATTTCTGTGAAGAGGTTAAAGATTATCTTAAGCATAAAATTAGATAAAGTGATAAATAATAGGATTGTTTATCTCAATAAACTTTTATTAATAATAACTTAGAAGGTAAAGTATGTACATATAAGAACAGATAACCATAAATTACAGTGGTATCTTTGTAAGATTGCAGTCATGAATGAAAACGACTAACGAGTGCTTCATATGTTACAGCCGTGATGTGTACTATGTTTTCTAATGAAGATTTGAAGGAGTAAGACTATTATAAAGCTATTCAGATATAGAAATCAGTTTCCATGTATCATCAAATTTATTATTCGGTGTGAGAAGTTGATCCCTTCCCTTGATCTTAGAAAGCTTTCACATTATATATATTTTTTGCTGAACAAAGGCAGTATTAAATACAATTTCACAACGTGTAGTCCAAAAAGTGTATATTACGAAAAGAGAGAGTCTGATAATGGAAAAGGTTCTTGTCATAATACTATTTTTTAAAGAAGTAAGAAGATAATAGTCTAATTTAATATTCTCATATATTGTTTTCTTAGAAGGCCACGGGCCTGTGCATGATCGGATTAAATGAAAAAACGTTTCATCTTGATGTTGACAGAGAGAGCAGGTGGGATCAATTTTTGTTATACCTCTTTGAGTAGTAAGAAACCAATTAGTACTCATAACATTTAAGTTAATTTTGAGAATAAAATCTCCGTGGACCAAAATTTAAAAAGAAAATCAATTTTTTGATTTGATAGACCCAGCTCCGGTTGTATTGGAATATTCACTGGGTTGAGTAAATTATATTCGTCTGTTAAATTTCTTTAAGTTATATGAAATGCTAATTATATATTTTTTTATTTACCAATTGACATATTTTTATTTATTTATTATTAATATAATAAGTGAAACAATCTCTAAGTAATATGAATTAAGACAAAAATTTCTCTAACATCTTTCTGCTGAAAAAAAAAAACAGTAAACAAAATAATATTTATTAAATAACCAAAATATTAGATAGTGTGATTTTAAAGTGCACACACTTAGCATTCCTTTCTTCATTTCTAATTGATTGAAAAGTACAACCAAGTTGGGTTGTCTAAGGCCAGCTGCCTAAAAGTAAAAATGTAATCTTTTATGTAATTTGAAAAGAAATTTTAAACCTCACACATAATTTGAAATTAGATATGGCAAGTATACAAAGGACTAGTCACTTTGTGTTTCTCAGTATATCGATGTATGTGTGTTCATTTAGCTATAAACTTATTTGTGTTTAAGTAATTGTTTATATATAGTAATTTTACTAAACATTGCTAAATTGCATATTCTACTTATATATATATAATCAAAATTACCCAAATCCACAACTCAACCAGACTAGCCAAAAAATAAATGCTAAAGCACAACCAATGGTTTCTTTGCTACAAGCAGACTTCTCAAGTGTAAAGAACTACAAAATAATAACATATTTAAACTAAACATTACCCACACTTCCACTTACCTCTTACACACCTTTAATATTAAAAGAAATTTCAGAATCATAAGTTTTTAATAATAAAGATTCTTCTTTTTATTTCATTTCTCTGAAAGAAGACAACCTTAGCTTCATCAAAATAAATAGTGTGACCTGTATCTTTTTCATGGATATATAAAGCAGCACAAGATATTTATCTAACTCTACTTTTATGTATCTTTATTCTTACATTTAAGGTCAAACTACTTTGACATATATATATAATGTTTTCACGGTTATATGATGTAGATAAATTATTACTTTTTGGGATAAACCGTGTATTATTTTCCATTACATACCGATATTTCGATGGACTAGTATCCATCATTGTCAACGTTAACTTTTGGGGGGAAAAATCATTAGATCTTAAACAATAACATGATTGTATACATATACAATGTGTTAGTTATATGGGTCACAAAGGCACTTCATCATGGGGTTACCAAGACACCAAGATAAGTAATAAAATTTATATGTAAATAAAAATGTTTACATTTTTTAATCAATTCATTGAAAGAAATACATTCTGAGTGTAAATATTTTTTATTTAAATGTGAGAAGGATACTTAGTTATTCCAACGTATTGTGACAATTGCCTGAACCTTGAATCTTGAGGCTTAGCTCAAAACATGCTACATATATTGTAACCGGGCTCTTCTCTCCGATCATATAGGGATTGTGAGCTCCGAAATTAACATGACATAGCGTAAAGCTTTATTTATTTTCTTCTATCGATAACTGTTCACTATCAATACAAGGGGGCGCCAGATACGATGATTTAATTATAATTTAACTTCTCGCATCACCTTACGTCATATCAAAACAATTTCGAAGTCTAATCCCGCCCACAAGCTCAAACTCCCAGCATGGACCAATAGGGTCACTCAGGGTCGCGATGTAATTGTTTTCAAAATTACTATTCTGGTAAAAGACGCTATGATAACCAATGGAGAAGACGCTTGATTAACTAACTGATCGATCCAAGCATTGGACCGGGTCATTGGTTATTTGGGACCAATACGATTATTCGTTTATATCTCTAAACAATTAGAAGCTTATAAGATCATCCCCCCTATATCATACCGTCCGGTAGAATTATTTACTCCAGCTATATTTACAACTTATTGACATTTATTTATATTTTATAATAGGCCCTCCCAACTCTTAAATCTATCTTAACTACGGAATAAATAAATAAATAAATAAACATCGTGACTTACGGCACGATGTTTGTAAGAGACATTTTAAAAAAAAGCAACAAGGTTTAAGAAAGATAAATCTAAAGTAATATAATTAACTATATGAATAAATGCTAACTTTATTAATAATCAAGACGAAAAATAGAATAAAGATTTAATTATAGGAAATGATTTGAGAAATGCTCGACTTGTTTAAATACTGAACAAATTTATTGAATATAAAAAAAAGCACATTGGTTAAAAGTTTTATTTACACGCACACACACGCATTTACGCACTCGCACAGAAAAGAACATATTATATATCATAAAATATGGATGATAGAATATAAATTTCCTTTTTTTACATTTTTGAAGGTAAGTGTTATAAATTATAAGATAATAATTAGGGTCAAAGTTCATATTTGAAAAGTCCTGAGATTTAAATTTTTAGGAATTGCATAGTGTTTGATTTTACGAAGGTTGAGATTACAATAATAAGTTACAATAATAAATTTTTAAATATAATGAATTACGGAATATTTTATAGTTTAATTTACGAAATCAAAGTTAGTTAATTATGAGATTGCCTCTTTTAAAAGTTTACGTATGGAATGAATGAAAGCATAAAAAAAATAAAGTGTTTACCTAGGATTTTGGCTTATTCTTCCGCTGCTTCTAATTAAGTGGAGGTTTGAACATGGGAGATGATGTTTTCCATAAGGAGGTTGTTCATTTCTTTTAAAGTTGAGCGTAATAAATCAGGATGATTCATGTATTTCACGGAACATTATTGAACTGGTTGGAGCACTAATTTTAGATGGTAATATTATTAAGTATTCATAGCGACGGAGATGTTCTGGTGGCGGAGCGTCGATCAATCACTGAAGGGTTTCCTAGCCCCTCATGACAGTCGACGCTCTAAATATTAATTTCATATCGATCATCTTGAAAACGGATAGCACAAACGAAGTAATTTGAATTAAATTGAATTTTGAGAAAGTTGAACAAAAATTTGATAATTTGACTTAGCTTCTCTTAACATAACATTTTATATTTTATATCTCTGTCTTTTTTTTAACATTTTTTGCTTGATATTTATATGGGTTGGATCTTATCTGAGGATCGAATCTCCCCCCAGAGTTCCATGTTCTTAGAGTTGTCGTTGGGGTCCGTGTCCTACTCAATCCATGTGCTTAAGGCAATCTTATGTTTAGACAATCTCATATTGCAATCTCAGTTAACAAACTTATATTCATTCACACCTTGAATGCATACGTGTGTGCGTGTCTTACGAGAACAATGTAATTTACATTAGCTAAAAGTCGAGCATTTAATCTTTCTCAAAATCATTTCTATAAGCTTTTACTTTTACTACAATTATAATTTTAAAATATCCCTTTTTAGTTTAAAACGAAATAACAAAAAGCAAACTTGACAAATAATGATTATAATAAATTAATTCCCCAAAAAATAAAAACTTTTTTAATTTTATTTCAATCAATCTGACAGGTACTCCTGAATATCTGCGATCTGCTTTAGACACGGCTGTTTCTCGTTCATTTTTAAACAAGATCGCTTTTTTTAAAAAGTTTTGTACCTGTCATTTATTTCGTCATTAATATATATTTAACTTTCCTAGGTTCAAACCCTATGTAACGCTATTCCGTTACATATCTCCCCGCCTGGTGTAGAGTAAAATCCGAGGATTGCGGATTTTAGCTCTGAGAAGGAGCCAAGTTATTCGGCCCTCTTCAGTGCCCTCGCATTAAATGTTCCCTTTCCTTGGGACAGTACAAAGGCATTATTCCCATATGCCCGGACGATCTCATATGGGCCCTCATAGATGTCGAGGAATTTCTTGAATATGTGCTGTTCCGGTCGACTGACCGGATTTGCTCTTACCATGACTCTGTCTCCCACAGTGAACGTGTTTCGGATTGGCCTATTGGTCTGCCTTCGCATTTCCCCCATATGTTCCAATCTCCGTAATGCTATCTGATTGTCATGTTTTCGATCAACTCTTCCTGTTCGGATCGAGGGTCTATCATTGTAAGGATACGGTATAGGTCGTCCATAATGGAGTCGACTTGGTTCAAGTCCAGTGGACTCATTCTTTGAGGTATTGATCATTTCAGTAATCCGGGGAATCTCCCGAACCCATTTCCGATGATCTCCTGCAGTGTACACGCGGAATAGCCGCCCCAACTCCCGCATCACCCGCTCGCATGGGTTGCTCTGCGGGTTCCGGATAGACGTCATATGATGTTTGATCCCAGTTTGGTTCACCCATCGCCTCCACATCTTTGATACAAATGGTGTGCCATGATCCGATAAAAGGCACTTAGGTTTCCCGATGATGGGAAATTGTTTGGTTTCCAACAGTTTGATGGTCTGGTTTGCATTAGTCCGGGCCATGGGGTACGCAGCGACCATTTTGGAGCACAAATCATATGTGACCAGTAAATACCTCTTTCCCCCAAACATCGGCAATGGCCCGTAATAATCAATGGCCAGGGTGTGGTTTGGTTCCCGGACGATGATCGGTATCTGAGGCCCTTCATTCGACCGATTTAACGGTTTTGTCCTCGCACAAATCTCACACTCCCGTAGTCTTCTGGCAATGTCGTGGTGCATCCCTGGCCAGTAAAACCAATTACTAAGGTACCCCTCAGTCTTGCTTGTTCCGTAATGGCCACGTTCCTGATGGGTCTCATCAACCATTCGATCCCGCATTCCCTTCGGTATTACAATACGGGTTTGTTTCCCATTCCCTGTTTTCCTTTGGACTATTCCTTCCAGAATAATGCACCGGTCCCGATATTTCCATAACAGACCCCCCCCAGTCTCTTCCTTTTTTTTTTTTTCGGACCCTGCCTTTGGCCTCCTCTCACGTAGGTATCGTATTATTTGTTGGCATTCTTCATCCTCTTTCTGGCCCCTCCGAATGTTGTTTGCACTAAACTCACCCTCCCGGCTCCGCCTGGTAGTAGCGGCTATGTACGCGAATTCCTCAGCCTCGGCATTTGGCTGTGTTCCCACAGGGTAACGGCTCAGTGTGTCCGCGATCACGTTATCCTTCCCTTTACAATATTCCACTTCATATTGGAACTCCTGCAGGGCTAAGCTCCACCTCACTAACCTATTATTTGTCAAAAAACTTTTATTCAGAAATTCCAGACTCCGATGGTCGGTAATTACTCTCACTTTGGATCCGACCAGGTACTGTCGGAACTTTTTGAAAGCCCACACTATGGCGAGGGCTTCTCGTTCGGTGACAGTGTATCTTCGTTCGGGATCTTTGAGTAGTCGGCTAATGAATGCCAACACCCTTTGTTCTCCATCCGGTCCCTTTTGGTACAACGTGGCTCCTAGCCCAATGTCGCTACTGTCCGTCTGTACCCAAAATATCTGGTCGAAGTCTGGGTATGCTAATATGGTCTGTTTTAAAAATCCTTCCTTCACCCTCTGGAAACTCCGTTCCCGTCTCTCATCCCATGTCCACGCTTGCTCCTTTCTTAACAATTGTAATAGGGGTTCCATATCATGGGAGAAGTTTTCGTAAAATTTGTTGTAGAAGGTGCACATTCCGAGGAATGCTTTAATATCCTTTCTTTTCTTCGGAACAGGGAATTCTTGGATGGCCTGGATCTTTTCAGGGTTAGGCCGTATTCCATCCTGGCTTATGATATGTCCCAAGAACTTGACTTCCTGGGTCGCAAAGTGGCTTTTTTTTAGGTTTATTTTTATTCCCTTCTGTTCGCATTCATGGAGCAACATTTCTAAGTGCCGACAATGCTCCTCTAGGTCTTCAGACGCTATAATGATATCGTCTACGTACATCGTGACAAATTTCTTAACTTCATCTGATAGGGTTTGGTCCAGGCACTGCACTAAGCCTGCACCACTATTCTTTAATCCAAAAGGCACGCGATTAAACTGGTACGCCCGTCCGTTATATTTGAATGTGGTGTATTTTCGATCGTCGGGGTGGAGGCTCATCTGCCAGTAGCTATTTGTCAAGTCCATCGTGGAAAAGATTCGCTTGTTCTGAAATCTTGTCATCAGTTCGCTCATGATGGGCGGAGCGTTTGTATCTGGAATTGTCACCTTGTTCAGTTGTCTGGCATCGAGGCACAATCGTATCGATCCGTCACCCTTTTTTACGGCTAAGATGGGGTTGTTGTATGGCGAGGTACACTTTGAAATAACCCCCCACTCTATCATCTGCTCCAGCTGAGTTTCAATCTCCTTACGGTATTGGAAAGGGATTGGGTACGCCCTAGTTTGATATGGGTTGCTGGTGTTCAACCGGATTCGGTGTTCGTACCCCTTGATTACTCCCGGCTTGTCCGAGAAAACACTCTCGTAAGACCCCAATATTCCTTGAATCCTCTCTCTCTGCCCTTTATCTGGCCCAGTCATTTCATTAACTCTTTTCTCAATCTCCCCTTTTACCATGATACATTGCAGCTTCCTCTGCCCTTCTGGTTCTCTATCCATGGTTTCCCCAAAAGGCACTGTGACTCTACCGATTCTTGCTTGTTCAGTCCCATAATCAATGCTACACTTTGCCATTCTCATAAAATCAGACCCTAACACCAAGTCATGTATCAGCCCCTCAAGTATTAACACAATCTGGGTGAATTCCTGTCCTGCAATCACTATATTCGCCCACACCTGTTTGGTCTGTATTCTTGCCTTTTTCCCATTGGCCAGTATAATCTGGGTCCCTTTTAATGGCAAGATTTTCATTTCTGTTTGCCCTTGGGCGATCCTGTCAAAAAGTTCCTGAGCCATTACCGACACCTGACTTCCTGTATCCAGCAGAGCCCTCGCATGAACCCCTTGGATTGACACATCGATCTTCGGGCACTCCTGTTTCCTCCGAGGTCCTTCCCCCCCTTCATCTTGTGCTATATTAGCTATCCTGATCCCATCATTCCCTTCTTTGCTAAAATAGTCATCATTTTCGGCTGCCTCTAATATCTCCAACACTCGTGTTATCTCAGTTTCCCCCTCAATGACTTGTCTAATCTCCCTGGGTAGGTTGCGCCCTGCTATCCTGATTTGCAGCTCTTCCGGTACTTGATATTTATTTATTTTTCTTAATCTCGCCACCTGTCGCTGTATGAAGGTACTGTATGTTTCATCTTCTTCCCTTTTGCTTTGTTCGATTTCCCACTTTTCCCTCTCTTGTTGGGCTAGTCCCCAATATCTTCCCATTATGGCTCTTTGGTATTCTTCGAACGTTTCCGGTTTCTCTTTCATCGCCTCCCACCATTCCACTACTTCCCCTTGGATATGGCTGCATGCAATCGCTATCTTAGATTCTTCACTAAACTGCCCGCAAGAGAACAACCTCTTCAGACTTTCCACATGTCGACATGGGCTTTCGTCTCCCTTTCCTTTAAAATGTTCGAGTTTAATCCACTTTCCCTCCATCCTGTTTAATATTCGATTTATTTTTGATACAAGTGATTAATCGACGTCCGCGCCTCTATCTCCCGCTATGTTTTTTTTTTTTATTTATTTTATTTCGCTCCGGCTCCAAATGTTTTATTAAAAGGTTTGCGATATTGTGAATCGCTGTATTTTGTTCCGTTTACTTATTTTCCTTTTCTCCCTTTGTATTCGTCCAAAGTTTTTGTTTACATGAAAAAAAAATTTTTTTTTTTCGTCCTTTACGAGGTTCGGCCGCTTTTGGCTAATATTTTGGTTTGCTTCTCTAAAACATTATTTGTATTAACTTCACGTTTGGAAGCGTCATTTGTATTAGCCTCACGTTGGAAGCGCCAAATGTAACCGGGCCGCTTGGTCATCCGATCATATAGGGATTGTGAGCTCCGAAACAAACATGACATAGCGTAAAGCTTTATTTATTTTCTTCTATCGATAACTGTTCACTATCAATACAAGGGGGCGCCAGATACGATGATTTAATTATAATTTAACTTCTCGCATCACCTTACGTCATATCAAAACGATTTCGAAGTCTAATCCCGCCCACAAGCTCAAACTCCCAGCATGGACCAATAGGGTCACTCAGGGTCGCGATGTAATTGTTTTCAAAATTACTATTCTGGTAAAAGACGCTATGATAACCAATGGAGAAGACGCTTGATTAACTAACTGATCGATCCAAGCATTGGACCGGGTCATTGGTTATTTGGGACCAATACGATTATTCGTTTATATCTCTAAACAATTAGAAGCTTATAAGATCATCCCCCCTATATCATACCGTCCGGTAGAATTATTTACTCCAGCTATATTTACAACTTATTGACATTTATTTATATTTTATAATAGGCCCTCCCAACTCTTAAATCTATCTTAACTACGGAATAAATAAATAAATAAACATCGTGACTTACGGCACGATGTTTGTAAGAGACATTTTAAAAAAAAAACAACAAGGTTTAAGAAAGATAAATCTAAAGTAATATAATTAACTATATGAATAAATGCTAACTTTATTAATAATCAAGACGAAAAATAGAATAAAGATTTAATTATAGGAAATGATTTGAGAAATGCTCGACTTGTTTAAATACTGAACAAATTTATTGAATATAAAAAAAAACACATTGGTTAAAAGTTTTATTTACACGCACACACACGCATTTACGCACTCGCACAGAAAAGAACATATTATATATCATAAAATATGGATGATAGAATATAAATTTCCTTTTTTTTTACATTTTTGAAGGTAAGTGTTATAAATTATAAGATAATAATTAGGGTCAAAGTTCATATTTGAAAAGTCCTGAGATTTAAATTTTTAGGAATTGCATAGTGTTTGATCTTACGAAGGCTGAGATTACAATAATAAGTTACAATAATAAATTTTTAAATATAATGAATTACGGAATATTTTATAGTTTAATTTACGAAATCAAAGTTAGTTAATTATGAGATTGCCTTTTTTTAAAAGTTTACGTATGGAATGAATGAAAGCATAAAAAAAATAAAGTGTTTACCTAGGATTTTGGCTTATTCTTCCGCTGCTTCTAATTAAGTGGAGGTTTGAACATGGGAGATGATGTTTTCCATAAGGAGGTTGTTCATTTCTTTTAAAGTTGAGCGTAATAAATCAGGATGATTCATGTATTTCACGGAACATTATTGAACTGGTTGGAGCACTAATTTTAGATGGTAATATTATTAAGTATTCATAGCGACGGAGATGTTCTGGTGGCGGAGCGTCGATCAATCACTGAAGGGTTTCCTAGCCCCTCATGACAGTCGACGCTCTAAATATTAATTTCATATCGATCATCTTGAAAACGGATAGCACAAACGAAGTAATTTGAATTAAATTGAATTTTGAGAAAGTTGAACAAAAATTTGATAATTTGACTTAGCTTCTCTTAACATAACATTTTATATTTTATATCTCTCCTCTTTTTTTAACATTTTTTGCTTGATATTTATATGGGTTGGATCTTATCTGAGGATCGAATCTCCCCCCAGAGTTCCATGTTCTTAGAGTTGTCGTTGGGGTCCGTGTCCTACTCAATCCATGTGCTTAAGGCAATCTTATGTTTAGACAATCTCATATTGCAATCTCAGTTAACAAACTTATATTCATTCACACCTTGAATGCATACGTGTGTGCGTGTCTTACGAGAACAATGTAATTTACATTAGCTAAAAGTCGAGCATTTAATCTTTCTCAAAATCATTTCTATAAGCTTTTACTTTTACTACAATTATAATTTTAAAATATCCCTTTTTAGTTTAAAACGAAATAACAAAAAGCAAACTTGACAAATAATGATTATAATAAATTAATTCCCCAAAAAATAAAAACTTTTTTTAATTTTATTTCAATCAATCTGACAGGTACTCCTGAATATCTGCGATCTGCTTTAGACACGGCTGTTTCTCGTTCATTCTTAAACAAGATCGCTTTCACTTTTAAAAAGTTTTGTACCTGTCATTTATTTCGTTATTAATATATATTTAACTTTCCTAGGTTCAAACCCTATGTAACGGAATAGCGTTACAATATATTCTTATTGGGCTAAACCGAATAGACCGATGCCTTAATTATTAAAACTTATATGTAAATGTGTAGATTTCCGAATCACTTTGACAGAAACACATTCTAATTTGCTATTTTTTATTTTAAATATAGAAGGAATACTTCTGTACTTGAACTTATTGCTGCTTGAATCTTGAAATATACTTCATATATATTCTACCAATGCACAACACCGAACAGGCCGACGCCCATTTGTAATTATAATTTATATGTAATTAAAAATGTTTAGATTTCTTAATCCCTTTCATTTAAATATACTAATTTATATAAAAAAGTAATACATTATTATTAGTAATTTATTTAAAAGTAAAACTTATTTTAAAAATATTGCTTCATAATTTCAGTTTTATTTATCAATGACATTTTAAACAGTTTAAAGGTCATATTCAGTTTGGAATACTGGTAGGCTGGCTGACACTGAAACATAAGGTTTTAGGATCAGTTCTCATGCTGTCTTGTACAAAAAGATTTTAATAATGTTATTTTTAAACATCACATGATGACCATTCTTTATGTTTACACAAGCTGTTTTTCACAGTGGCAAAACTCTCCATATAAAAGCACCACTCAGTGCAAGTCAGAGTAATCAACGGATGCTGGAAGATCTAGGTGCAGAACTCTCAGATCCAAGGCTCATCACTGATGAAAGCCACAGCTAGAAACTAGTCTGGGGATATTGGATAAGTAGGCACTTGATAGGGATTTTATGCACGAGCCCTCCTGCATCCATTGATTACTCTGGATTGCACTGAGTGGCTCTACTGTATGGAGAATTTGGCCTCTGTGAATGTTATCTTGCTCTCTTTTTTATAATGCTGTATTATTTTTTTACATGTTTTACTAAAAAAATTTCTTACCTTTAATAATGATATTATTTTTGTTTTGTATGTCTTTTATATTTTTACATATTTTATTAAACAGGTTTTCCTTGGATGTGGACTCAAGTTTTTTTTTTCTAGCTAAAAACTCATAACTGATCCATAATCCACACTATAGTCCAAATTTAAAAAAAAACAGAGTGAATAAAAACAGTTTTTAAAAAGATAGGTACTTAGGTGTTAATCCTGCAACACGGGGCATGTATTAGACCTGCTGCACCTTTTCACATTTATATAAATCTGCTGATAACTTTATAATCTTGTGATCTGATCAAAATAATGTGTACAAGAATCCTATAAATGATATTTTCACAAGATTTTCCAAAAGTAACATGTACACAGATCTTGTACATGACATTTTCACAAGTTATTGGCAAGTTGAATACATATGTGAAAAGGCATAGCATGTCTAATACATGCTCCATGTTGCAGGACTAAAAAGACCACTTTCACACACAAAAAGTATAAAATATGGAGTGACATTATATATGACTTTCACATGAAAAATCAATATTAAAAAGAACATTTAAAAAAATATTGATTTGCCATACAGAAATATATATGACTTTCACAGGAAAATGTTTTAAATTTTGATATTAAAAAGAACATTTGATAAAATAAAATATTCAGAAATATATACAATTTTCACTCAAAAAGTATAAAATTTATAACAACACTAAAGATATGAATTTCACAAATTTTCAGCCCAAAAATATGTAAAATACGAGACACCATTATGCAAGTCCCAACTGTTACTTTAAATATGGACAAACAACCACTAAATTACAAAAATAACCTAAAATATTATTTACAAAAAAAAAACATGAAATATGCACACATACTACTTACCATCTAAAATATAACAGGAATTGTCGCATTGAAATAAGCAATTTTTCATTTACTTTTTTGACACAAAATGAAAACTTCAACTGAAAATCCCTCCCCCCCCAATGCAGTTTTACTAAACATGTGATTGTGTAGTATATTGCCTGAATGGGTTTTCCTACAGAAATGGTAAGAAACAAATGTATTTTTTTTTTAAAAAAATTACAAAATAAAGAAATAATATTTACTGAGGCTATAACCTCGACAATATGCGTATAACATGCAATAGTAGGGACCTCTACAGGTGTTTTAACCACAAGCTTGCACTCTGGAAGAAAAGAGGGGAACCCTTCTTTACTTCAATCTACTTTCTATTTAAATAGGTGAAGCTGAAGTGGTTAGATCTGCGAGCGTGAAGCTAAACAATACTTCACTGATTAAGTCCACATTTCTTATTACACATTAATACTCGTGAAATCTTTCGATTTACAATGAGTCAATGGAAAGATTTTATAGTTTGTAATTATAAATTTATTAAACACACATTGATTACGTAAGTAATATTTACTGTGGCTATAACCTCGACAATATGCGTATAACATGCGATAGTAGGGACCTCTACAGGTGTTTTAACCACAAGCTTGCACTCTGGAAGAAAAGAGGGGAACCCTTCTTTACTTCAACCTACTTTCTATTTAAATAGGTGAAGCTGAAGTGGTTAGATCTGCCAGTGTGAAGCTAAACAATACTTCACTGATTAAGTCCACATTTCTTATTACACATTAATACTTGCGAAAGGTTATAGCCTCAGTAAATATTACTTATGTAATCAATGTGCATTTAATAAATTTATAATTACAAAATAAAGAAATATAAATTACAACTGTAAATGAAGCAGACTGCCATTAGGAATGGGATTTTAGAACCTTCCAACCATGTTCCCTTACAAATGCCAATTTTACTGTTGCACCCTTGAACATTACAATGCCATTGCTTGTCTAAGGTGTGTACATAAAAGCTCATACTATGTCCAATCAGACACATTTTTGCTGGTGGCAGGATTCCTTGTTCTTGAAGATATAGTGTGACATTCATTTTGGTAGTTGGCAGCTTCCAAATTATCATCATTTTGTACTGTTCACAAATAATAAAAAAACAATTAATTAGGAAATTATGAAAAGAAAATGAAAAAAAAAAGAAAACTACATACACTTACTAACTTAAAATAAAATGAACTGGAATAACTAAGAAGTAGAAATAATATAGAAATAATTTGGATGAAGCAAAAATGCAATTGAAATCAAAAACACAATTGAAGATCAAAAACACAATAGTTGTCAAAAAGAAATCTAGACAATAACTAAAAATGTCAAAATATATAAAAAAAGACCACCTTTTGGTATAGAAAAACATATTTTCATACAAGTTCAGATAACATCACAGGGTTTATTTTGCTTAAATTTGATGTGATCCAAAGATTACACATTTATTGCAGATGTGGAAAGGTGTATCATCTGCCCAATGTTGCCAGACTAATGTCTAAGTACCAAAAGATATTATTGCATGCCAAAATATTTAATTCTCAACAAATTTCATGGTAAAGATATTATTACTGCATATCCTACATGATTGCATTATTGACAAAGTCTACAAAATATATATAGTGGAATAATCAAATGTTTTATTTTTTTTAATTATACAACACAGTCTATTCATAAACAAAATAAAGAGTAAGGTGTTTTAATTGCTTCAAAAATATATTGAATAAACAATCCAAGTACGAAAATTTAAAATTTCTTTCCTTAAATAAATCCTGACTAAATCCCTAATTGCTGAACTATAAGCATTAATAAATAAAATAATATAGTAGTGTAAATATTTTATTATTGAATGAAAACAAGTGAAAGCATTTTTGTTCATAGAAAACATAAACAAGTTATGTGTGTGAAAGATTCTGAATTAAAACTAATGGATTCTTAAAACAAAGAACTTTTTAACAAGAAAGACCTAATGGAATGTAGGAGTTTTATCAGGTGTGTTATTAAATTGACCTAGTATGATGGTCCTAATGAAATATAAATTGTATCAATAAACATGTAAGCTTGTGGTTAAGACCTGTAGAGGTCCCTACTATCACATTTTTACATGCACATTTTTGAGGTTACAGCCTTAGTAAATATTACTTATGTAATCAATGTGCGTTTAATAAATTTATAATCAATAAACAATGTAAGTATGAAAATTTTAAATATCAGATTATATAAATAATAAATTATAGTTATTAATAATAAAATAATACCACATAAAAAATTGAATAATAGTGTAAATATTTTATTAACGAAGGAATATATGTTTGTCAATAAAAAATGTAAATATGTTTTATGCATGAAAGATTTTTAATGAGTTTAAAAACAAACAAGAATTATTTTTAATGAATTATTGACCTGCCGGTTAAAGTTGATCTAAATATTGGTACAGGAAAAATAATGGAAGTAAGCTGAAATCTTGATCATACTCTGACTGCAGATAAATATATTTAATAACCATGCAAGTAAACTAGAATTACTTATATAATATCAGAGTTGGCCTGAGAGGGGAGGGGAACAGTCCAATTTTCTATGGGTGGATGTGGTGTTCTTTTAAATATGATAATAACATTTAGATATTTAAAAAATTATCTTATTTGCAGATATTTCCCATCTCTAGTAGCAATTTTGCAGTATATGAAAACTTTTAAAAATAAAAAATAAAAATTTCAAATTCACTAAATAAATATTTTTTTTATTTTTTTTTTAAATAATTTTATTGAGGTATTATATGTGTTTACAAAATTAAACTTTTGTTAGAGATGTGAAATACATTTGAAAGAATTAAATTACAAGTACATATGTGTTAGTAAAGGATAGATTAATTCATGTTTAAACATCAGAAATTGGGTTTATTAAAGTCTGTCTTGGAATCTAAAAGAGTTTCCATGTCTCTTCATATAAGAATTTTGTCGAGAGAATTCTACCCTTTTCCTTAATTTTTTTAATTAGATGAACAAAACAAGAATCTGCATCTGGCTGGGGGAGCATGGACTGTTTCTTACATCTTGCCGCCAGATAGAGTATGTCAAAAAAATAGACAATCTAATGGTCAGAATGTCCTTATTCAAGATGCAGTCCTTGAGAGAAATTATTCTGTAAAAGTCAATTTTAGCATTTTAAATATATAGATGTCTTAATCTTGGCAAGTCCGTTGCATGTATGGATGACGTGATCATATGTCTCTTCATATCCGAGACAATTGGGGCACAAAGGGTCTATATTATTAATCTGCCTTTTGTAATGCAGAAACCAGTTAGTAGGCAGAGCCTCTAGGTTAACCTTGATTAGAAAATCAAGAAATTTCGGCTTGAGACCCCAGAATTTGAATAGCATAGTGATTTTATGGTGGGTGATCCTGAGCCTAGACTTTATTATGTTAAGCTCGGGATTAATTAAGAGGTGGGCATCCCAAATTGTTATTTTCTTTTTAAAAGTGGCCTCGGAGTTGTTGCTATGTTGATTCAAAGTGGGGAGTATTTGATCAAGCCAGCATCTTTTTCCAGGGGGTGGACAATCTGTCAGTTGAACCATCTCATTGTTATTTCAAAAATTATTTTTTAAACATTAATTTGTTTCATTTTAGCATGTGAATACATTAACTGACTAAAGCCATATTTTTAAGTTTTTCTTGCAAAATAACAGGGGGGAAATGTATTTTAATTTACAAATTTTATTTTATAGAATATATGGGGGGGGGTAGTGCTACATATATGGTTAGTTGTTAGAGAAGCTATTTGGCATTTAAATATGGAGTTGAGTTAGAAATTAAACTAGAAGTATTATTTCTCAAGTTTACCATTTGTTTAGGAAGTCACGTGACATTTGAACAACAAAGTACTGTGTTGTGTCCAGTATTCTATTAAACTGAGAAAATAAAGTTTAATTTAGTTTACTCAACTCAGAATCAATTCTGTATTGTTTAGATTTAAATTTTGACACTCTTTCACTATATTTAACTGCATCTTATTTAATTTTGTTTAAAATTTTTCATATATGTTTATTTAAGTATATGTGAATTGACATTATTTAATCTGTTAGGAGTATGTATATTACTTAACTTAAAATTCTAAATCTCTGTTTACTATATGAATTTGTAATTTTGTTTATAATTTTCTTATTAAAATCATGACCCTCCTTCCTAATATGCTGATATTTGTACATCAATAATAGTAAGAGGAAATTTTTAGACTAGATTTATTTTGTGTAAATACTATTAAAAGCATAATAAAATGTATGAAATTTAAGAATATTTAGAGAAAAAACAAAATTGCAAGATGTACTATTAACTCTGTTGGATTCATTTTGAAGTCATCATCATCATCATTTTTGACTACTATCAGCCCATTGCTGAATAAAAATCTCTCTAAATTCAATCCATCTTCTTCAATCTCTAGCCTCTCTTCTCCACATCACCCCATACACATAACTGAAACTAAAGACCATGGTATTTGTTGTTCTTTAATTCAGAGGTAAAAAGCAATAAACTCACAATGCTGGTTTAATGCATGTTGATGAGAAGCCCATCCATGTTTGTATATCATAAAAATAATCACATAGTAAAACAGCTGCCACAACAAGAATATATGAAGTGGACATTAGAAATTTGCTCTGATCAGTTCCGTTAAGATCTCCAAGAGAAATCAATGATCTCCTTTCAGTTAACAGCAAACTCCTTTCTACAGCCTTTCGTTTATCTTTGATTTTCGATTGTGCTATTATTACTGTTTTACATTATTGATGTTATTTGATTGTGTAACATTCTGTTATCTTTTTGTTGTGTTTGGCTTGATTTACAGGTTCATTTCGAAACCAACAGACAAATGATGACAAAACTACTCAACAATTAATATGTGCAATTTATTAATCACAAAATATATATACATGTTAGTTAAACAATAATATACATGTAGTTTATACAAATTAATGCTGAGGTAGTCTGCCGAATAATGGAATTCTCTTCCAGCTATGATTAGCCTGCCTCGCCAGTTCAAGAGAGACTCTTCCGGCTGCATTGGACAGCTTGTCTCGAGTTCGCTCTAGTTCAGACTTTTCCAGTTGCACTTAGATAACTTGCCTCAAGTCAACTGCAGATGAATCAGTTTCCAGTCCTAGGTGGACTTGCCTCACTACTGAGATGTCATGATAATGGCTAGTGAAGACACCCTTTCTTTCTAATGGTAAAGGTTTTACTGGAGAGCACGTTCAGTCATCAGGTTGACTGACATTAATGCTCTCTGACTACTTATCTGATTATCTGCCTTGCATCCAGAAAGGCTGACTATTTAATGGTAGATCCCCTACCTTACTGGAAATAATCGAATTCAGCGATCATGCTTGCCTACTGGCTTGTACTTATCATTGGCTATGTGTTTGTCTGTACATCAACCTATTAACCAGCAGCAAGCAATGCTCAATCCCATCACATAAGGAAGGAATCTGGACTAGTCCACTTCTGAAGGCAAGGTCAGATATGATACTTACATTTAATAAAATTTTATTTGCTTACGACATTTTGTGAAAATTATTAAAATAAAAAAAACCCGTATATTTACTTGAATTAAAAACGTCTGATATTTATGCCATTAATTTTGAATAGTTTCTGTGGTCTAAAAGCATTCTTAATATTACTGAGGTAGAGATAGGAGTGATAATTATTTAATCTATTATAATAATAATAATTGAATAGTTAAAAAAAACAATCGAATGTTTTATTGCTCGGGAATTTCTTTAAAAAAAATCTGGCCTATGATCCGTGGACTTAGCTCTAGAGGGTGATACTCTATCACTATACTAACGGCGCAAAAGTTATGTTATATTCGAGTATTGACAAATGACAAAATTGAGCCATGAATTGGGGATCTCTAGCTGCCACTCTATCGTTGCGAAAAGCATATAATCTATTAATTTTTAATATTCATCATTCAAAACAGCCAGATTCAATTGTAAAATGTTAAGTATGCATTTGTAATGTGTCATTATTATGTGGATAATCACTGGTCGATCATCATCGGTAATTCCTGTATTATTAGTCACTACATAGTGAAAATAATTTAGCCAACATTTTAGGTTTTATCTATAAAAAGATTAAAAATAAAAGTGTATATGTAGATTATTTTATAGCTAAATTAAAAATAATTTCAGTTAGTGCGATAAATATTCTCTGTTATGAAACGTACTTTAAATAAGTAAAAGAATACGTCTATTTTTAAAAAAGCCTTAAATAAGTAAAAGAATACGTTTTTTTTTTTTTAAAAAAAAAGCCTTTTCTATTTTGCTTTCTAGTTGTTAACAGCTAGAAAAATAAACTGAATTTTGTTTAATTAAAGTGAAAAGGAATTCACTTAGCAAAATTTCTAGTTTGACAGGTAAATCATCTACAAGGTGAGAAAAATCAGATGATTGGTTAACGTCGTGAAAGAAGTTGTCCGATATTGTGTCTAGGCAAGTCCTTCTAACACTATTATTTGCACATTTGATTATTTTATAAATATCTAATTGTTGAACTTCTTTATCTTTATAATCTTTAATAATTGTGTAAAAATATTTGACTTAAAACAAATTTACATAATTACATAAATATTTGAAATACAGGCATTCTTTATATATCTTGAGCCTAATTGTAAATATAGGGGATTTGAACTCAGACTTTCAAGTACCCGACAGTTATCCACACTATCTCATACCACTGATACATGTGTGTGGCCATGTGTATCCGTGGTATGAGATAGTGTGGATAGTAGACGAGTACTTGAAAGTTTGTGTTCAAATCCCCTATTTTTATAAATATGTAAATAAAAGACAAGTTTATATAACTGATGCGGTATACTTTTTTATAGAAAATTTTAAATTATCAATAATTAATTTAGCTTTTTTTAAAAAAACCGAGATTCCAATTTCGTTTTTGATATCAATTTATATCGCTCAATTTGAAAATCAAAAATATAAATAAGACAATATAAAGTTGCCTCTACTGTAAGTATAAAGGATTATATTATTTAAGATTTAAATTTTGTTTCAAAGCACTTTTTTAGAAACAATTATTTTTATTATTCAAATAAAAATTCTCAATGAAAGAGATAACTCATGTTAAAATTATGCACTGTTGCATATATTGGCTTATTTTTCTAATGATGTAATATATATATATGTTAATACGAAGGTTTTCCCGGGTTGCATATGTAAAAGACATATTTTGCGGGTTCATCCGTATTAAAATATTTTAAATATTGATATACTGACGTTTCGACTTGGTAACACAAGTCACCCACAGAGTGATAAAAGGTAGAAAGACGGTTGTAGAGGCGCTACAATCACTGATTTGAAAAAAACGTTAAAGTTCCACCAATAGCAAAATGTTAAATAAAGAATGTTTTTTTAAAAAATCTTTCCAAATAGAAGGAAGTTTGCATGTTTCATCTCGCTTATTGATACAATCTGGCCTTTAAATATCACTACTTCACATCTTCATGATATTTCATTCTCTTATCTCTCATTAATACTTCCTGAGAAACCATACCACAACTCCAAACAACGATATACTTTTCATTTCTACTACCCCAAATGTCTAAATTCAACGTCTATAAGAAAAGATTCATCCTAATAAAAGATACAAAGAAATCACACAATTGCTTCTTGTATGTCTAAAACTAGAAATTGTAGCTACTTTCTATATCACTGATAAATGATTTTACTCTTCATTTTATATTTTTGACATATGATGTTTATATCATTGACACCAATGATTTATTCTCCACAAGGATGTTTATATTCTTTATGTACAGAAGTGATCTATCTTGTTATATTTATTCCCAGATATAATTTATTTCATATAGTCTATAGACTTGAAAATAATGTTATGAAACATATACAACACATGACAACATAAACATAACAAGAATCAGAATTGATTATATGTTTGTATCAAGTCTTCTAACATTTGTTTATTAGTCTTATAACTCATTCTTTAAACCATATAATATAAACATAATTAATTTTCAAAAAGTATACTTTTTGAAATCATTATTTTTATAAATAGAGATTATGCATAGAACTTTAGAAATTACGTATGAATTATATACTATAAGTAATTACATATAATTCTATTGAAATATATAATTACAACTAAATCCACTAATTTTTCATAATAAATTCTCATTACAACTACCTTGATTATAATAATTCTTTACCATATAAAATTCACCCACCAATTTTTCTCCCCCCTAAGTATCTCAATGGCTTCTCTAATTTTGCACTGGTATATATTATCACATCTGGATAATGATCCTGGTACTAGAAAAATTTTAATTTTATGACCTGAATCCATAGTATGGAGTGAAAGTGCTGCTGCTGATAACTGCATTAGCATGCTCATCTCTCCTAACACTGATGTGACAATTACCATGAGATTCAAGAGGGATTGAATCCTTAGGCTTGGTTATTATATTGCTGATCTTTTGATGAGTAGAAAATGCTGTATTTATATTATAGGTTTTAATATATATCCAATACTGTCTGTAGTTCCTTTTACATATGGAACACAAATCCTAATAGCTGATTTATCATCTTTTTGTTTCCTATTTTGTACATTTTGGGCTTGAAATAAGACTTTTTAAATAAATTTATAATTATAACTATTTGCTAATAAAACACTATTAATATGATTTATTTCATCTTTCAGATGTGACTTATCTGAAAGGTTAAATGCTCTATTTAAAAGAGTTTTGGCTACAGAAACGATCTGAGTTGGGTGATGATGAGAATGGAAATATCTGTCCATGTGTGTATTCTTTCTATAAATTGAAAAAGAAAAACTATTTGATGTTCTGGTGACTAAAACATAAAAAAAAAAGAAGTTTTCCATCAGACTCTGTCTCCATTGTAAATCTAATATGAGAATGCATATTATTTAAATGTAAAAAAAAAAATCTAATTTATTTTTTCCATGTTGCCATATGACAAAAATGTCATCTATGTATCTGAGCCAAATGAGGGCTTTTAAAGAGGATGATTCTAAAGCACGAGTTTCTATATTTTCCATGAATAAATCAGCTATTACTCCTGAGATATGTGAGCCCATAGGAGTACCAAAAACTTGTCTGTAATGCTGTCCATTACATATAAAATATGTGTTCAAGAGACAATGTTTAATCAAAGCAATAATATGGTTTGGCAAATTGCAAAGCTGTGAAATTACATTTAAAGCTTCATCAATTGGAATGTTTGTAAACAAAGACATGACATCAAAACTGACCAGAATGTCATTAGCACTAATTTTTAAATTTTTAAAACAGAAATAAATCTGAAAAGAGTTTTTAATACATGATTTAATAGATGGAATTTTAGGTTTAATGAAATCTGATAAATATCTAGCTAAAATATGAGTCGGAGATCCTATTCCTCCTATTTGGAAAGATTTTTTTAAAAAACATTCTTAATTTAACATTTTTGCTATTGGTGGAACTTTAACGTTGTTTTCAAATCAGTGATTATAGCACCTCTACAACCATCTTTCTATCTTTTATCACTCTGTGGATGACTTGTGTTACCAAGTCGAAACGTCAGTATATCAATATTTAAAATATTTTAACAGGGATGAACCCGCAAAATGTCTTTTATATATATATAAATGTGATATTATTATTACTATTTGCGGGATATTCCATGTAGTGAAAAAGGTAAATGCTGATGTTTCAGTACAATATCAAGTACCTTCCTCAGAGGAAGGTACTTGATATTGTACTGAAATGTCAGCATTTAGCTTTTTCACTACATGGAATATCCTGCAAATAGTAATAATAATATCACATCTTTTATCCATGAAAATATTAGAATTAACACACACACATATATATATAACCATAAAAGAAGCTGTAGGGCATCCAAGTTCAAACCCTACCAGATCAAAATTTTAAACGCTTTAGACAGAAAGAGAGTGGACAGCAATTATATACTTTACTTGTTTGTGTGTTAATAAATCTCAAAAAGAGCAGTATACACATTTAATATTTAAATTTTCTGTTAAAAAAGCAAAGTTATAATGCATACGTATAAGTAGTGTATGTGTAAGTTATTTAATTGTTTTATATTTCAAATATTAAACACTTTGACTTTTTTTAAAACTAACCTATGCTTGATCAATTTTAATGTCTTATTCTATATTTCTATTCTTGCTTTTCTATAATTGTAATTGGGATTTAAAAGTTACAGATTTAATTAAATAATAGGGTTATAATTACTAAGCTAGCAATTATATTATTTAATGTTAGTTTATGAATGATTTGAAATAATGAAGTATGTGTGTACATTACATACAGAAATTTACATTTATTAAATATTGAAAGAAAAGGAAGGGTTAAATCTGTCAAATTATTTTTTTTGTACAATTTTATGTTAAAAGAGAAAATCTGTTGAATCAAATATCTATTTTTGTAGCAATTTTGTTTTTGTAAATGATTGTTTGTCACTTTGGGAGCTTAAGCTGGGTGGGAACTCTAATTTTGAAATTGTCTTATCTTAAGATCTAAAGAAGGAAGCTCAAAAATTTGAAATGTTACCTAGGTGTAAGAAAAAAAAAGGATTAAGTCTATTTTTTTTAAAACAAAAGTGTCTGGAAAAAGGATTAAACTTTTCAGTTGAAAAATAATTTAGTTGAAAATAAATTAGAGATCTAATTAAAATGAATTGGTCCAAAAATAGCAAGTGACACTATCTCTGATTGGTTAAGTTAACTAAAAATTGGATATAAAAAGCTGTCTGGAAAAATTGGTTGAATTATTATTATTGTGATTATGATTCAGATTATTAGACTATTAAATTGAATGTTGAAAATATAAGAAATGACTGGCTAGAAAAATTATATGTATGTCCCATCTTTGCCTGATCATCTGGGAAGTTGCACATCATATAGGAAAGAAAAGATGTTTTGTCTAAAATAATATTCTACACCTTTCAACTGACCAGAGAAATAAGATGTTCTTAATAGAAGGAAGAAAGCATTCACCTGCATTCGATGAAAGATGAATTAATCTACCGATAAATATTAATCATCAAGTCCAATTAATTGTTCTAGCAACTGAGTTTAAATCCAGGAAATTTATAATGTGAAAACAACTGCTGTATTTCATTCACTAAAAGAATAATGCTTGACAGGAAGAGAAGAAAAATTGATATAATGATTTCCAAATTATCCACTAAAGCAAATAACCTCAATAGGATCCTCATCATCAAATAATTATATACTTCAAGAAAGTGATTGTTCCAAAGAACACGGAAATTGTTGCTGCCAAGTATAGACAGTATACAAGACAAGTGAGCCCTTGGATCGGTAATATGACTTTTATATCTATTTTCTTTATGAAATCAGAGTATTAATAAAAATTTAGTAATAAAGTGACATATTTTATTTAAAGAACTTTTAAAGACAATTCAGATCGATGGAAACCAAGAATGTCTTAATAATAATAGCTTTGAACTATGTAATGATTGTGAATGTATCAAAATTTATTTGTTTATTAATTTTACAGTTATGAAATATTAATGTGTAAAATATTTTTTTTTATGGTATTATGATTTTAGTTTTAATATATTATTATTATTTTGGGATAAAACATGCACATACATAATATTTTTATATGTGTATAATTGTGAGTGAATGTGAAATAATAGGTGGTGTTAAAATATTGAATTATTTTGTCTTAAGAAAGTATAGATTTCAGCGCTTAGAAGAGAGGGGGAGGATGTGATTTAAAACTCGTTTCTAAAAAATTGCTTCTTCTAATTTCTATTAACATTTTTTTTTAACATTCTACTTACATATTAGATTTATAAAGTATGTGTGCTAATGAGCGGATAATATTTTTTTTTCTTGAAATACTTTTCTCATGGAGTGAAAATCATGGTCAATGTGACATCCAACTTAATACAATATACATTTGAAGGGAAAGGGGGAAGAACTTGAAATTAATCTGAGGATTGTTATATAATCAATTATTATTTTTATTCTTATTCATATCAATTTTCATGTTTATCTAAAAAATTTTATGTATATGTTAGAAATGCAGTAATAAATATTAGTTTGTTTTATTAAACGAGGCGTATATATTTCATTAAGTGTAGTCTTTGTTAAGTGTGATCATTCATCATCATCAGTGGTTGAATATCAGTTATTTAAGATAAGTAAATATGCTAAAATTAAGCAATAATTATGAATTTCTTTATAAAAATTAGTTTTATGTTTAGGCTTAGTCCTAGAGCTGTAGTTGAAACCCTTGTCATTATTATTATTATTATCATCATCATCATCATCAACGTTTTAATTAATGAGCTGTTTAACTGTTTAAAGGCCATAAATAAATATTGATTTTATAATATTTAGTGATTTCTTAGTATTATTATAACCACATCTCATCATCTATTTCATGCAAGGATGAGTGAATTGCCATCCTAAATTAGTTATACATAATCTGAGCTAGTAAACTTATAAAAATATTGAAACACATTTGTTATGTTAAGATCTGAGAAATGATTTATGTCTAATGAACTCCACTGTGGTTTATAGATGTTTTACTTTTACCTAAATATTAGTGCGTATAGTGATATGGCTCAAAAAGCAAAATCTCCCATTTTTATTAGAAATAAAGTACCAAAAGGGGATTCAAACCCAGTACATGTGAAAAGGTTATTAGATATAACTGTGTCTAGATTCAAATAATCTAGTGGTGCCCTGCTAGACCATATTCACTTAGTATTTGTTTAAACATGCACTTAACATCAAACCAAGAAATGAAAGTGGATAAGATCTACTGTCTGTATACCTGAGTTATATTTTATTGAATTACTAATGTTCTCACTTCACGTGATTTCCATATACTTGAGTTAAAATCCTTGTTGTTAATAATTTGCTTATAATTATTGATAGTGGAATATCTTGAGAAATCTAATGATAGAAATATGTTTCATTTCATCCAATGACCTGTAATATGAAAGATAACTCAGTCTGATCTTTGGTTTAATAGCCACTACTCAGGTTAAATAATTCTTTTCTTTTGATGTAAAAATCTACAATGCATTTTTCATTTATTAAGCTAAATATTTATATTGGAAGCTTTTTGAAATAAAATAAATATTTATATTTGAATCGTTTCATAATTATTAAATACATTTGGATCGTTTGATCATCTTTATTAAGTTACATTTTTTAACAATACTGGAATATTTGAGATTTTTACAATACTTGAATTTTTTTGATTCTTTAATAGACCAGATCTCATTTTGTTACACTGGATCTGTGATCTATCTTTAATTTTATTACTATATATATATATATATATATATATATATATATATATATATATATATATATATATATATATATATATATATATATATATATATAAAACTGGCTAGTAAAATATAACACATTACAGGTAAAATTACTGATAGTACAGCTTTACTCATATATCTAGATAAAACAAAAAGAAAATGTCTACTTCATGCTTTATCAATATAGTTTATAAACTCTTGAATAATACTTACATTCTTAAATTGCCACATAACCTAGACAGAATATTTTTATCTTAACATTCAGGGGAGACCTATGATTCTAAAATTTGAGAATGTTATTACAACCAGTCTCACGTTTACACATAGTATTTACCATTCTTCTACAGACTTAGAATTACTCAAGTATTTTATATATGTTATTATATTTGAAATATATATATATATATATATATATATGGTAAGGAATGAAAGGAGAGGCATAGGAAAATGAAATATCATCATGCCAAATATTGCAAAAAATAAAAGGAGCATGAGAATCAGCATAGGTATAACAATAAAAGTAATTACGACAATTATGCTTACAAGCAGCAAAACCAATATTACATAAGAATAATTAACTCATCAAGAATCAACAGTTATCCCTTGTGACTGAATTGAAGAGATTTAATAGTCAATGTGATTTAAATAATTATTTGCCTGCACATACTTAAATGTTAAAGTATATAAAAATTAATGCTGGAACCCTGATATATGCTAATCATCATCAATTTTCTAGCCATAGGGTACCATGTATGTACAGCCAACTATAAACTAAATTTTCTCCAACAAAAAATAAAATGCAATGAATAAACTTTAAAAGTGATCATGATATTTGCAACATTCTGAAAATTATATGAATGTCCAAACACAAACATTAATCCCCACATATTAATAAATTAACCATTACTGCTCTAGAGCTAGCTCAAGATTGCAAGACCCTAGGGACTATGGCTGTGAATAGGAGAAAGTAAAATATATAAGCTTAATCTACTTTAATTTAAATTGTTTTACTGGGATAATTTACAAATCCCTAAAACACTATGCTATAATGAAATTCAGTCACACACACTGCTTATTTGTAGAACAGATAGCTGAAGAAATAAAAACACTTATTAAAAAAAATTATTGTTAGAATTTTCATATTATCATTTAATAAATAAAAAATAATTAAATAAATCAACATTTATTGTAATTAAAAAATGATGAGAAAATTAAATATTATTCCCATATTGTAGCTTTATTTTTATAACCCTATAATATTTGACATGGCTAGAGTTAGCCACTGTGTACAATATAGATATATAAACATTAAAAGCATAAAGCTACATTAGTCAATAAATAATCAAAATTACCCCAATCCAAAACTCAAACAGACTAGCCAAGAAAATAAAATAAAATGTAAAACACTTCCATTACTCACAATTCCCATCCACTCTTAATATTAAAAGTTCATTGCTTCAGAATCATAAAATGTTAATAATAAAGATTCTTTAATTCCTTTTTTCTATTTCATTTCTCTCAAAGAAGACAAACTTAGCTTCATCAAAATTAATAGCGTGGCCTGTATTTTTTTATGGACATACAAAGCAGAACCAAGATATTTATTTCTATCCCTACTTTTATGTACCTTTATTTTTTCATTTAAGCTCAAACTACTCTGACCTATACAAACCTTCTTACAAAAACAAGGGATAAAAAGTAAATGGAATTGTGGGTAATGTTCAGTATAAATATGTTATTTTGTAGTTCTTTACACTTGAGAAGTCTGCTTGTAGCAGTGAAATCATTGGTTGTGTTTTAGATTTTACTTTTTTGACTAGTCTGATTGAGTTTTGTATTAACTGGCCTACCACTTATTTTAACTTACATTAATGGCAGAATCAGCCTTTTATTTATTTTAATAAGGATGGTAGAATTCATACTGCAACTAAGATTATTTTCTAGATATTATTCCTGGGGCATAATTAATAAATATTGGCAAAAGGTAAGTAATACATTCAAATTCTAATAGACTAAAATAAATAACAAAAAACAATAATGTACAAATGAAAGTGATCTTAAAGGTAAATATTTTATTATGTTATTAAAATACTTAATAAATTGTTACCATTATTTAGAAAGAACCATATTTGTTAGTTCAGGGTAATCATTTTATATAATTAATACAATCCATTTCTTTCAGTTCTATCTTTAAACAATCCATGGATTAAAATGTCCTAATTCAGGAATGTTCTATATAAAGAATTGTTTGCAAACTCAATGTAGTCACTATTGGGGTATGAATAACTAAACTTACTGTTAAGTTTATAAAGATTTATGAGATCCTGAGCTCATTGAAATTTCAATTGGTCTCTCCTGCTGGCATCTTCAATTATTGGTCAATTCTATAGCTGGAGAAAAAAGACAGTTGTGATGACCCTTTTATTGCAAAAAGCAATATTCACAAGGCTCCGTTTCCATACTTGCATGATAGCTTGATACAGCAAGTGGCGTACCTGTGCAGAAGTATATTACTGCCACAGGTTATGTTTGTGGAAACCTCCAACTCTAAGACAGGTAACCAGAAGGTAAAGAGAAGACCTAGATCGATATTGTCCTCTTCTTTTTATATCTCGATCCAGTTTTTGAAACATCTGTGCATGTTATTATTATCATGATGCTTAGGTTTATAATCTTGCACATTTATTTTTTTTTTTTGTTACAAAGTTCTTTTTTTATATAACAAATTTTTCAGCCATCTTTAATTAATATCCTAATGTTTTTTTAATCACAATCATTGTGTGGAATTCCTTTTGTTCTTTTCAATTTTAACTTTTATTTCCTTAAATCAAAGTGACAATTTGAAACAAAAAATCAACTCTTATTGTACATTTAAAAATAAATAAATTACTCTAACCAAAAAAAATTTTATTGTGTCTTTTTTTAAAAGACTTCTTTTTTTTGTAACTTTTAAATATATTAAATGTCAATATCTTTGTATCATATATAAATAAACGGTCCAATATGTATACATAATGTATGTGGGATTCAAACTCAGACTTTCACATGACCCTCAACTCTTCATGCCATCTCATATTGCTGACCCATCTGATCACATACATTGAAAAGATAAATAATCACCAATATATATATTTTGTGCTAAACCAGCACTCATCAGTTGAACCAGAATAGCATCTCCACACATATATACAGTCAGTGCTCAGCTTTATATGAAGATAGCCAATCTTCATACTTTAATGGACAGGTTTCAAACTACTCCAATCCACAACTTTTCAGCCTTCCATTTCATTGAAAATCTGATGATGGACTGTTCAAAGCCCATGTTAGTGCCAAAGCAACCAATTAAAAAAATATTACAATTATTATATTTAATAAAAGAAATATTACAAAACCAACTGGTGAAAAGGCAGATATTTTAATATAAAAAAAAATTACACTTGTTTGTCATGCTATCAAAAAATAAAATTGTTTATTCAGAGATCACTCCAATAAATATAAAGTTGCACCATAATGCTGTCAAATACTACAAGGGTATTTACAAATTTTAATTTTAATTTAGTTTTATTAAAATGCTTTCATGATCCATCAATTCCCTAATATAGTTCAGATGAATGACATACTTAGCAATGTTTAATAAAAAAAAACATTTACATTAAATCTTTAAAAAAATTTGTTAAAGCAAATAATTAAAAAAATGATAATATTATATTTAATAAAAAAAATATTGTAAAAATGACTGGAATTTTTGAATTCTGACATTAATAAATAGTAACTATTAATAAATCTAAAAAACTATTACATTATTCATGAGCGATGCTATCGAAAAAAAAAAAATTTTATTCAGAGGGTGCTCTAGTAAATATATATTTGCACCTTAAACATTGTTAAATATAATAGGTATATTTCAAAGGTAAATTTTAATTTAGCTCTATCAAAATTTATATATATATATATATAAATTGGGAAGCTAAGGGAGTAAAAATAAATGGAGATTACTTAAGTCAGCTAGACTTTTGCAGATGATGTGGTTGTTTTTACAAATAATGATTAAGTGAATTAAAAATGTTGCAGGAGTTATCAGATACAAGTAAGAATGTGGGATTAAAGAGATGAAAAATCAACATAATGTTCAAAGAATTTTTTCAAAAGATGAAAATAATGATCAATAATCGTGAATTTAAGAAATTAACAATTACAAATCTGATGAAAACAACAATAGATGAAGTTAATCATAAAATTAAACTTGGATAAAAAAAAATTTATTAGATAAAACACTATTAAAAGGAAGTATGTCTAGGTGTTTGAAAAGGAAAGTTTTAAAAATCTTATTTTACTAGTTCTTACTTATGAAACAGAAACTTGGACTCTTAACAGAACAATAATAAAGAAATTTCATACGAAGAAAGTGGTGATAAATTTTCAAAAATTTTAATAAATTTTTAAAAAGTCTATCAGTTTTGATCAATTTTGTTTCTACTCTTCTTTTGAGGCTTTTAATAAACTAAATGGTTTTGTTTTAGAGAATGATTGAGTTTTTGGTAATTTAAATATTGAAAACGTATCAATTTGTTAATATATTAAAAAGTATTAATGGATTTCTTTTTGTTTAGGAAATCCTAAATATTTTTCTTCTGATAAGGAATAAAGTTTTTCATTATTTGCATTTACCGTTTGAAAATTCAATATATTTTATATATTTAAAAGTGTTTTATTGCCATGATCAGATCCATGTTTAATAAAATAATCATCTTTATAAATCTTATGTTTATTCCACTTTGCTTTTCTTTAACAATAAATATGTTCTTTTCTTATAGAACTATGGTTTTATGGTCTCAGGGTTCTTGTATTATACTTTAATGCTAAATTTTCTCAATATTTTGCTTTATGGACATGTTAATAAAATGAATGATATTCTAGTGATAGATATGAGCTTGCTCATTCAAATCTTGGTAAAGATTTTGTATACAATTGATAAAAGACAGATACATCTCTAATTTATAATATCCTTATCAACTTTCTCAAATATTAATATTAGTAGTGCAATCTTCCAATCATGTGATATATCTTTATTATTTAGATATTTAGTATATATAATTTTGACAACAATTTTTTTTTAATTTTTAACTTAACATATCTATTATACTTTCATAAATTCTTTCAGTTTTTTTTAAATTCATAGATTAATTGCATATTCCACATCGTCATTTATAATATTTGGCAATTCCAGGGATATAGTAAGTGTAGGTGATACTTTTTCTTCACAATATAATCCTTTATAAAACTATTCAACATATTTCAAGATATCATCATCATCAACCATTGTCAATTCACTGCAGGATGAAGGTCTCTCCAAGTTCAATCCATCTTCTCCAATCTTTAGCTTTTCTTCTCCATATCACCCCTGCACACTTTCTTATTTCATCAATCCATCTTATTTCAAGATATAATCTCTTTTGTTTAGTAATAGTTTCATCTTTTTATTTTATATAATTGAAGTAACTTTTCTTTCAACATAAAGATGTTGTTTTACACTTTTGAGAATTAATTTCTTTTATACCTATCATTGCAAATTCATAAGCTATACATTGTGAATCCATTGTTTAGAGAGCTTAAAGGGATTGAAATAAGCCTCTTATATAATAGCCTTTTCATTCATCATCTATTTGTTTTTATCTGCCTATTTGCTCTACACATGAAAGCTAATAGAAAAAATGTACTAATTTGAAATTCAATCAATTATAAGAGTACTCTCCATACAGTAGTTCCACTAAGTGCAAGCCTTTGTAATCAATAGATGCAGGAAGGTTTGTGCATAAAATCCTTATCTAGTGCCTACTCATCCAACATCCCCCAGATTAGTTTTTAGCTTGTGGCTGCCATTAATGATGAGCCTTGGATTTAAGAGCACTGTACCTAGAGCTTAGTATCTAATGCAATCCTCCAGCAGCCACCTTTTATTTATTTGGTTAACTACAAAGCTAGGATCCCAAGATGAAAACATCATAATGTTTCCAACCCAAGCTCATTCTAGCCACAAGCTAGAAACTAGTCTGGGGATGTTAGATGATTAGGCACTAGATAGGGAATTTATGCACAAATCTTCCTGCATCCATTGATTACAAAGGCTTGCATTTGGTGGCACTACTGTATGGAGAGTTTGGTACTCTTATTAACAGCACGAGTAAGCATATGAAGTAATGATCATGTGATGTTTTGATAGTTTCAATCAACTATATTGATTCTGTTGTATCTAGAATGCTAATGCCCCCTGGTGGGAATTTGAAAAAATATGAAAAAACCTCGCATAGCAAATAATTCCTCCTCATCATTATTTTCAATTATTCTCAACCTACCACATAAGAGCAATGATGGTCTCCCCATATTTAGTCAAGTTTCTCAGAACCCTAACCTCTCCTTCTTATAATATATCAGTAAAGTTACTTATTTCAACCGCCTGTCTACCAAGTGGTCTATATCTAGGTCTTTTACTATTTATTGTGTTCCGCTTTAAAATGTCAACTTTTCATTAATTATCATCTCTTCTAGCAATATGCTCAGTCCAGTTACATTTCAGTTTTTAATACTTTCAAGGATAGCAGTGATATCTATTTGTTTTCTCACTTTTGTATTTTGATTTCAATTTTTCTTATTATTCCTAATATGCATGACTCCATATTTTGTTGAGTTTTTTGAAAGAGTTTGAAAGAAACATCTTTCATAGAAGTCTGCATTCATCCATCAGAGCATTTTTGTTTTCACCTTAAAAAGAAGGAGTGATGGAAAGAATATTTACTAACTTTAATGCAGGAAGCTACGTTACGCGGGATACTAAACCAGTAACCATGAACAACTGTGATATAGCACTATCGATTTCTAGGCATTATATTTTTACAGCCAAAGTTCTATATACAATTATGCACGCCGTAAATATCTCTTATAAGGAAGATCTGGTAGATAAAAAATAAGAATTTAAAACATTTAATAACGTTAAGATTTTGAATTTGAAGAGATTTACAAAATTTCTACACACATTAAGTGCAAAATATTTAATTAAATATTTTGGTAATGGCATTTCAAAGGTTATTTGTACATTCTTTTAAACAATTTGCAAAAATATAAAAAAAAACTGTTAACTATTACTTGCTTTCCCATCTGACAGGAAATAGCAGTGCCATCTCGCGCCAATTTCAGAAAGAATAATATATACTAGATTAAAATCAGTCGTAAATCGATATGAAACAAAAATTATGTGACTTTTTTTGGAATTGTTATAGACTAGTTGCTAACTTCTATAAAAAGAAAGAAAAACCATGATCAAGAAGTTCTTGTTTCCAAGATTTTACATAGAGCTAGTAGACTAGCCTTGAAGTCATTAATAATAACCTTAATGATCTGCTTAATTATTTATTTTCTTTATAAGCGGTTTTAATGTTTCTAAGTATAAAGCCTTTAAAATCCTTTGAAAAAATAATTTATTTATACTAATACTGAATTTACTTTGATATTTATAACTTTGATCCCCCCCCCCGTCAATAAAACCTCTCTCCCTCTTTCCTTCTCTCTCTTTTGTATTTTGAACTTTCTATATATTTAAACAATGAAAAATAATTGAATTCTTTTATTATTGTAGTTTTTACATGTTTATTAATTAATTCATAAAATGTTTTTAGCAGAAGACTAAACTTATAATAGATTCAAAGTGAAAATTAAAATTATACAAACATTCTCTAGGGTTAATTTTAGCCAAGGAAAGGGGATGCTAATGGACTAATCCAGATTCTATCTTAATCAGTTTGAGCATTCACCAATAAATAGATAACATACCAATAGGGGATTTGAACTGAGACTTTCAAGCCCCTGCACGATACCCACTATCTCATACTACTGCTGTACATGACCACATACATGCAGAAAAGATAAATAATCACCAATATACTTATTTCATGCTAAACCAGCACTCATCAGTTGGTCCAAGCTACCAGCTCTATACATATATATATAATCAGTGCTCAATTTATATTAAGATAGCAAATCCTTACACTTTAATAGACAGGTTTCAACCTACTCCAACCTCCAGCTCTTCAGCCATTCACGCCATTAAAAATCTGATGATAGAATTCCCAAATCCCATGCAGATACCAAGATTGTTGAGCACTGATTATATATATGTAGGGGAGATGGTAATCTGGATCACCTGATGAGTGCTAGTTAGCACAAAATACGTATATTGGTGATTATTTATCTTTTCTGCATGTGTGTGGTCATGTGTATCAGTAGTATGAGATAGTTTGGATTGTGAAGAGGTTGGAATATCTGAGTTCAAATCACCTATGTTTACAATTAGGCTCCAGTTTTATGAGTGACTGGTATTTCAAATCTTAGATGGCATACATCTAATGGCAAGTATGGGCCAATGTAAATAATACTCACTAAATCTATTTGCTCTTATGATGGATGCAAATTTGGCCATAAATAGTCAATCTATTAGGAGGTAAAACCAGACAACAACTGTCAAAGTTGAATGGCACTTTTACATGAAATCCACTATATGGTTGAACAATGAGACAAGTTTTCTGTGAGACATAAGACAGACACAAGGCAAGCTATCATAGAACAGCAGGAAGTTATCATTGTACCTATTTATGAGGCAACCTGTGATAAATAAGTTTAGAAGGGTACTTGAAATCCGTTATATCAAGCCAACAGTATTAGATAAGAGCATAATATTATATATATATTGTAAATATGCATTTTGATATTTGTTTAATAAATAAATAAATATGAATCGTATTTCATGAGATTGTGTTTTTATATTATCAACTTTTTGATAAACACGTAATGATTATTACTAATCATTTATTAAACTAGAGATTTTCTTTAGCACAGATACAAACTTTAATCCAAGTTAAAGATTAATATATCTGATTTTCAGCACACACACATGGCTATTTGAGAGATGATGACCTGGCCCAACTGATGAGTGCTGGTTCAGCATGAAATGCATTTTGGGGGTTATTTGTCTTTTATTGTAGTGTGTTTTTATATAAATCATGCAGTAAATATAAGGATCCCTTTATTGCAACCTCAGGCCCTCATTTGTTACAATCTTTTATTTGGGTACTTACATATTAACAGATTACTTTCAAGTAAAGGAATATTTCATGAATTGGAAGGACTGTGTATTGTGACATAAGTCGACTTTTTGAAATTAGGAAAAAAGAGAAAAGAATTGATTTAAAAAGTGTATATATGCTTTATGACAAAAGCACAGATAATAGAAACACTAGTAATGCAGGATTTATTATAAATAATAAATGAAAGAATATCATTGTATATATATATAGAGATGTGGTATATCAGATAGAAGGAGAAGATAATTTAATATGACCCAATTCAAATAAATGAAAGCCATCAAGTTCCTATTGTGATAAAAAAGTATATTATTTTTATTTTGACTTATAAAAAAGTTTTTAATAAGAACAAATAACATTTTTAATTTGTTTGAGAGACTTTAATGATAACAATTAAAAGATAAAAGTTCTTTAAATAAATTTGATTCTGGGAATGAAAATGGAGGACATGGACTTGTGCAGCTTGTTGAAGTACAAAAACTGTACAGAATAACATCTTTGTGTAGAAAGATATTAAATCAAAATGGACATGGAAGCATCCAAATAAAAGTTCAACAGAATTGGATTATATTTTGACTAAAAAAAATATGTATATCAAGAAAGAAATGTTTTTAATAACAGAAGATATGATCAACAATTAGTAAGATGTAAACTATGTGTTAATGGAAAGCTAGAAAAAACAAAACTCTTAAGAAAATCAGAATTGACAGATAAAATTGCTAGTTTTCAGAAATACTCCAAAAAATTTGAATTTTCAAACAATTTAAAATATTAATAGATTTTGAAATTGTTTTTAATTTGACTAAATTCAGTATGAAGATAACTGATACCCTATTAGGAAATGCAACAAAGATAGCTGGTCAAAAAATTCAATATGATATTAGCTGATTTTTAATTGAGACAAAGTATAAAGAAAAAAAACTATGAATTTTTTTTTTAAATGATCCATTATAAATAATTTAATAACTTGTAAAATGATACAAAAAAGGGTTACAAATGGTATAAAAAATTATAATTTTCAAATAGCAACAAAAGTTATAAAAGAGCCTAAAGGTCTCTAAAATGTGAAGCTATATCTGTATTGTATGCATAAGTTGTTTTGGCAAGAAGGTGAAACTATTTCTAAAAATTGGAATGATGTAACAAAATGTGTTATTCTCTAGAGAATTATACAGTAGCAAAGAACAAAAATGAAATCTTTTACAATTACTATATCTTCTAAATTGCCAAATATTTTAAAAGAAGAGATAAGCCATGCAATTAAATCTATGAAAAGGGAAGAAGCTTCAAAAACTCATGTTAATATTGTTGAATATTTTAAATGAAACGAGTGGAAAACTGTTTGCCAAGCTATATCCCAAATGTCTAGATGATAAATATATAGTAAATGTTTGAAAGAATATAGTAACAACAATAATATATAAAAACGATGTTAAAAAAGGTAATATAAATTACAGATCTATCAATCTTAAATTCATTCTATAGAAACATTTTATTAAATAATTACATGTGGTTTACAATGACGATTAGTTTTAACCAACCAAAATAACACATTACATTTAAAAGTAACCTTAGCAAAGTAACACACATTCAAATATTGACAGAAGATACAGACAGAACCAGTGAATAGGATTTATCATTATGTGTTCATTTGTAAATTGCAAAATGGCATTTGATTTCATTAGTATTCCATGGGAATTAAAGTTTGGGTCATCAAAACATAGACCCAGGATAATGTCATATTCTGAAAAATATTTATCAAAATGCAACAATGGTAATTGTATTGCGTAATGACAATAATACAAAGAAGATGGACAAGAATATACGACAGGATGACTCTATTTCTCCGAAAGTTTTTAAAGCACTTTTCTATAAAATATTTTGTAAATTAAAGGAAAAAGGTGAGAAAGTAAAAAGAAGTGGAACACTTTATATGATCATGATTTTGGTTATTGTCATTGCAGTTATTTTTTTAGAATGCAAGAAAAGAACAGAGAAATTTAACACTAGTCTTTTTTTTTTCTTTTTGATACCAAAAACACAAAACTGGATCAACGCCACATTTGTATTCTTAAGAAGATTATTTTTAAGATTGTTGTTGCTAGTTTGTTTTTACAAAGGGAGTAAGAAAAAAGCAAGAAAAGTTAAAAAATAAGCCACCACATTGCCTTCTGGTATTTGCTTCATATAATTTCTTAACATTTTCTTTAGTATTTGTCAATATTGGTGTTGTTTCTGTAGTATTCGCACAATCAATCAATGCACTGACCAATAGAGTAACGTCTCTTATCTAGAAATATTTGTAATTAGCAAATTTTCTAGGAATTGTCGATCGCCATTACGTCAATGCACTAATTAAATTCCTCAGCTATCAGAGCGCGATCTAAAAACAGCCTTACGAATAAATTCTAGTTTTTCTGGAGTGCACAAAAATGTCTGCCATTTTTACAAACACTACAGTTTCAATCAAAGTATACATTACTTTGAAACAAAAGAGATATTCTCCCTACGAATGTTTTGGCGACAAATGTGAAATTGACAGAGAAAAACTTTTTATCACTCAGTCGTAATTTGGTATTAGTTGGTGGCTTCTACATGCAAGTAAAAACGATATAGGGTGAGTAGTAATTTATTACCAATAGTATTAAAAGAATGCCTATGTGTTTGATAAAGAAGATGTATTTTATCACTTCTTACATATTGATCTCTAACTTGGACATTTAACACATCATGAAAAATCATGAGACTATGAAGTGAGTTTACAAGTGGCAAGACGAATACATTAAGCCAATATCCCATAAGATACTACCTCAATGGCATAATACTATTCCCTCCTATTATCTCAAACAATAAATCTATAGTATTCCTAAGTCTTCAATAATTACTTACTTAATTAAAATTATCTCAATGAAATAATCCTCATATATTTATCTAAATAATCTAGCTCAAATAATTTCATGTTCTTTTTAAATAATTCTAGGCAATTATAATCGTTGTAATCAAGCATGATAAGGAATTTAATATCATTCCTAACTACATCTGACTAATACTAATAATAATTAAATAATAATAATAATAGTCTTCAATGTAAACTTTAATCTCATCTCTTTTTTTATTGTAATATTAATCATGTATAATAAATAATAATAATATAATGTAATCTTTTATTATCCATATGGCATCTTAAATAAATATGTGGTACGATCTTATAATTTGAAAATATGTGGCAACCAAAATAATACTATAATTCTGTGTAAATATTTTATGGTTATTCTATGACCATAATAATGATATAATAAATGAAGTTTCTTAAAGAAAATCATATCAATAAAATATTATAATTCTTAAATAATAGTTTTATTTATGTTGTGCAAATATTATATCTTAATTCTAGTTATCTGTGATTATGTAACTGTCATGTGGAGAAATTGAGTCACCACCAAAGTTTATAAAACAAACTTAACAAATTTTATTAACAAACTCAACACTAAAATATGTACATTATTTACAACATTCATGAACTTTGTTTACTCCCATTTATGTACTTTCAAAAAAAAAAAATAGATTAAATAAAATAAAATATGAAATACAGAACATTATTTTTTTATATAAAAAAATATCTATTATTTAAAAATAATATCATAGTATCTCTGTTACATTTCCATTAAGTTTCATTAAGTCAGTAAGTTTTTAAAAAAAAATATAAATTCTTAGTTCAATATGCATTTATTATTGTTATTTAGTTCTTTTCAAAATAATTTTACTATTCCATATAGTCATTCCTAACTTATTAATAATGTGAATAACTTTAATTAATAGCATAGCAATTAACTTAGACTGCTTACTAATCATTAATTTTAATGATTAAATAAAATGTATGTACTGATGTATTGTTATTATAGAATAACTTGTACAAATTTATGATTACTTATATTCTTCAAAAAACACGATTTAGTTTTATCCCTTTACTTGTAAAAATATGCATCATAGTTAAGCCTTTTAAAACTTAATAATTAAACATCTTTATAAACCCACTTTAATTATCATTTATTCGTTTGTAATAAATAACAATCAATTTCAAATATGAAAAGTTTTATGGTTCTTTACTGACAAACTATATTCTTGTACTCTTTGCATTTATTTCTATCTTTACTTAAAAATAATATAACCTATCTTATCTTCTTCAATAACAATTCCGCACTTCAAACTTATTCATCATTTCATATTTTAAATACCATCCTTCACGATGCAATCTGAGAAATTTTGATAGTAAATAAACAGGTAAGTATATGGAATAAACTAGAGTTTTAATTCAATAGTATCTCCATCAGATAATCATCATGGTAACAATGTATAATAAATGAGGTATGACTTCTTTGTCTAATAACCTCTTCTACTAAATATAATGTCCAGGCTATTGATTCAGCTCTATGGAACATTCAACTTCAACACACATAAACACTGCCATGAACATATACAAGCTATAGGGCTAAGTTATCTATATGTGCATAATCATTATTATTAACTACCCTTACTCCAATATAAATAAATTCTCCAGAAAATATTACCTCGGTTTCATTTAACTTACTACCAAGCTATTATCATTAGAGATCTATCACTTTACATCGCTAAATTCCTTCCCACATTTCTATAACAATAAATAAATTCACTTATAAATAACAATCTAACTGCTCAATAAGAAAAGATTACTTCATTCTTTGATAACTCGTAAACCCAAAAATATAAACAATCAGTATTGATATATCACTTTACTACCTTACTCACTTAAAATAAACACTAAGTTCAGTTATAATAGAATCATATACTTATATTTCCCTAATATTAAAATATACTTATAATATAAATAAAAGTATGCATATTTTTAAAATGAATAAATAAATTATAAGCTGTGTGTATGCATCGTGTTTTTCATATACGTTCTCATACATCCACACCAAAAAATAATAAAATACATTATAAAATTATCAATATTCTTACAATTGTTACCATAAATAATATGTCTCCACTGGCGATTACTTAATTGAAGTTTCTGGATCTCAAACTAAATAAAACATTACATATTATCATTTATTCCACATTATCATACTTTAAAAATAATATTAAGTTTTTTTTTTTAAAAAAAAGTTATTAAAGATTTTTAATAAGAATCTAATCACTAGGTTAGTAAATAGTTTAATGTTTTTATGTTCCTTCCCTATTTCTATACTGTGAATAAGCATTAATATTAATTTTTTTTAGTAAAAGAAATAATTTAAAATTATATTTACAAAGTTCCATTAAAAACTTCTTGAGATGAAATGTTCTTTTTTCCCTCGATAAAAAGTTCATTAAAGAAAGTGTCTTTTTCTCCTGGTACAGCACTTGTTAACAAAACTTTTACTGACATGCATGCTCCGATGGTTTCCCTTTTAACAAAATGTACAACAATTCCAAAACAAAAAAAAATATGGTAAGTTAACTTTATAATATCCAGATTAATTTAAATAACCATTGCTTTGCTTCTAAAAGTTTTTTAAAACAATTCATAAATTCCATTCTTCACTAAATAAAATATTGAATGTACTTCTAATATTATGCAATAAAATAATTTTAAAGTTTTTGCTACTTTTATCTAGATTTCCCGATAGTCTATGTTCTCTGATACAACAAATAAAATTCTTAGCGTTTATCGGTCTTTATTACATGGTTTAAAATATTTTCCATAAATAGTTTTCAGAAAACCTTTTGTATGACCAGCATACAATAATTAACTTATTTTTACAGATTTCTTCTTAATACGATATGAAGAATTTTGCTAACGATATTAATTTTTTATATCTTTAAAATTATTATAATAGTTTTAAAATCTATTATTCAATATTTCTTCATAAAGAAATATTTCAGCATCTTAAAATAATTCTCTGCCAGGTTAAAAGTTTCTTCTAAACTTTGCCATCTTATTTTAAATAAGCTTTTTAAGTAAAAAAAAATGTCATATTTTTTTAATTTCCATTTCTGGCGAATTTTCCTAAATTTTCCCTGTGATGTCTGACTTACTAATCTCCATAGCAAATAAGGATTGTTTATTATGATAGGAAATATTCTATGCCCAATGGAAACATCATAATTTTGATGTTTTCCACATAATTTAAAACTTAACAATGGTTGCTTCATGTTTAATGCAACGTTAAAATTTGGCTTGATAAATTGGTCAGTAAGGAATTACTTAGCTTTTAGCCTCACATCTCAGTATTACATGATCTTTTAATAATAAATTACTGTACATTCTTTTAGAATTTTAAAATAAATAAAATTGACTATTACTGGTACACTTAGTTAAGTGAAGTTGTAGTATTAATAACAACAATAGTAGTAGTACCCTGAAAAATATTTGTGCACCTGTTTTATACCTAAACAAACTACTCTCTTGATTGGTCAACTTAAACAATGCTCTGCTAGCTTACTACAGCAATGCTGAATTAAAATTAAAAAATAAATGATGATTCATCAAATATTTACAAATTATTACATTATTTAATTACCAGTTAATTTTTATATTTTATTTAAATCAATTAAATTCCTCAAAATAACTTAAAATCATATCATAATATTTATTATTACTTTTAGCCTTCTTTTAATTAAAATGTTATTTTTAAAACAAAATAAAAATCTAATTTTACTTAATACATTCATTTCTAAAAATCCAACTTAACATTTATAACAGTTAATATTATTTTTATTCTGGGATAGACAAATATACTATTTTTAAATTTTACATTAGAATTTTAAACAGTTTTGCAACTTTACTAGAAAAACTCCGCAAGCACATGTGTGAATATCTACACATCACGTGATTTACAAAGATAAATGAAACGCTCATAATTTAACTGAAAATAAAATAAATGATTTAATATACAAAATTTTACATAAAAATAATATTATAGCAAAATTTAGAATAATTATTTTAATATTATAAAATCGAATATGCACTTGTCTCCCATATTATCACTTTTAATTAAATGATTTTTTAAGTAGTATTATTAAATATAATTAGTATTATTAAATACACCTGGATCTCTTTTTATGCGGACTTATTTAACACGATTTTGAAGTTACGCGATTTCATGTTTCACCGGAAGTTGAACTTTGATAATACGCTATTACTTTAAATAATAAATTTCGCGCACTTAACGTTATATTGAAAGTACTGTAATAGCACATTACTATTGGAATTCAACTTTCATGTTAGTAATTTCAATATTTTCAGTGCTTTATAATAGTAAGATTTTATGCAATAATGAAATTAAAATCATGATTTCCACATTTTATGTATACACACATTAAATTTTACAAGATTATAATGTAACTTTGTTCAAACATTGTGCGTGTTAATTTTGCATTTTAAATCACATTCTGTTTTTGCTTTTTAAAAAAGAACGTAATCAATTATTAATCATTTAGTGTCTGCAAGTTTATTTTTAAAAGATGAGTTAATAGCAGTGGGCACAATTAAATTTGACAATTAAAATCTGATTTTTAATTGTAATTAACAATTTAATACTTAAGGCGACCTAAAATAAATGTGAAATGAAATTTGATTTTTAAACGAAATTGAAAACTAAAGGCAAAAATAAGAATTTAATTTTTAGTTGTTAGTTTTAATTAAATTTTTCCCAGCAGTGGTGAATAAATGTCTTTTTATTATCATAAGTCTAAGTTCTTTTTTTAACTTTTAGTTTACCCTAATGGAGAGGAAAAAACAGCCAAGAAAAGGAATTTCATTGGAAACAAAAATTTCTATTTTAGATCGCTTAGCAACAGGGGAAGGATCGACAGTGATTGGAAAACATTTTAGTTTGAGCAAGTCTACTATTAGAACAATTAAAAAAAATGAAGATGCAATAAGAAAATCTGTCATTTTTGGCACAAAATTAAATGCCAAATTATCACGATATTCAAGAGATGATTTATTAGAAAAAATGGAACGAGTACTTGTAATCTGGATTGAAGAATTATCTCAAAGAAGAATTCCTTTAAGCAGTTATTTAATTCGATGAAAAGCTCTTCAGTTTTATGAACAAATAAACGTATCTGAACCATCTACTTCTGCTTCTCGGACTAATAAGGAATTTTTGGCTAGCAAAGGATGGTTAATGGGGTTTTTAAAAAGGAATGCACTACATAATGTGAAGATGATGGGTGAGGTTGCATCGGCAGATGAAAAAGCTGCCAAAAATTTTCCTGAAAAATTAGCAAAAGTTATTGAATGTGGTGGATATTGCCTACACCAAGTATTTAATGCTGATGAAACAGGACTATTCTGAAAAAAAAATGCCTAGTCGAACTTATATAGCAAAGTCAGAGAAAAAATCCAGTGGATTTAAAGCAAGCAAAGATCAAATAACATTGTTGCTTTGTAGCAATGCATCGGGAGATCGGATGCTGAAACCTCTCATGGTAAACTGATCTTTAAGACCATGCGCTTTAAAAGGTAAAGATAAAAAACAACTGCAGGTACACTGGATGGCTAATACAAAGGCTTGGGTGACAACTGCAATATTTACTGACTGGTTTAATAATTGCTTTTTACCAGAAGTGGAAACGTATATGAAGCAAAAAGATCTCGATTTCAAAATTTTATTACTTGTTGACAACGCACCAGGTCATCCACATTTAGAACATCCAAATGTAAAGGTTATGTTTTTTCCACCTAATACAACAAGCATTATTCAGCCATTAGATCAAGGCATAATTGCAACTTTTAAACAATATTATGTTAAATGCACTTTTCAATTTATATTAGATAAACTAGAAAATGAATCAATAGCAGTAACTGATGCTTGGAAAAAATTCACAATCTTTGACTGTATAAATCACATTGCATTTGCTGTTACTCAAATAAAACCACACACTTTAAATGCCTGTTGGAAAAAGGTTTGGCCTACATGTCTTGAAAGCAGTGCAGTTATTCAAACATCGGCATTATCAGATGAAATAATTACTTTGGCACATGATATTGGTGGAGAAGGTTTTGATTCCTTTAGCCAGAATGATATCGATGAATTGCTTGAGGATAATGTCTTAAATGACACTGATATTATTGCAATAAGTTTAGATACAGAAGAAAATGTAGAAAAAGATAATGAAACAGAAGTGGAACCTGTTCCTTTCACTTCAAAAATGATTCGAGAAGGTCTTCAACTTTCTAATCAGTTGTCAAATTATTTTCTTACTAATGACACTAATCACGAACGTGCTCTTAAATTCCAACAAGAGCTAAATGGTTGTATCTCTGGATATCGCGAGCTTCATAAACAATTAATAAAATCATCGTCTCAAAGATTAATTACTAATTACGTTGTCACTAGAAAACCATTAACACATGAGAGTGAAGTTGGCACTAGTTGTAGTTCCTCTCGTGAAGAATCTTTACCAGTTAGCAAATGAAGCTGTTTATCTGCAAATAGCATTAATAATTAAAACATGTATAAAAATGTAAATTACTGTACTGTAAATTATGCATAAAAATATATTATTTTGAATAAAATTAAATATTATAGTTAAAAAAAAGTTTGTCTTGTATCAATTTTTTTCAAATTTGAAATTTTTTATTAGTCATATTTTATTTCCTTATTTTTTTTTGTGTGAATTTTAAAGTAATTTTACATTGGTGCTTTGCTTTTACGTGAATTTTGAAAAATCACAGTCCACATCCCCCCTTTTTCAAGGTAAGTTATGTCTATTTTTGCGCGATTTCGTTTCCGTGTGTTTTTTGAGGAACCTATCTATCGCGTAAAACGAGACCCAGGTGTAGTCTATTTATTCAACTTTAAATTATTACTTTTAAAATTTACTTTAAACATTTATTTACAAGACTTATTAATGCAGTATTTATTGTGGCCAGTTTTCCCAACCATACAATATTATAATTTATCTTAAGTTAACTATTTTCTTTAAAATATTAACACAATATTATACAGTAAATATTTTTATTTGCTCTAACTAGATTTTTTAAAAGATCCTCAACACATTATATACATCATGCCCTTACTTAGCTTTGAAATTTAAAATTTTATAGTAAATTGATCTAAATAATTCATCCTTACCTAAACAAAAGGGTACTATATATATGAAAAACAAAAAAAAAAAACAAGTTAAAAACTTGCTAACGCTTGTATTTATGTCAATAGATGGTGTTTATGTAAACAAACTTACGCTTGACAGTGTTTTTGGTAGAACGCCATCTATTGATATATATATTAAAAATAACAAGAGTAGATTGAAAACTCATCCATAAAGTAAGAGGGAAAATAATATCACTATTATTATTGAAAGAAAAATGGAGCTGTACTGGGCATATAGCTAGAAGTAGGGGTTATATATGGACAACTGAAGTTTTAAATTGAATCCAAGAGATTGTAAAAGATCCACAAAGAGATCACATCAATAGATGAAATCAGAAGGGTTGTGAGTATTATGTGGAGAAGAGATGCTACATATAGCAAAAGTAGAATAAAATTGGAAATATTTATCCTGCAATGACTCTAGGTGATTTTGAAATATATTTTATTATGTATAATTACATTTTGATATTCTGCCATTCAACATATGTTTGTAAAATACTGATTTTCGATTTAAATTTCTTATAACTTGTGATTTCTATTAAATAAACTAATTTATAAAGTAAATCTATTATTATAAAGCACTGAAAATTTTGAAATTATTAAAGCAGAAGTTAATCTCTGATAATGTACTATTTCTTAAATATTATAAATCTCCACGTACTCGCCCACCAGTAAGAGTTTAAAAAACTTAAGTGAATCACTTAAGTTTAGAGTGTATTTATATATACACCAATTCTCACTGGCCATGCTTAAATCATGGCCTGAGTCTATTGTGTACCTGATGTTATAATCAAATATTGAATTGTACAAATTTAGTTAACCTATCACAGGAGAAAGACAGCATCTCATTTTTAACCACCTATGATTAGACTTATACGACTTATAAGTGTAAATCTATTATTATAAAGTGCTGAAAATTTTGAAATTATTAAAGTGGAAGTCAACCTCTGATAATACACTGTTTCTTAAATATTATAAATCTCCACACACTCACCCATCAGTAAGAGCTTTAAAAACTCAAGCCCTGATTGAAGCATGGTCAGTGGAAGTTGGTGTATATACAAATATGCTCTAAACTTAAGTGATTCACTTAAGATTTTTAAGCTCTTACTGGTGGACGCAGATATTTATGACATTTAAGAAATGATACATTATTAAAGATTGACTTCTGCTTGAATAATTTCAAAATTTGCAGCACTTTTAATAATAGATTTACATTTCTAAATTGTATAAGTCCTATCATAGGTGATTAAAAATGAAACACTATTTTTCTCCTGAGATAGGTTAACTAAATTAATACAATTCAATATTTGATTATAACAGCAGGCACACAATAGACTCAAGCCATGATTTAAGCATGGTCAGTAAAAGTTATTATATATATGAATACACTCTAAACTTAAGTGATTCACTGAAGTTTTTAAACTCTGAGTGCATGGAGATTTATGATATTTAAGAAGTAGAGCATTATCGGAGATTGACTTCCATTTGAATAATGTGGATAAATAATGAAATTATAATAACAAGAATCATTAATGTGAAATAATAGCCCTTCTGAAAGAAAAATAATGTATGAGAAAGAATTTAGGAAAGAATCTTTAGAAATTGGTTAATATAATCTGAAAGTAATTTAAAAATTCAATGAAATTGTCAACATGTAATATTTTTTGCAGCAGGGTTAAAATAAATGACTATTTTGTTTGACTTTTTGTTAATAATAACAAAGTATGTAATCCAACTCCCCCAAAAGCAGTTTTTGTAGAAGGCCAAAAAAAAAAAAAAGATAATTCAAACAAAATATAAATAAAAGTAAAAAGTGAGAAAAAGTTGTTGGGAAAAAAAAGAAATTATTGACTTTTTATTTCAATTATTTTTCCAAGTGTGGGGCTGGGTGTTTTAAAACAAATTTTGATCCCCCAAAAAACACAAAAGTTTAATTTTTATCATAGAAAAATAAAAGAAGAAAAACAATTTGGTTAACCCCCCAAAAAAAAAAAAAAAGATTGAATAAATTCGAAATAATACCCAAATAATTGTATCATATTTTTTCATCAGGATTAAAACAAGTGGGTTTCAAATAAAAGACTATTTTTGTTTACTCTTTGTTAATAATAACAGTACAAAAGCTTCCCACCCCCCAAAAGCGGTTTATTGTAGAAGCCAAAAAAAAAAAAAGAGGCTAATTTAAATGAAATATAAATAAAAGTAAAAAGTGAAAAAAAGTTGTTCAAAAAAAGTAAAATTATTGACTTTATGTTACAATTCTTGATCCGAGGGTGGGTGTGAGGATTTCAAAACAATTTTTGAACCCCCAACAACACAAAAATTACTTTTGATTTAATAATAATAAGAAAAACAACTTAGTCAACCAAAAAAAAAAAAGGGTAGAACAAAGTCGAAACAAGCCCCAAATAATTATACCATTATATTTTTTCAGCGGTGGGGTTAAAACAAGTTTTTTCGTCATGAAACAGTCCAAAGTTTTAAAATTCAGAAAAAATAAACACAAAATTAAATTATCAAAATTTGTTAAATAAAGAAAAATGTCAGGTTAAAAAAAAAAACACCGAAAATGAATCTAAAAATTTGTTTAATAAAAAAGGAAATCATGTTATAAATGAAATAAAAAATTTGTTTAATCAAAAAAAAAACATGTTCTATAAAAAAAAAGTTACGGCAGCCCAGTAACATTATATTTGATTGATTTTTGTATAGCACCAATGCCCCAAGTGGCCTTGCCTGGATTTCAGATGATTACCGGTGAAGATCACTGCCATAGAAGATTGAGGTTAACCATACGTCATTCAATCAAGCTTACCTTTATTATACAATAGTCAGATGTAAGTTTTTGTGTTCATTCTAAACGGACATGTTGTGACCTAAATTAATTTTGCCAATTTATAATTTCATCATCATTGTTTTTCAAAAAATACTTTTCAAAAAATATATTTTGTCTTTATCAAGTTATCTACCTCCAATCCTATTGATTTTCTATTTTACCTTTTTTCCCTTTTTTAAAAAAAAAAATTGAATTTAGTTTGAAAACAAATCGTATTTAATATTAATTTTATTAGCTTTCAATTTAATATTTTATTTTAATATTTTCAATTTTTTTCTTTTAAAATAAGCAATTTCCAGGTAGTTTTATTTTCTCTTTAACACAGTTATAATATCTTTTAACCAAAGAATAACAAAATAATTAAAAGAGAGCATATCGACACATCTTAACATCACAGCCTGAATTTAATTTACCCTCCTCTCTAAGTCAGCCTATACATTCTTAGTATTGTCTTGCTTTTAATTTGTATTTACTTACAAAGACTACAATATATTGACTTCATTATATGAATCTCATTATATATCATTACTTTTCAAATCTCTCTTCATTTTTTATTAATACACACACATACACGCACACACATATATATATATATATAAACAGCAAAAAAGTATAGAAAATATGAGACATAATAATATTATGATGATGATCATACCATACTTTAGGCTTATAATGAAACCCATTTTAAAAAAATATATTTTATATCAGACAGACCGAAAATGCCATTAGACCTCTAGCCTAGAATATTTATAATTTGTTGACAAGAATATTCATTAAAAGTGCCTACTACAGCTGTTCCAGCATATATAGATCAATTATTGCCACTAGATCATGGAGAGCAGAGATTATTGTTATAATAAACAATTAGCAGGGCAAACAACAGTAAACAAACACCAGACAAATCTGATAATTAACAACAATATTTATCAACAATAATAAACAAAAAATAAATAGCTTACATTAATGAAAATTCAGTATAACCCTTTTTAATTACAAGAAGTAGTTAATGTATTTGATGAAGCAGTCAATCTTAGCTTAAGATTGAGCTTCATGGTTCTATATACTAATCTGTGTTTATCCCATCCCACTCCTTTAGTGGCATATATATATATATATTTGAGATGTGTGCCTAAAAGTTATAAAATTTTAACTTTTAAATAACATTTTTTAATTCTTGTTAATTTTTTTAATGAAAATACATAGGTGCAGCTCAAATATATATATATATAGTAGCAAACATACTAACAAAATATTGATTTTTAAAAATATTTTATTATACGTCATTTTTTAAACTTTTCTTTTTAAATTGTTTTTTTTTTTATTAAACTGTATATTTGTATAACATCCAAGATGGAAGATGCAACCATTAATTTTCCAAAAGTAATTAAAGGGTTGGAAATATAATATTGTTTTAATCTTGGGAAGAAATTTTTAATTAAAGTTTTTACTTAAAATAAAATGGGAATTAAGATTAACAATTGTACTTCTGTTATAAACATTTTTGTCAAATCTATTCCCAATCTGGAAATAAATTTGAATATATTTTTGGAATGTTATCTAACATTTGCATCTTTCAAAAACAATGGACAAAGAAATGTAAAATTTCTGTTAGATTAAAGATTATGTTTAAGCTAGAGATAAAAAATTGAAAGCATTCTTCAAATACCTGGGCAGGAGTATAAAATGGGCTAATTTTAAACACTAGTTTATAAAAAAGTATTACCTTAAGTCCATAGTGAAGTGAGTATTGGGCTATTACTTTTTGCACAGATACAATACATAAATGCATGTGGATGCTTAGCATGGTGATACAATTTACAGGATCTTTTGTTTCATGGTTGATGGGACAAGCTTTTCTATGATGGTCTCCAGAATGTCAGCAGTTGACTAATTCAAGAGGTCAGTTGACAGGTGAATTTTGTATATGCTGGCTATAGGTTCTTGCTGGAGAGGGAAGTTTATCTTTTCGGTTCTTTAGCCACATATAACTGCAGATATTGTAAGTGAAATGAGTTGAATTAATTTTCAAGATAGGCACATGCAAATAAGTTAGGATCAAAACACAAGCAAAATAACAGAATCTAATGAATTAATCAGACTCATTAAGCAGACTCTAATGAAATAAGCAAAATAATTAAATGATTTTAAATGATCTTTTATATAGACCCACTGTTCATTGTTTATCCACTCAGCAATCTATAGAATCTCCCTAATCAGCAAACCAGTGATTAAATATTCTTAGTTATATAAGACAGCAAATTTAAATTAATTAAGAAATTCCAAATTAATTCTATTAATTAAAAAATTTTCAGACCACAATATTTAATAGAAATAAAACAATACTCATATAAAGAAACTTTTACAGATTAAGTATTGTTTACTGAGTTATAAAAAAATTATTTTACAGAAAAGATAATAAATTCAGTTACCAAGTTCACTTTTTTAAAAAAAAATTGTTAGATTAAAATAGTCTTAGCCAACTTTAAAACCTTTATGCTATTAGTGTATGCGCATATATACAAAATACCTCACTCACCAAAAACACAACTTAAATATGAAAGCACAACTTAAATTAAAATTTAGTTTGCTTAGCCAATCAACATATAAATTAATATTGAGATAGGCAAAGCATCTCAATATATATTGCAAAAAATAAAATATGAAAAATATGAGGTTTATTTGCATATGCTGGTGATGATATCTTTTATTGATCAATCATTTATAGTAGACAGAAAAAAGCATATATATATAAATTAACCTATTCATTCAGTATACTAAATGTTTACTATAGTAAATAGAGGAATTTGAACTTAGGATTTTAAATATATATTGATCTTCCACTTTATCTCAAACGACTAATACACATGATTACACACATGTGAAAAAGATAAATGATTGCCACTATACATATTTTGTACAGAATCATCACTCATCAGTTGGGGCCAGATCATAATTTCCCACCCATATATACAATCATTGCTTAGCTTATGTTAAGATAGCAATTTCTTAAACTTTAATGAACAATTTCAATATTCTAACTCTTAAACCATTAAGCATCACATGATCACATTTCCTATACTAGCACATTAATTGAGTAGGCATTAGATAGGGATTTTATGCACAAGCCTTCTGGCATCCATTGATTACTCTGTTTAGCACAGGTAGCAATACTGTAGGGAGAGTTTTGCTCTGTTTATTCTAACTCTTCCAACAATTCAATGTTCATTTCATTGAAAAACCAATGATGGAATTTTCAAAGCCTTTGGTGGGTTTGATATTGTAATCATACCCATGTAGACATTATATCAATCTAATCCCTCAGATTATCAGACCATCTTATATCAATTTATATTAGTAGGAGAGGGTGGGCTGGATTTATTATATGATGCAACCTATTAATATAAATGGATATATAATGATCCAATAATATGAGGGTTAGATTGATGTAATGTCTGCATGGGTATGACTACTATATCCAATCCACCAAGGGCTTTGAGCATTCCATTATTCATTTTTCAATGAAATGGATAGTTGAATTGTTTGAAAAATGAGGAGATGGAAGCCTGTTTCATAAAGTTTAAGGAATTGATATCGTAATATAAGCTGAAAATTGATTGTATTTATGGGTAGGAGATTATGTTGTGGCCCAACCAATGAGTTCGAGTTTTGGCTTTAATATGTATATTGACAATCATTTATCTTTTTCACATGTGTGTAGTCATGTGTATTGATCATTTGACATGGAGTGGAGGATGAATACAGACTGAAAATCCTAAGTTCAAATCCTACTATTTGTATATATATCAATAAAAATAATAAATATAATAGTAATTAACTATTATATACAGTCTTTCAATCCACAGAAGTACTTTAAATTAATTCCTTAACACTCTTCAACTGCTGTTAAATTCAAAAAACATAATGGAAATGGCAGTTGAGGAGGGTTAAGAAATTAACTGAAAGTCCTTTTGTGGATTGAAAGACTATATAATAATTGATTACCATTATATTTCATTTATTGTTATTACAATAGTTTTTAATTAATGGACATTTCACTTCTGTTTTATATATATATAAATGCTATGTATGGCTTGCTATATATACCTAGAGGCATTATTTTGATGATCAATTCAGCTTGGGCTGTGTGTACTAGCTTCAAATGAAATATTTAATAACATATAATGTTAATGAAATATGTAGTCTTTAAAGATGACATAGCAATGATAATGATAATAGAACCAATGATAATGATGATCGAAGATTATTATCCATATAATTCTAAAAAAAATTATAAAAAATCCATTCATGCACCAAATTCAGATACATATTTAATCCAATAAAAAAACTGCTTCATACATTAAAAAATATTAAAAACATTAAGTATAACCTTACTGCATTTTCTATGTTGATCATCCTTGTTAAAGGCATCTGTTTAGAAATATGGATTTATTGGTTGTCTTTGATAAAAATACTCAGCACTGAAATGGCATTAAGTTTGTATTTAATATTTTCATTATATTTACTATGCTTTAAATTGAAATAAATTGAGATCCTGCCAAATCTCTAGCACTCATAATAATACTTAGCTGATAGCCAATCAGATGTCGAAGATAGCTGTCCAAATGACATCCAAACCCAAACACACAACAAAGATTTTCCCTTTTCTCATAAAATCTTTGTTGTATGTTTGGATGTCATTTGGACAGCTATCCTTGACATCTGATTGGCTGTCGGCTAACTATTATTATGAGTGCTAGAGATTTGGCAGTATCTCAATTTATTTCAATTTTCAACTATCTGCGCTTCGCAAATTAAAATATTATGCTTTAAATTGTATTAATATTATTTTTAATTTATTATATTTTAATTACTGAGTTATCATAGTTTTTTACTTCATAAATAATAATTAATAACTTTTATTAATTAATAAAAAAAATAAAAAATGACAGTTCTAAAAATAAATATTTTAAATTGTATAAACTTATTCTAACATAACTGCAAATATCTCCTAGATATTAATTATTAAATAAAAACAACAATTAATATAATAAACTTAAATTGTATGTCCATTTGTTGGAGTATTAATCTAGTTATATATATATATAATCAATAAAGCAAGTCATATATAGCGTGACATTGCTTTATAAAAAAAACGTGTTTTTACAAAAATGCAATATAGAGAGCGTACCAATAGCTCAAACAAGCTCATCTTATTAATAAGTGTATTAAGAGAAAATATTTAAAATCTCCATCTGTCTATTATATTTCTCTTACTGCACTTATTAATAAGAGCTTGTTTGAGCTATTGATACACACACACACTATATATATATATGTATTTGCGAAGCATGTTTTCAGGAATATCCATGTTTAATAGAATAAAATAAATTTGTTATCAATGTTTCAATAAGATAACAGTTAACCTCAATTGAGTGAAAAAAAAAATAATACAAATTATATAGTAATAATACAACATGCTTCATAAAACATCTTTCATCCATGAAAACATTCATTTCAACATATATATATATATATGTAAAAGCTAAGATTATCCTATGCATGGACATATATATATATATTCGGTGCTTTTCTCAGATGTGCACTTTGCAATGTAAAAATTAATCAATTATTAATTTGCCTTTAAAGTATAGGATTAAATATCTTTTTAATAATCCATAGAATTTTTTGCATATCAATGTTTGCATATAGAAAATGTAAAAATATTGATTATTATTTAAAAATTTAGAATTTTTTTCTTCTTGTATTTACCCAGTTACAATTTTCTAAATATAAATTAATCAGTAATCTTTTATAAAACAAAATGAAAATTGATATGCTAAATAATCTTTTTACTTTACATAAACTTCTTTCTCTCATGGGGATTTTTAATTGCAACAATAATTTCTTTAGTACTGATGTTAACTTTAAATAATTTAAAGCTTTTTAAAAAATTCCTGTAATCTGGTCACCATTGCTTAATTAGTGTCCCATTTAAATTAGAAACTGCTTTGTTCAAAGTTATTAACTGGCTGAAAAAATTACAGTGATAATCTTTTTTCCTTTACAGTGTCTCTGTAATAATAGTCAACCGAAGTTTTTTAAAAAATAATATATGTTAAATACTTTGGCCAATAAGCAAATAGATTTTTCTTCTTGCATTTCCTTATCACTGGAATTAATATTTAAAACAATATGCACAACATCTATGCATACTAATGGATTGTTCAGACAACTATAGATTTTTTTCACCTGCACTTGTATATATAGTCTTTGTTTTCACATATAAATAATATGTACACTAATGTATTTCTTTCTGTAAATAGAAGATTTCTTGGTAATCAAGTATTTACCTTGCAATGACGTATTTCGCCTGAAGGCTCACCACTGTAATTATCCGATATTTGCGTCGTCGGAAGAACACATCAACGTTGTCATGGCAACGAAGACACTGACATGACTAATTCTAGAAATTTTATTTTTTGTTACATTTTAATTTTTTTTACATTGCTATGACGTCATAAGCCTGAAGGCATACAGCTGTAATTATCCGATCTTTGTATCACCGGAAACGCTGATATGACTAATTCGAGATATTTGATTTTTTGGTCCACGAGATTGTTTATGTATATATAACAATAAAAATAATAAATATAATAATAATTAACTATTATATACAGTCTTTCAATCTGCAATATATATATAAAAGACATATTTTGCGGGCTCATCCTTGTTAAAAAATTGAAATATTGATATACCGACGTTTCGACTTGATCACACAAGACATCCACAGGGAGATAACCTGCAAAATATGTCTTTTGTATATGCAACCTGTGACAATCTTCGTATCAACATATATATATATGATTATAAAATATCCTGGTTAACAGATAGACAAACAAATGATGATGGTCTTCAAGTGACATATAATTGTTGCACCGTTTGATCGTCATAAAGTACAAGTAAAGCCACAATGCATATTGGCTATATTATCAATACAGAAAGCACTAATACCATGCAATTCCACCAGAAACTTTGATCACTATAGAAACCTGCTAAAACTGATCTATTCTTGATTTTGCAAGTTTCAGAGTTATAATATATCTCATTATTTATAATTATATATAAATATGTACATTTGGTGGTCGAGAGGTCAGCGTTGTCCCGGGTTAACGGGTTCGCTTCCCGGCTGATGCTATGACACATGAGTAAAAAAAAAAATACTGGTAATCATATTTAAATATAATACATTTTTTCTTGTTTTACATTCATGGAATAAAATAAGTTTGTATTTTTTAGATTTAAAGTTATAAATAATCTCATAATTCTTCTTTTGATACAAAAATAATTTAAGTCCACCCTTTTAAATTTATATGCATTAAAACAATACTCTTTGTTTTCTTCTACAAAATAGTATGTTCTTTCCTTTGTAACAACATTAAAAAGGCAGCTTCATTTTTATCAGAATTAGAAATAATTCAAACATTTATTTACTAGTGGTAGATCTTTTTATTTAATTTTAAATAATTTATTTTAAAATACTAAAAATATTATTATGTAAATTAAATATTTATGCATACATACATTTGCAACATAATGCCATTACTTCTTTGAGGTTTCAAGAGAAATTTTGTTTTAATATATATGTCATTAATAAAATAAATCATTATTTTTACACTCTCTTTTCAGGCTATGAGCAAATAATACTGTTAACAAAAAATAAAGAATGGAATAGATGTAGCTACTTTTTTAAGCTTTTGATGTCTACACTTTTGTCAATGTTAATGGAGATTCAGGATAAATTCAGTATAATATTGAGATAAAAACATTACAATAATTAGATATAATAAATACCTCCATACTTCTCCATTCTTTTTAAATTCACTTAAATAAAGATATAATAAAAGACAAATGACTCCCAAGATTCATTTTGTGCTGAACCAGTACTCATCAGTTGACCCAGGTTACTATCTCTCATATATATCTTTATTATATGAAAAGTATTTATCTATAGTAAATTGTTACATTTTCATTTACCGTTGTCAAACTTCATCCACTCACTTTGACGCCATCCCATTTCAGATAAATACAATAATGATTATTATTAATCATTATCGAAACTGGAGATTATCTGTATCTCTAGCACAGATATCAACTTTAAACCATAATTAAAGATTAATATATCTGATTGTTTTTATTCACTTTACACACACGGAGTTATTAACCGTTTTCTTTCCCATAATAAATAAAATTCAGATACATTAGTCTTTAATTGAGGTTTAAAGTTGATATCTGTGCTAGAGATAATCTTTAGTTTCAATTATGATTGGTAATAATCATTATTATATTTATCTGAAATGGATTGCGTCAATGTTGTGAGTGGAGGAAGTTTGACAATAGTAAATGAAAATGTAACAATTTATTCTAGATAAATACTTTCCATATAATAAATATATATATGAGAGGTAGTGACCTGGGCCAATTGATGAGTGATGGTTCAGCACAAAATACATCTTGGGGATCATTTATCTTTTATTATATCTTTATTTAAGTGAATTTCAAAAGAATGGGGAAGTATGGAGGTGCTTATTATATCTATAAGATATTACACACAGGAAAGAGAAGAGCTAATAACTTCGTGTATGTAAAATAAATAAAAAATCAGATATATTAATCTTTAACTGAGGTTTAAAGTTTATATTTGTGCTAGAGATAATCTCTAGTTTTGATAATGATTAGTAATAATCATTATTGTATTTATCTGAAATGGATGGCATCAAAGTTGTGAGTGGAGGAAGTTTGACAATGGTAAATAAAAATGTAACAGTTTACAATAATTAGCCAATTAATAATGGAATATACAAGAATGTAGACTGAAACTCACTTTTAATAACTTTATTTTAATAATTAAACATAAATTAATAGTTGTAAACTTTAAATTAGTGTGTCTTAATATATATATGTTGAATTGTGTAATACTTGTCGGAATTGGTTATATGGGAATTTATATATATTAAAATGTACCTATATACATATTTACCGTATTTATTTCTTTTTATATAAGATAACCAAATCATGGCCTCAAACAAATAAGTAATTAATGAAGCATTCAGAAACATGATTATGTTTCCTGGTTATTCAGAATCCTGGGTTATAATAATAAATCAATATTAAAAACTGGGTTCAATCCAGCAATATTACGTCTAAAGCAGCATATTTTATTTTTGGGTGCCAATGTTAACTAGTTTACTAATGATTAAATAATATTTTTCCCTATTCTTTTTAATCGATATCCTCAGGCAATATTTTGCCCTACTATGCATTAGCTTACAAACAAAATAAAAATTACACTGTTTCTTAAAATATTCAATAAAAGAAAAAAAAACAAAGTACACTATATAACTATTTCATTTTCCACACTCATTGATTAAAATATTATATCAAACACACATTTGCTTACACTGAATTTTTCTTATATATGTAAGTAAATGGATTTGAAATAAGTTCAAATCCCTCCAATTACAAATATACATTTTTACAAACTAAACATAATACATATTAATTAAAGTATTAGTAAATAAAATATATATCACATGTTTAATGTTAAATTAAGTAACTCAATATTAAGTTATCAGTTCATTTAAGCTTTATGTTTTTTAAAGAAAAACAATAGAAAGGCCTTTATAATTAATTAAGCATTTCTTCTATAAGTATTCACAAAATCTTATCATGGATTTTTTTAGGTTATTTCCTTATATGGTTATGGCTTTATGTTCCATTGTAAGTTTCCCAATTTTTGTTTCACAAGTCATTTTTGATGTAATATTATTGCAGTCCTGGCTTTTCTTTTGGTCTTGGCTGACAGTAGGTATATATAGGCAAATCAACAAGTTTAAAATATCATCTACACAATTTTCTTTTCAAAAAAATTCATAACTTTCAATATATATAAATGAATACATCAAACTTCTTTTTAAAACTTGATTTTCATATGACTATTATAAAAATATAACTACACACCAATGAATGTTTCAATTATTTTATAATAGAGAAAAAGTTTAAGTTTTCCTTGAAAAAGGCTATTATAAAATAGTCGAAATGTTGTTTTGTGTAGTTATATTTTTATAATAGTCATATGAAAATCAAGTTAAAAAATAAGTTTGGTGTATTTATTTATGTGTATATAGGCATTACATCAGTTTATATCTTCATTCCAGCAGTAGATAATTAAGATAGTAATGACAAGAGCACTTGATTGAGTAGCCCATCTTATACAACATTTTCCAGATATATATGGTTTTCATACTATTTACACAAGTTTTGCTTAGACTAGCATGACAACTGATGAAGAATTAGCATCAGATTAACAACAGAACTTAACATCAGAGAAGCAGCATAAGAGAGAATCTGAGAATCCAATAATCTGTTGACCAACTTTACATACTACTACCATGATCCCATGCAATTCCTGTTTATCACATCTTTCATATAATTTTTTTCTCTGTGTGGGTCTGTAATTCCATGTAATTGCAATTTTGTTATTTCAACTGAATTTTAAATAAGGAAACAGATATTTTTATCTGTATTTATATATTGAACTATTTCCATCATCTAGTATTAAGTATTGAATGTCTTTAGAAAAATTTAACTTTATTTAATTTGTCAAAGTACATTCAACTGTTTTATGTAGTACACATTTTAGGCTCTAAAAAGAATATACTTTAAACATCAAAATGTGTACTTTACATATTAAGAATTATTATATAAAAAAAAAAATTTCCAAAAGATTAAAATCAAATTTTAATTAATTTTTTGAAATTATGACATTCAAATCAACCATCTTTAATTAAATCTATATCAAGCTTTTTGTTATAGATAAGACATTTTGGTCAATTATCTATAATAAATTGAATTTTAACCTTTAATGTGTTCATAAGAGATTTTTTGTCAAAAGTTTCTATCTTTGGTCTTAATTCAAGAATTTTGCAGTACTCAATAAGACATTGTTGAAATATTAAAAAAAAACAATACAGTGTAGGTGTTGGGCTAAAAAATTCTTCCTGTTTAAATTACATACGATCTCTGTGCTAATAAATAAAATCAAATGTTACATAATTTCTATAATAAGTCTGAATATTAACACATAGTAAATTTAAAAATTTCACAAAAGTTAATACACAGAAAGTAATTAATGGAAGGAAACAGAAAAACATTTTCATACTCTTAAACTGAGATGCTTTAGATCAGCCTATCTAATTAGAAAGGAGGTTTAAAGATAAGACATCCACTCTTATCTTTTTGTAAGTCTTTATCTTATGTCTTAGTTCAAGAGTTTTCTCAATAATCAACAAGATATATTGAAATATTATAAAAAAACAGTACAGTACATGTGTTAGTATGAAAAATCCTTACTGTTTCAATTATCCATAATTAGATTAAGTTTAATCTTTACTTCAGATTACTTTTGATTTTTTGGGATAGGGAAAATGACTATAAATAATAATAAAATATATTACTAATGTTAAGCATATTATGCCTTCTTAATGTATTTTTCTTTCTTTTTTTTAAACAATCTCTACTTTAAACTATGCATTCTAGTACAGTTTGTACATATTAATGGTACAATATATATAATTAAATAAACTATTCTATCTTTAGGCTTTATTATGAAAACAATATTATTAAAATAGGATATATTATCTACCCTTACATAATTGTTTATCAGTTTAATAATTATTAATGACTTATTTTCATCTAGTTAATATGTTGAGTTTATTTTGAAATTCCATCAGTGTTGCCAATGATAATGTTATAAAAATCAGAAGCTTAAATATTAGGTAGATCCATCCTTTGTCAACAATGTTATTTATTCACAGCCTGAATGGAGAGTGGTTTAATCCATTAACTAATTTATGCATATATGGTGCTAATAGTATTCTACACTTGATAATAAGAAAATATGACTGTTGTTATTAAAACAAATCATAAAACTGTGTGCTCAGCAAAAGTGTGCTAAGATGAAATATGTAATATAAATGCTGATAGCACTAAAATCATAGGTGCTAAAAATACAACAAAATGGATATAATTCATGATAATCAAAGAATTCCATAAAATTTTAACAGAAGTATAGTGATGGAGTAGCTATTCAAATGGAAAAAGTATGATGAGAGTAAATAACATCCAAATATAAAAATCTCATCCCAAACAGAAAATGTATGTTGTTTGTTAATAAATTTAATATGTCACACATGAATATAGTTTAATACCATTATTAAATGGTTTTAGAAAAAAATACTACCTATACAAATAATAGAATAATAATAAATAAATAAAATCTGGATGAATACTGGATTAACAATGCATATTTAATGTAACACAATGTAAAGCAACATTGACTATAAAGCTTTTATTGAGGTCGGATATCTTTCAAAAATATAGCAAGAAATTCTAAAGACATAAATTAAACAATAAACATAATAGACACAAAGATTCTGGTTTAAAGATACACACATATTGCTCATTAAACAAAAAAAACCTAGCATGCTTATACACCACTATAGAGAAGCTTGTTACTTCTATAAATTAAATATAGCTTAGCGCTTTTGAGAGTTTATGCCATTCTCATATTTGTAGCAAGGTGAACTATAATCATAGGTCATCTTGTTAGTTTATCTTGCTGAAAATAAGAGAATGCCATAAGTTCTTGAAAGCAATAAGTGGTATTTAATTTATAGAAATAACAAGCTTTTCTATAGTTGAATATAAGAACACGTTATTACATTCTATATAAAGTTGTAATTAATAATTTGTTAAGCACATATTCATTATGTAAGTAATATATATTAAGGCTGTAACCTTAAGACTATGCACCTAGATGTGACAATAGAGACCTCTACAAATCTTGACACAAGATTAATGACTTTAAAACACAAGAGCAGCCACATTCTTATCTTTGACCTACTTTCCATTTATATAGGTGAATCTAAAGCATTTTGATTTGAGAGCGTAAAGCTATTAAAACTACTTCACTGATCAAGTCCACAATTTCTATACAAGCTAGCATACATGAAGTCTTTCAATTTACAGCAAATCAGTGTGAAGTTTTTACATTCTATATAGAAAAAGTATTAACGTCATTATAAATATACAGTAAAAATTAGCCCTTGAGATTTCTTATAAAATGACATATAATTCATAGTAATTTAATATTAGGATAACAATGACAATAGGTTCATTACATCAGACAATAATTGTATTCACTACAAAAAAAGAACACCAAATTGGTTATGATTCCAAGGACCATATAGGCTAGAAAAAGTCAATATTTTACAGTCAATGCATACATTTTTACATTCATAAGTTCAAATATGCCTTACAATTTTTAAGCTAGTATTTAATTTTTGTATAAACGTATTGATATAAATAAAAAATATTTTTTATTTATAAGCAGCAGAGCATATTTCCAAATTTTAAATCAATCATTCGTGACGTCACTTGTAAAACATGTCAAGTACAAAATGAAAGTTAAAAACGATTATGACTCACTCTTAATGACGCATTAAAGACTAGATAAGTGTCGAGCGTGTACTTATAGAAAGAGAATTTGGAGTAAAATTCCTTTTAAAAAAAATTTAACTCATTGATGTTTTTTTCGTATTTTTTTTTTTTTTTAGACTATTAATAAACTATTTTTTTACTAAATCTATGTTAACTTTGTTACTGCTATCTCAGAACTCTGATATAGCACAGCTCATCCCACAAAATATCACTTTTGGTATATGCACCATTGATTGATTGCTTGACTGATTGATTACTACAATGCAGATATAAGAATATTCTTTTCTTGATCATCACTGCTTTAATATAAATATTTAAATAGAAATATTTTGCTATCAAATCAACAAAAAATTTAATAGTAGTGAAGCGAATAATTTGTATTAAATGTAAATTTCTTCAATTAATGAACTGAATCATTAAACATCACATGATCACCATTTCATATGCTTATAAGCTGTTAAAACAGAGATGTGATGTGATGTGATGTATTATGGCTTCTCCTTAAACGAAGTCAAGAATATCTCAGCAATTATGCCCAGATAAACCTGTTAGCCACTTTCTTTTACATTCCCCACTCTAAATTTACCCATAATCTGCTCTATCCCATTTCCACAACATAATTTTTGTCAACTCTATAACCTTTATATCTAAATCCCCCTTATCTTTTCCCAAACCCAGCATAAAAACCAATAATTCACTTTCTGTATAATCACTCTTTTCATATTTATTTTTCCACAACTTCATTATATGTACCCTTTCTGTTTTCAAACATTTACATTCAATTAACAAATGCCTAATATTTTCAATTCCTTCCTTACATAATTTACAAAATAAATCACCCATATTTTTCCATTTACATGTATATTCTTTTGTAGCTAAAGATCCCGTTCGAGCCTTAAACAATAAACTACTTTCCTTACTATTATCATAAATTAACTCACACCTAATATTCTGTTTATTTCTATATATATTTAAACTCTTTTTACTCTCCATACTATTTTTCCATCTCTCTAACTTCCTAGTCTTTATTAATAAATTTATTCTTTTATCCCATTCCTTACTACTATAACACTCAATAATCCTCTTAACACAATCATCCCATCTTTTGTACAAATATACTGATATAAATTCTTTATCCAAATCTTTTGCATAGCGCATTACCTTTCTCACCCATCTTGTTACCTGCCCTTTACTCATAACCCAATTAAATACTATTTTAGCTATTCTTTTATTATCCATAAACTGCAATCTACCAAACATTTTCATTTTACTTTTTGCATCTCTCATATGAAAACTTGACCATCCCATTTCTCCTTGAATTGCCTCCCTTGCTGTCCATACTTCTGCATCCAATGCATGTCTTCCTACTTCCCTTTGAGCTTTTTCTAAATAATCTAATATCTTTTTACTAACATATAATGCATCATTACCATATGTTAACCCTGCTACTGCAACTCCTTTCCATATAATTCTAGCTACATCATATTTATTATATGAAAATACTGTTAATTTCTTTATCAATCCCTTTCTTTTCTTTGCTTCATTTATCAATTTTTTCTCCCATTCATCCAAATAATTTTTCTGATTACTTAAAATAATTCCCAAATAACTATATCTATTCACCACACTTAACTTAATATCTCCCAATAAAAATTCTACATCTTCTCTTTCCTCAGTATTAACCATCATTATATTTGATTTTTCTTCACTAAATTTAATCCCCATCTCTTTACCCACCCTTGCACATGTCCTCAACATAACTTCCATATCTTCTCTTTTTCTGCACACAAAAATATATCATCTGCAAAAAAAAGACCTGACAAAATATATACTCCCTTACTACCTATTAACGGTATCTCTATCCCTCTTCCTAATCTTTCTATTGCTCTTTCCATTTCACTCAAATACAACACAAACAAAATAGGTGACATAGGGCATCCTTGCCTTAGTCCCACACCATTTTTAACTTTAATTGATTCTATATTCTCTAATTGATATATATAATAATTATTTTCATATAATTTCTTAATAATATCTATTAAAGCTTCATCCATTCCCAAATTTGCTAAACTTATCCATAATCTATTTCTATTTACTCTATCATATGCCTTCTCTATATCTATAAAACTCATATATAACTGTTTATCTGCATTCCTACTCATATCCATAAGTTGTGTAACTACAAATAAACTATCTCCTATACGCCTATCTAATCTAAAACCTCCTTGCATTTCACCCACTACATTATTCCCTTCCATCCATTTTACAACTTTACTAGCCACCATATACGAGAAAACTTTATATAAAACTGATGTTACCGCTATCGGTCTATAATTATTCAACTTTCTATGATCCTTACCCTTTCCTTTAAATAATAACCTTACTCTTGTATTACTCCAACTACTTGGGAAAACTCTATTCTGTGCCATTTTATTAAAACAGGATAATAACTTTACTTTTGCCCTATATCCTAAATTCATTACCATCTCTGCTGCCCATCCATCTAAACCTCTTGCCTTCCCACTTTTCAATTTCTTCTCTACCTCATTTAGTTCATTTTCTGAAAAACTAATATTCCCATTACTATATTCTTTCATATTTTCTAATATTCTATCATTCACATCTAACATCTTTTCTATATTCATTACATAACTATTTAAGATTCTCTCTAAATCTTCTCTAGAACTACACTCAGTTCCCTCATCATCTAGTAATACTAACTCTCTCTCCCCTACATTTCTCCTTTTAATATAATTCCAAAATTTTTTACTTCCATCTCTTCCACTTTTATTAATATCCTCCAATAATTTACTATTTAATTTCATTCTCTCTCTATAAATATCTATTTTAGCCAACTTCTTTTCTAAGTACTTTTCCCATTTAGCATTAATATCTTTTTCACTTTCCTTATTCTTAATAGCACACTTATATTCTCTACATGCTTCTTTCCTTTCTTTTACACTTTTACTAATTTTAATTTTTTTATTACTTTTATTCTTTTCAATATTCTCACCTAAAACCCTATTTGCAACTTTTTCTACTTCCTTACACCAATCCTTATACTCATCCCCAACCCACTCTTCCATTATTTCTTCAACTTGTATTTTATATTCTTCCAACTTATTCTTATCATTTACTCTCCATCCACATCTTTCACTATTATGTCTACTTTTATTTCTATTCTCCATCACATTACTAACCATTTCAATTACAATGAAATTATGATCACTAGTGCATACTTTTTCTTCATTATCAAATACCTTAATTTTCCGTATTCTATTTATTCCCTCTTTCTCTACCAATACATAATCTATTGTGTGAAATATATTATTTCTGGACCATGTGTATTGTCCCTCATAAATATTTAATAAATTTCCAATACTCAAATTCACTTTCTGACAAAAATTCTTCAAAAGCTGTCCATTTTTATTATCTACATCATCAATTTCTTCAATATGTCCATTCATATCCCCTATAACCATTATTCTCTTCCCCTTTTCTTTAAAACTTTGTATATCCTTAACTAAACATTCTCCATTCAGTAGTGCCACCTAGTGCAAGCCATATTAATCAATGAATGCAAGTCCTATTTAGGGGGACATTGGATGAGTAGGCACTGGGATTTTATGCACAAACCTTCTTGCATCCATTGATTACTATGGCTTACACTAGGTAGCACTACTGCACAAAAAGTTTGTTACTGTTTCAATGAATTGAATGTTATTAATTTTTTAAAAAATTTATCCAATTCATCATTATTTTTCGATAATCCTGATCTGTTGTACAGAAGTAGTCACATCTATAGACCGTTTGACGTTGATTCAAGTATAGCAATAGTTTACTTTCAAATATTTCCCAATAATAGAAGTTGACAATATTTTTGTTTAAGCTGGGAAAGCTAATTAATGATCTCATTTAAGTTGCCAGTTTCGATATTAACGAGAAAAAAATCATTCATCATGTTAGCCTAATATACATCATGTAATTAAAATGAATTAATGACTTCGTTTAAGAGACTTATTTAAAAGTGTAGTCGCCCTTTAAAAGTGTGATTGCCCATCCCCCTTTTTTCCAACATGATTAGTTAGATTCAGAATCCTTTATATAAATTATGAGTCACTCAATCATTATATAATTAAAAAAATAAATGAAAAGTTTTTAATAGAATCTCAAAACAAGGATTCTTTGTTTTCAACTGAATTTGTTACGAGTTAAAAATAAACTGGTTAAGTGGAATTTTTAATTAGTCACAGTATAAAAATATTCAAACACTTCATGGCATAGTTATTATAACTCATTCCAATGTTGTAATAAGTGAATCATGAAAAATTTTCAGGTGATAAGCAAATATGATATCTGCAGATAATTATCCAATAAACAACCACCTAGTTATCAAGAATTGGTTGGTAAATGGATATCTAGCTATTATTAGCTATAGGGTAAATATTAGATTAATTAATAATCATGCAGCTATTGTAAAGCATGACAATAAAATGTTTCATATCACAGTATATTTAATTCCTTACCACACAAAAAATCTGATTTTTTTCAAAACCTCCATTTCTGATTTAAGATATTTAAGTGTCAGTTTCTGATGGTTCCACAGATGTCTTAAACTAGAATCAAGCTACCACCAATCACCGGTTAATCATGCACACAAATAATATGATCACAAAACATTTAATACTAAAAAGTGACCTTATATATTGTCATTACCAACATTAAGAGGTCAGTGCTGAAGATATAAATGAGTAAAATCATGTCTTTTATTAAATTATAATATTTCCATGTTTTTTCAAGAGCACAGATACCCATGTGATATAAAGGCAGTGCTAATAATTATTAATAACATAAAATAAATGTAGCTTAATGGATATATAATTAGCTATAGCAAACAGCTCTCCCCCAGACTATGAATAAATTATGCTCTGCATGCATGTCCCTTTTATCTTTGATCCTTGATTAAATATGCAGGTGTTAGTTATTCATTAATTGAGGGAGTATGATTTATTCTCCTCCTTAATTATTAATCATGTGCAATTATTTTTTAAAAAAATATACACTTGATATTAAGTAATATTTACTAAGGCTGTAACCTCAGGAATGTGCACATGAAAATGTGATAGTAGGGACCTCTACAGGTCTTAACCACAAGCTTACATCTTGGAAGAAAAGAGGTGTTATCTCCACAATTATTTTTTAAAAAATTTTTCTCATATAAATTATTTGGTTGCAATTTACTCACAAATAATGACAAAAAAAAATCATATCCATAATTTGTACTACTCTATTCCAAATGTCACTTGTTTCTTAATATCATCACAGTTCTCCCCAGTCATTGTATACTCCTAATTGGGTTTCTTTTCCAAGGTTAATGATCTTTAAACTACTAACCAATGCACGATCACCAATCTTTATGTTTATACAAGCTGTTTACACAAAAGCTAAACTCTCCATGAAATAGCACCACTCAATGCAAACCAGAAAATCAATGGATACTCATCCAATATTTTCCCAGACTAGTTTCTGGCTTGTAGCTTTCAACAGTGAGGAGCCTTGAATCTGAAATCACTGCATTTAAATCTTAGGTAAAAGGTGGCTGCTAGAGGATCACATTATATTCTAAGATCTAGATACAGTGCTCTCAGATTCAAGGCTCCTCACTGGTGCAAGACATAAGCAAAAAACTAGTCTGGGGATATTGGTTGAGTAAGCTCTAGATAAGAGATTTTATGTACAAGTCTTCTTGCATCCATTGATTAATCTGGCTTCCCTTTTTAACAATGCATATGTACTCAGAAAAACATAATTATACAGTATAAGTTATGTTTTTAGGTAATAAATCTATATGCTGTTTACAAAATAACAAAGTTTGCTATATTGCTTCCTCCCACTACACAATCAAAAGGAATTACCATCTCATTTCATACTTACAACAAGTATTGTCATTAATAATCAGCTTCTTTTTACCATTCTTAGGTTGCACAATTTTAAACAAATTGAATGATATTTGTTTTAGTAGACTTATAAACGGAATATATCTACTACTAAAAAGCATGATAATCTCATTGTAGGTTACTTTTGGATTCAGCATTATTATTATATTCTTTGACACTATAGTTTAGTATTAAACGAGCCATTATTTTCAAAATTCAAAAATATAGGGATATTAAGGAATTAACAATTAATCTAGAAGGAAGAAAATCTTGCTTAAATCATTAGGCTAAAAGCATTGTTACTTCTTATCTACACAAAACACTTTGGTTGTTTAATATCACTATTACTATTTAACTTTAACAATCATTGTGTTTAGAAGAAGTTCATTAGCTGTTGTGATTGTAAAATAATAAATGCTCTTATACTTCTCAAAATATCTATTTCTATTTTGGCTTGAAAGAGATGAAGGCTTATGATGCAGGTTTACTTGATCAGAAAAAAAGAATGATTTATGCAAGGTAACATAAGTTTATTGATATGATTAGATTGACTTTCAATAGACATTTGATCTTGTAAATTGAGATCACAATTTATATCATTGCACTGTCTTAGTCTTGTAATCATTTATCATTTGCTATTAAAATATATAAACCCATACAATTATAAAAATAAACTAAATTTTATATAAAGCTTTTATTATTATTTATGCATAAATAACCTATCTTTCAGGATCTCATTTAAATTATTATTTGTGGCTAATGTTGATTTATTTCTAATGATGCTAGATAAAGGTACCAACAATGTGTATGAACAGATATTTTCATTTATCTTTTTTTTTTGATAATCACCTTGAAAGCTTTAGAATATTTTTATCGCTCTATAAATATTGTCCTTTTCATTTATGCATTAATCTATATCTGATTATAGACATCATCTTATTTTTATAAACAAATTGTTTTTGGCTCAAAAGTCGAGAATGGTTTCCATTTTGAAAATTATCATTGGATCTGCTAGTTTAAAATTTATTTTATTTAAATACCTAATAAGATAGTCTACAGTTGTTATTGCATATGGAATATGTATAACTGTATTCTTTATTCTGATATTTTTACATTGTTTTATTAATGTGTTCAATGGTATATGATAATAGTTATATCTTAAGTTTTTGGAAGATAATATTTGGTTTATCCTTTTTGGAAGTTAACTTTTCTATTTTTCATATAAAAATAATTTGAGTTTATTCATCATTCTAAAATAAAATATAATACTATTGTTTTATAGCATATTACAGTGTGCTTATAAAGTTGTTAAATGGTTAGTAATGTTACCTTTTTGTTTTAATGTAGACTCTATTAGTATAGAATACTTTCTAAGATTAATGATTTAATTTATCCAAATTTATCACACAATTAGGTAATCTGGTTTGCTTTAAATTTTCACTCTTTTTTATTTTTTTTTATTAAAGTAATCAATGTCATAAAATAACTTTTTTTTTTTAAAGATAGACTTTTGTTACTTTTGCTCTGGAAATAATCTCATGACCAGAATTCTCAAAGACATTCCTCACTAGTTTAATTTTGTTTTCTTCCACCATAGTGAATAATTCGTAGTAAAACAAAAAATATAATAACCCAGGGCTAAATAAAAATGCATTTTTGAGTTATTTCTCACCAGTGCAGAAAAACAGAAATGCTTTACCTTAAATCATTTATCTTGTCCTCGTTTTTTTTTTTTGCATGCTTTTATGAGCATCCTTATATTTCTTCTGCTGACTCATTTATACTACATAAAAAAATGTTTTGGTGTTGATTAGAACTCAATTTCTTCCCACTTTTTTACTTTCTGTATTTCAAAACTCTTTCTAAATATATATCAAATCAACCATATGTTTTTATTATTTTGTGTTCTTCTTTTAAGGTTTATAAACACATGTCTGGCATTGTAGTAACTTCTGGATAAAGAAAGTTTTCTAAATGAAAACTTATAATCTTCAAATCTTCCATCAAAGTAGCAACATAAAAAGATAATTTCTTTAAAAAAAAATGATATAAAAAACTATCTTATCTACATTTCCTAATATTCATATTATTATTTTTTATACATTCTTTTTTTCCTAACCAGTTTTCTTTCATATTTTGCTCACATTAGATTACATGAAGAAAATAAATAAGCTTTGCAATAAATACTTCTTTTGGTATCTCTCATTTGTGTTCTGATAAAAAGTTATCCATAATTAATTTCTGTAGGATTCTAAATTATTCACATTCTTCTCAATATCTTGTGCTGCTATCCAAATTTCCTCATTTTTATGTCCATTAAGTATTTTGCTTACTTTTTTTATAAAAATGCCTTTTGACAAAATCTCTATGTTTATTGCAAAATTTAGTGACTTTCTATCATATTTGCAATTTATATTTTCAAATGCTTCTAACATAATTCAAACTTTGTTTTTGTGTCCTTTAAATTGAAAATTAAGTTCATTACTATTATGTTTTCTTAATTTAACTTTGACTTACAAACTTAGTAATGTCCTTTTTCAATATATTCTTATTTTATGGATATCATTTGTTATATGTCATTTCTTTATTATATTATATTCATTCAACTATAAAACTGAAAACTTGTTTTGAAACTCAACCAAAAGTTATATTATACTCATTAAATGTTGAATGTCTAGAAAACTTTAAACTTTATTTAAAACCTGTTTGTCATTGCGATTGCTCGATGTCATCTTGAATTTTTAAATTTGCAACATCCAGTTTCAGTTTAAAACTGCCAGAAATCTAGCAGTCTGTACACGTGCATTTTACATCTTCATTTCCATCTTTTTTTTCTAGTTTCAGAAAATATAAGTTTCAGTTTTTTATGATAAAAATTAAAAATTTTATGATAATATTTGTAATCAAGTAAATTGAATTTTTTTGTCTTTCTCTCAGTTTTTTCATTTTTAACGGAATTATGTTTATCCTGAAATTTACATCGGAATAAATGCAAGATTTTACTGATCTTCTTAGTCTGTATAATGAGTGAACATTATTAGAAGAAGCTTTCCATTGGTAAGTATTTAATTTAATATTTTTAAAATTATTATTTGAATTTGTATTTGGCAAAAATATATACGAAAAAATTATTATTGAAACTAACATATACCTGATCAAGAAATAGCTCATGATTGTGTAAATTTATATTGTGAATTATCTACATTTTTTGGAATGGTAGTGGGGCTTGGCTCCAGATGTCCAGTATATTAATTAGATGATATCTGGAGTTCTGATATGAAACAAAAACAAATATATTTTAAAAATATTATGACCCAATTTAGAATTTTTTTATAATGTCTTATCTGCATTTTAATAATAATAAAAATATGCCAAATGCTAAAATTTTGACAGAGTATATAAACTTAGGCCAATTATAGACTACTGCAATGTAAATGTCAAAGCTGCATATCAAATACAAAGAGAGATGGCAGTTGACGAAACTATTACTAAATTTATGGTCATAGTAGCATGAAGCAATATGAGCCCTCAAAATCTATAAAGATAGGATAAATAATTACTACATTGCACTAACTAAACCACTAACTTATGTACCTCAAGTTTAACTCTATAATGAATTTAGTATTTCATTCACTTTTTATTTTATTTTATTATTTTATTTTGTATATAGTGACTATTTTAGTAGTAATTTTTAATAAATTACAAACTTTATTGAAGTTCTTTATTATAATATTTAAATTATTACTTTGAATATTAATGGCTATATTTTTTCAGTGTAATTACATTCTTTGGTGTTTTATGTCTCAAACAATATATATTACATCATTTTTGAATAATACGAACTTAAGTTATGATAAAATTTGTGGCTTAACATAATTTTTTAATTATTCAATATGGCTGCTTCACCAACAGAAAGGTTAAACTTTTAAATACAAACAACTTGTTAGTAATAACACACAAATAAACAATACAGGATAGAAATTACACAATATTTGGATGAGGATTATTCTCCATCTTCTTCAATGTGTTGCTGGCCTGATCAGTGATAACATTAGTATAGGAGTTGAACTTACACCTTTAGGTTCTTGAAATAATGAATTTTAAGGCAGAGCTCTAACCAACTGAGCTATTCTGTCAAAGACTACCTCAGTTGTTTAGAATGTTGTCTTAAAATTTGATATTCAAGAATGTAAAGGTGTAAGTTTGACTTCTATGCTAATTGCTAAGCCGTGTTGTCTATTTGTGTTATTAATAATTAGTTGTTTGTACTTGAAAACTTTAAATAAAGTTTAAAGTTTTATATTCTGCTATTTATCTTTTCATCCTAATTTGTTTTATTTTACCAATTTGTTTATAAGGTCTGAAAAAACACACATTAAATACTATTTAAATAGGCAACAAAGAAACGCTAGAAAGCAGATATTAAGAATAATAACTCAGTTTTATCTTTTAACATAAACAAATTAAACAAAAATAAATTAAACTGAAAATAGTTGAAGTGCCAAGCATTAATTTCAAAGACAATTAAGTAATTATTCTTTGTTTATACTCGAAGACAGTATGCGTTGTATTCGAATTAGAGAAATATAAGCATATATAACATTTAATATACATATAGATAAAAATTCAATGTTGTGGTTCTCATCTTTTTTTAAAGTTGCGTACATATCAATTAACCTTGTGAAAGCTTTCATTTATAAATTAGCTTTTATTTACAAATAAAGAATATCTTCTTTTCAAAATAGAACATACTAAAATATAAATGAAATAGCTATAATTCCTTTCTTCAATTGGATAATAATATTAATAAATTTTAAAATTATAAATATTTATATATACTAGAAGTTTGAATAAAATCAGATTTGTACAACAAAAAAAAAAGATAAATACATTAACTCGCATTAATGTAAAGCATAGTTAAATAAATGTTAGTACAAAACATGTTTTAATAACTCATTCATTATAAATAGCGTTTTATCTGTAAAGCGCATGTGCCGTGGTGTAAGCTACGTTATTATTATAATTATTTTCTTTATAAATATTTGCATTAGTAAATTATACAACTATATTTCATAGCTAAACAAAATTAATAATTTTTGGTCGTGTTATAAGTTAAGCAAAAGTATTATTCTTTCACTATTTTTTGGCAAAAGATTAATTTACATATTTCAATATTCCTTTCCTTAAATATCTTCACTGTGGCTTCTCATGATTGGTCAGATTTTGTGTATGCGTATAAAATATCATTGTTTATGCTTTCTTACATTGTCCATCTTCTTTCCATAAAATATCATACTATATCACTTATATATACTGTACCAGAAACAAATACAATTGTAAACATTAATATAAAATAATTAGATAAAGTTCAGAAAATTATATATAAATAATAAAATCAAACATAACGAATTGTTTGAAAATAGAAGAAATTTATTAAAATGCTAGCTAAAAAGTGATATTAAATCAGAGACAGAGCTGGATTGTTATAAGTGAAAAAATGTATAGTTATTAGTAAAAAGTAGTAATAGTAAACATAAACTTAGACATTACATTATGTGTATACACATTTTCAACTAAAAAATATGTGATTACAATATAGAGGGAAAAAATGGTATTCTAGAAAGTATATTTGAGTGAAAACACACTAAAATTGGACTCTACTGGATTAATAGTTATGAACATTACAAATATTATCAGATTTTTCAATCTGGATTACTAAAACACACACATTACAAAAATTTAGAGGCAGTGATATTAACCTCCTCAAATTTTATAATTCTTATTTTACAAAGTTTAGCAAAAAAATTATTAAGTATTTTTTTTAATTTCTAACAATTATAAATAAAAATATAAACGCATTGGAAATTATGCATTTTAGGTACACAAAGAATTGTCGGTGCAAATTTAGTACGCGATCTCTGCCATTTTGAATTTCAAAATCGACCAAAAACATCGTCTGACACATCTAAGTGATAAAAAAGTACGCGAAAACGCAAAAAAACGAAAACCTTACAAAATATATATGAGATTGCATATTTTAAAAAAAAGTAAGGCCAAAACATAAAAAATGAAAGGTATATATATATATAAAAATCAAACTAAAACTTAATAAATGTTAGCTATCCTTCGTTAAATTTAATACATATTTCTTAGAATCTAAACAATATGCTTTGATATGATGGGGGGGGGGGAACTTTTTAAAAAAAAAAAACTTTTAAATCTAGTTATTGTTGAGTTTAAAATCTAAGAAGTTTTGCTCTGCTCTCCTTCGAGAGTGGAAAACAAACACTTTAATTTCCCTCTACATTCAAAGTAAACTATAAAAAATCATTTTATAACTTTTTATAGATTCTAAAATTAGTGAAATAAAGTTAAGCCAGTAAATATATATGCAGCCTAGTTTACAAAAATAATATTAATTTCAGCTAATTTATTAAAGATTATTTAGTTTTCATATGAATACCGCTATTATAGACTGCTTACTTGTACACAAACATATATAAAAATTAATATTATTTTTGTAAACTAGACTGTATATATATTTTAACGGTACAATGAATGGACCTTTAAACGTATCTGCACTACACGGGCGCCATCTAGGCGTTTGAACCTAGAAAAATTTATATAGTAGGCAGATACGTAAGTTAAGATTCAATAAAAAACTTTTATATATATTATTCTGACCGTTTGCCCAAGGTCACTAGCTCATAGAGTAGCAGAGATTTTAAACATTTATAAGTTTCAATAGATTTCTATTCTCAAAATATATATTAAATATTTAGAACAATAAAATAAAATAAGCCACTGCCAGTAATTAACACACAAATAGATTTTATTAACGCACATTTAAAATTGAGGAATAAATTTATTTTAACATTAATAATTTTTTTTAAATTTTAAATTCAAATTACTATTTAAATAGACCACACAGATGGATATTTAAATTATATGTTACTTTAGCATGTTGAGTATAGATAGTCTACATAGATTTTTTTCCACTTAAAAACTTATCAAAACATTCATTCAATTTCAGACTAGAAGTTCGTAGTCAACCCAATGCCTGCTTCCAGATATATAGTCGCAATCAATGTAATATGAAGATGCTAGTATAAAACTATGCCGACAGGAATGTGCATCTGACAGCGTGATATTATTTGAAGGAAATGATCCATGTCCAGAACAGGAAAGTACATCTGTCTGACTAAGGAATCATATATGGTTATTTTTAAAGAGTGCTATGTATGGGGGAGAGTGGTCTTTCTGCCGTCTTATAACTCCCTGTCCATAGAGCTAGAAGGGGTCAATGGTGCAGGAAATACATCTGCGATCATTTCAATGATATGACTGCCTCTTTGGGGTCATGCATTCAGTTGGGCACGTTGCCCTGTGTGCTAAACATGTTTCACATTACATTAATATAAACACCCATAATCCCTCCACAATCATTGCCCTAACTGCGAAACAAATAGCCTGAAATTAAAATCCCTTAAACTAAACATAAACGAATTTAAACATAGTTATTAATCCTTATCCATACAGCTATCTACACCCAATTTTAAATTTAATACATTTTAGTTAAAACAGAATAGAAATAACCTAGTTAAATACAAACATAAATAATTAAGTAAAAAAAAATGGAAATGATTGAAATAGCAAACGTATATAAAAACAAATATTTATAATTGATTTAGAGTTCTATTCTTTGTCTGATAAGAGTACATTCATTTATATATTTTTTTTTTTTGGATTGATTACTTATTGACGTTATACGGTAATTATTTAACAGAAAGTTCAATTGGTAAAAGTTTATACTTTACGGATTCTGATTTTGAGGTCCATCTTTGTGATCACTTATTTAGATTCTTTGTTCTTCCTTTTTAAAAATGAAGCCGCTACTTGCCATTCCTTTTTGGTCCCTAACTGTTATAGGGAGGTCTCAGCTGGTTGTCTGAAAATTAAATTTATTGCAGACTTCCACATCATGAAAATCTGCAATATAGCTAGTTATAACGACATCTTCATAGTCAGCTCTCAGATAACCTTTATAATAATAATTTGGCTTCTATATTTTTATTAGTCTCTTATCATCCAATCTTTGGATTCAACCGGCAAGACGTCACTAATCCTCTGGTGTTTCAATTAAGGTCCGTGCTGACATTTCTGGTGTTTGCATTGGGCATTTAATTTCTTTGTACTCTCTTATCTGACCCTTTAATTTATTTTAAATGCCTCAAAGGCCAGTTTGATTTTGAACAATCATTTAATTAATAAGACAATCATTTCCATTTTCTAAGATTATAGAAATCGACATTATTTCTATTTTCAAAAATATCAAATATTTATATCTTTACTTTTTTACAAAAAAATTACTTTCAAATATTTTTATTTTTTTAAAAGTTTTTAAAGTTGTCCATCATGCGATCTATATATATACGTTAAACAGTTTTTAAGTTAAGTTTTTTTCTTTTTAATAAATCAATTTTTATTTATGATCTTTTATTTTAATTTTGAAATAATGTGACGGGATATTATATTCCGTTACAATATATTTACTGGCTTAACTTTATTTCACTAATTTTAGAATCTATAAAAAGTTATAAAATGGATTTTTTATAGTTTACTTTGAATGATGAGGGAAATTAAATTGTCAGTAACAAGATTTAAAAGTTTTTTTTTCTTTTCTTACTCCCCCTCCCCATCATGTCAAAGCATATTGTTTTGGCCCTACTTTTTTTTTTAAATATGCAATCTCATATCTATTTTGTAAGGTTTTCGTTTTTTTGCGTTTTCGCGTACTTTTTTATCACTTAGATGTGTCAGATGATGTTTTTGGTCGATTTTGAAATTCAAAATGGCAGAGATCACGTGCTAAATTTGCACTGAATTGTCAATATTAGCAGAATGTAAACAGCTTTTATATAAACAAAAGTTATTGCTTCTGGAAACTAAATTTGAAATAAAATCTTGAATATTTTGAGTTTGGTATTCCACATTTTTATTTCTGTAATGACTTAGGGTTACTGTTAAAATAGACTATATTTGAATTATTATTCTTTTTTTACAAAATATAAGTTTTTCTCCCACTAAATTGATGTATGAAAAAAATAAAATTAAAATTGTATCATAAGCACTTTACCTGTTCATAAAAAAAAATTATTTTGTTTTCAACTTTCAATATTTACCTGAGCATGCTTTCAGCCTGGTTGGTCAAACTCAGCAGCTAAAATTTATGATAAATTAAAAATATCAATGTAGCAGTTCAAAAGTATGCTCAACTAAATATTAAATGTTTAAAACATTTTTTTTTTAATGAGAAGGTAAAATGCTTATGATAGAATTTCAATTTAAGAGAAGAAAAAAAGTAAATAATTATAAAATTACAATTCATTCAAGGACAGAAATGTACATCACATATGGTATAATTGGCTTATTTTGACTAGAATACAGTTTTGCTAAACATTTCATAATAGTTATCCTTATGTAAATATCTGATTAAAATTTTTATTTATTTATTTGTTTATGATTTATTCACAATTTATTTAAAATATGGACTTTTGTTAGCTTAAGAATTAATAAACTATCATAAAAACCTATAGAGATTTCAACCAGGAGATATATTCAGCAGCATATTTATTATTTCCTTCAATTCTAACACTATAACCATAAATACAACAATTGTTAATTATGTGATTTATGGCTTATGTTTCTCCACATTTACGTAAATTACTGCTGACAAAGTCCATATATAAGGCAGACGACCATAATGACTTCTTGGTTATCCTCCATCTGTTAATGAGTCTCCAGTTGTTTCTAGGAAGATCAATCCATCTGGCTTTGTTATTGAATCTGGAAAAGAAATTTTAGAATAATATAAAAATTCCATTTTTTACACAATAATTCTATTTGTTGATAAACAGAGCAAAACTCTCCATACAGTATTGCCACCTGTGCTAAACAGAGCTCTTCACTGACGAAGGCCACAAGCCAGAAAGTAGTCTGGGGATATTGGATGAGTAGGCATTAGATAGGGATTTTATGCACAAGCCTTCTGGCATCCATTGATTACTTTGTTTAGCACAGGTGGCAATACTGTATGGAGAGTTTTGCTCTGTTTATCAACAATTAATGTGCTAGTATAGAAAATGTGATCATGTAATAATTCTATTTACAATAATAATTGTTAACTTATATATTAAGAAAACAGGCAGGAAAATAATATTAAATGTTTAATATTTTTTAATATTTTTTGAATATAATTTTTTTTTGTTTGTGAAATATTATTTATTTAAATAACAACTTGTCAAAACATTGTTTTTAGATGCTTGAGAGAAAACATACTTGTACACAGTCTGTTAAAAATATAAAAATAATAAAAAATGTGAGTAAAAAAATTACTATTAAGTGAGAATATATCTATACAGTTACACCTTTTTATAGTAGCTTGACTCAGCTCAGGTTTTTTTGGAGTATTTAAATTTCATGATTTTTTTATTTTTATTTTTTAGCAAATATCTGGAAAAGTAAAAGAACAGAGAGACATTACAATCGTGGTTAGATATTTTCGATGGTGACTAAAGCAGTGAGGAGGAAAACATCAATCAAAATTCCATAGAAGATTTTTTTTTGTTGTAAAATCAACTGCTTCTGGTAGGGAAAAAAATCATCAAAAGTCAAGTGTGTGACAGAAACTTCTTTTGATGATACTCCATGTATGATGGACAAATAGATCCATAAAACATATATCTACAAATCTTCATTAATTTGCAGTGAGTGATAAGAAAACAATTGATATTGTAATGATATAAATTATATAAATAGTGATGTTTACTTTTATATGCTCTACAAATTGGGTAAAACAAAATCTGTGAGGGTATAAATTGTACAATCTACTTATACTTAGATGTCCCAAGTTTGGGTAAGCCAAATTTATGAGAGTATAAATGGGCTAACTGAAATTAACAGAGCTGCACAAATTGAGCAAGCTATATCTGTAATGGAATAAATTTAAACAATAATTTTATTTAAGCTCTACTGATAAAGTAATACAAAAATCTATACTAGAATAACGTTTGATATTTATTAATAATATTTATATATTAAACAAATGCCAACTTGAATGGATGCCAAAACAAAATAATGCATTTGAAAATTCACACATATATTAGGTAATAATTTATATCTGGATTAATTCACGAAATTATTCTTTTATATTATTAGGTACTAAAATTTATAATCGTATTAAAAAAAGGAATAAAATTCCTTAAGCTTATTAATTATATATAAGGTTTGTATGAATAATTTATCGATTAGTTTTTATGTTTGAATAATACAAGTTGATGTTTATCTTTGGTAATTACTGAATTTTAATTGCAAAGAGGTTTAGAATGATTATTGCTATGTTATATATTTATTAACTCAAACAAGCTACTTAAAACAATTTTATTTACAAAATAAATAAGGCATTAATTAATAAGTTTTAATAGTTTGAATCAGTTTACTACAAACAGTTTTATTTGCTTAACTATACTATGGTGCTAAAACCTTGCATGTGTTCACAATAAAGAAAACATTCATTTATTTATTTTTAAAAAACAACATATATGTTAAATATACAAAAGAGAATACCAATCTGTTTTAGTTTGTTACTGATCATTTATGTCATAAATAAGGTAATCTATTTATTATAATTGTTATTTTACAAACAACTTATTACCTATCCCAAATACGAAGCATTTCATTACTATATATATATTTCAATCATTATATCTAGGAGCATTTATAAATGAATGAAAACGTCATTAAATAAGAATCTACTGTAATTATTTAAATCTTTACATTTATTAAGATTTTCTTTATAGTTAATTATTTATATATATATATCCACTTACACACATATATACCTATATACATTAAATGGCCTTATAATAATAATAATAATAATAATAATAATAATAATAATAATAATAATAATAATAATAATAATAATAATAATAATAATAATAATAATAATAATAATAATAATAATAATAATAATAATAATAATAATAATAATAATAATAATAATAATAATAATAATAATAATAATAATAATAATAATAATAATAATAATAATAATAATAATAATAATAATAATAATAATAATAATAATAATAAAAAAAACATACAACCTGCTTTATCAAATGGGGTGAAATACTAATCAATGTTTATACACAAAAGTTTAAATAATTCTTAAGTTTTTTTATTAAATTCACATGAAGAAAATCCAAGAAATGATTATATATTTTTAAAAAATTTAATAATCCCTAAATCTTATTTCCTTTTGAAATATTTGAAATTTATTAAAATGAATAATCCATAGTAGATTAAAACAATTTATATTTTAGTTGATGAGGAGTAAGAAGTATTGTTTTATTCTTCTTTAAAGAGATTAAATGATTATTTATTAAAACCAAAATCATTATCTATTTGCCAAATTATTTATTTTTTGGAAAATAAATAGATACATATATATGTATATTAATTCATACAACAAAATCCTACAGGCATTTTATAATTTTTTTAGAACACTCTTAAAACAAATTCCATTTCTTAATTGTTACTTTAGGTTATCTCTCAAAAGAAAACAAAATGTCCTTTGGAGCAAACATTGACTTACTATTTAGCTTTCCAATGTAAAATTTATATTAAATAATTTCTATACCAACAGATTCTTATTGTTTTTAATTATGTGAAACCATTTACATTTCATAAAGTAATTAGAATACCTTTTAAAATCTATAAGCACTAACATTTTAACTATGCGTTCAAGTCAAGATTTGATCAATTTTTTAATTGTACAAATTCAATGCTGTTTTTTTACCCCCCCCCCTCCCGCGCAAAGCAGTGGCTAATGAAATGGCCTGCATTTGAATATATATTACCCAGACTATTGTTATTTTAGATAGTTTATAAATATATTTTTTATTAATAAGCATCAAACTATTCAAATGGTTATATTATCAGGCAACTTTGCAGGTAATGAGATAATAAATATTTTTTCTATATCTTTACAAATAAAACAAAAAATAAATAATGTTTCAGCAGTCTAAAATAAAAATATAATACATATTATTAAAATTAAATGTCATTATATAAATGAGTGTTCTAACACCTTGAGGGTATATTAAGACAGATAAAAAATTTAAATAAAAAATGAGTTTAAGCAAATAAAAGTTTAAGCAATTTTTTTTTTTTTTAAAGTAATATATCTTTTCCTAGTATTGCACAAAATTATTTTTTTTTGGACATTAAAAACAATTAAAGTGTTTAAGTAAAAATATAAACACTTTAAATAACATTTTAAATAAGGAGGAGAAAAACATTCTATAAAATAATTCCCTATTGTTAATTACGACTGTTTTCTTTCAACAAAAATAGTAATTAATTTCAATAAATGTTTAATGTAAATTTTTGGTTGAAAGGTAGCCATTTATCCAAGTGAATAAAAAAACACATAGCAAATGCATTGCACAATATACATATATATTGTAATAATATTACCACGTTTGGCGCAAGTTTGTAACATTCATTAAAGCCAAATTTTCCAGGTCTAGTTCTCTAATTCAAATAACATATGTGTCTCCTTTATTACTATTAAGCAACATCGACTTCTGGTGATTCTATTAAAGGCGTTCAGTCTATTCACAAAAGCAATATACGTTAGTAATAACTCATAATTGTTCTCTTTTAGAAAATTCATTTAAAAGATGTCATAACGTCAACTTAACTGTGGTCAACTGTTGCCTAAAACATTCTTTTAATATATTTAAAAAATATCCGTGCCTTTACAAACGCAGAGAAGCCTTTATTTTTTTAAATCACTTTTTTTTTCAATACTTAGTTGATAATAACTTTTATTGCCTGATTTTTATTTCTCTCTCTCATTTCCAAAAGTTTTTTTTTTACCACATTAGTATTGTTCAGCTTTTAGATATCTCACTGTGAACCAAAACAGTGATGCGCAAATCGTGGGTCACGACCTTTCAGATGGTCGTATAAAAATTGTTGGGGGTCGCGAAATTTTTAAGAAACTTTTCTCTTAAATTTTAGATAAGTTTTTTTTTTTTTTTTGAAAGACTATTTTTTTAAAATATAAAAAAATCACATGAAAGTAAATTGTTTTTGGATATATCATTATTTTTTTATAACTATATGACAACAGCCGCTTTACAAGCAGTTGTCCCGGGTAGCGGGTTCGCTTCCCGGCTGATGCTATTACACATGAGAAAAAAAAATCATATGTCCTTAATACTAAACCATTAGAAAATATAATTTTGTGTATTAATTAAAACTACTATCGTTTTAGTATGAGTATCTCTACCTACGCTTACTTATAATTTGGCGTCATAAAACAAAGAATGCGTCGGGGTAAATTTTTGTCTGAGAAAGGGGTTCACATGTGTTAAAAGGTTGCGCATGACTGGACTTAAACATTGAATCAGATTTTGTTTTAAGTCTAACTGCATTGACACATATTATAAGTAAATAAGTGTATAATGAATGAATGAATAGATGAATAGATAGAATGATTACATTATTGATGGGAAAAAAGATAGATAAATAACAGACTGGCTGGTAGAGAATCAGGTGAGAAAACAACTGATAAGGGAGACAAACATGCAGATAAATAGATAATCATGTTGGAAAAAATAACCATTGGCTAAAAATTTGAGAGGATAATGAAAAACAAGTGGGAAGCTATGAAAATAAAAGATCTAAATAGTTTTCATATAGAGATTTAAAAAAAGATCAAAGAGATTAAGTTTTTTTTATTCTTATAATCGTTAGATCAATTAAGATTTTAAATAAAAAAAAAGTGCAGGTCTATATGCTTTTTAAAGAATCATAAAAATTAACTTATCTAATAAATCAATAAATAATTTAATAAAAAAGAAAATTTTGTGTAGCACAATTTAACTGAAAATTATATGTTGAATTATTTCACACATTTAATATTAATTATTAAGTGAATTTCCATACATATCTTCATTTTTACTGTAAGTTTTAGTGTTTTTCTTTGATTTTCCAATGTTAACTTGAGCCCTTTGCTTACACTCATTTTTCCATCCCTCATGTAAACATTATTCATAAATAAAAGCTTTTGAGATTAATTATTAAGTGTTTTTAAGAAAATTCAAAAAAGTGGAGAGTTCGGGAAGACCAGTATTTATAAATAAGTATAAAATTTCGATTGGCTGTTGCCTTTGATAGACATTCACAAATCTAAAAGTCTCTAGTTTGATTCTCATGTTTGTACTATTACTAGTCAAGTAATCAACATCTGAAGAAGGGAGAATGATCCCATTCAAAATATATATTACTTATTAAACCAATATCTTTTAATTGGATACATTTTGTAAATCATCTTTTGAATTAGTAAAATTAGCTCAATCATAAGCAAATTGTAAACCCAGAATCCAAGAAGTTGAAACCATTGTTTTTGTTTGGATTTAAATCAAAAATTCCACCAATAAACCTCAATTGCATTTTTAACCCGATTTTATTGTCATCTATAAACAGTTATTAAGATAACTGACATTAGAATTGAAAATAATATTAGAGCAATGCTTCAGATTTTCTATCCATAGTAATAACATTTCTTCTTATTACATCAAGTAAAAGCTGTGTAATATATATAAATTTTGGTGGAGAACAACTAATTTCAAACAATTCCATAAACCTGTTTAGATGTGATATGTTGGACTATTTCCATCATCTATGAGTGAATGTTGAATGTATAGAAAATTTTAAACTTTATTTAAACTTTTCAAATGCAAACAACTTGTTAGTAATAATACACATATAGACAACACAGGTTAATAATTACACAATGTTTCGAGTAGTATTATTCTCCACTCTTCTTCAAGTGTTGCTGGACTATACGCACCATGACAATATTCACTTAGAAGTTGAACTCGCACCTTTAGATTCTTGAATATTGAAGCAAGCACTCTACCAATTGAGCTATTCTGTCGAAGCGAATATTGTCAGTGTGCATATAGTCCAGCAACACCTGAAGAAGAATGGAGAATAATACTACTCAAAATGTGTAATTACTAACCCGTGTTGTCTATTTGTGTGTTATTACTAACAAGTTGTTTGTATTTGGAAAGTTTAATTAAAGTTTTACATTTTCTATACATTCACTCATAGATGATGGAGATAGTCCAACATATCACATCTAATAATATACCATCATCACAAACCTTCGGACAAATACATAAACCTGTTTGATTAACTGAATCAAACAACTTGATCAAATTAATAAAAGTAATATATAAATCACTCTTTTGTTCCCAACATCTTTTTTGTATTTGTCTGAAAGCAAAATGATTATGGTGCTTTTGAATTTTCCAAAATCACATTTCTCTAGAAACAACTAATTTATGACTGGAAGTAACCTATTCAACAAAATTTTTGAAAATGTCTGTACTGTAGTGGATGACGACAATGATATTCCATGATAGTTATGGCAATCTTGTTTATTTTCTTCATTTTTAAAAATTTGAATAATAGAAGCATCCTTAAGATTTGATGGCACAATTTCATGGATTCATATATTTTTTAAGCTTTTTCCATCATGATTTGTGGCCTTTTCATATTTAAGATTACAAAGTTTTGATAACAATGAACTGGATATCTTTATTCAAATCTAAATGAATAGATAAAATGGATATAAAATTAAAAATTGACATCTTTACTATTGTCTTATTATTCAAAAGATAACTAAAATTCCTTCTATCTGTTCAAACGATCTTGTTATCATATAAGAGAATGCTACTTATAGATTTAATAGGATTGTGACAGTCCTTCTCAAGTCATTATTTTGCTTTCAGTATATAAAAAAAAGATCTAGTGACCATAATCAGCAAATAGCTATATCTGGTCATTTTAATCCAACAATCATTTTTACGTCTTCTTTTCAGCCATCTGACTTCTGCCTTCAGATATCAATATTTATTACAAGGTTCCACATTAATATTTTTCAAGCAGAAAATGCCACATTCTCTTTTAATCAAATCACTAATAATAAGATATCAATCATAATTCTATTTTTCATAAACACATAGATTTAATTGTATCTATAACATACTCCTTAAGAGAATTTTGTGCTACAGTTACATGACAATCGTGAAAGTCAAAATTAACACTTTTAATATTTAATAGTTATTGAAATTTAGTATATAGAGACAAAGGCTTTAACCCTTTTTCACATGCATCTTAAACATTCGTATAATAGCCAAATAAAGTAGATTTGATGATAGAGGGATCTTTCAAACCTCAACGCATGATAGAGATTTTATAAAGATAAGAACAGCTGTCTTATCTTTAGCCAAAATTCTTACTTATATTGGCCAATCTGAAGTGTTTTGATTAAAGAGTGTGAAGATATTACTTTTTTTTACATTTAAGTCCACAATTTCCTTTTCTCAAATTAACTTACATGAAATTTTTTGATTTACAACAATTTTAATATTAAGATCTTTTTTAATGGATATATAGAAACTAATGGAATGCTTCAGATTGGCCTATAAAGTAAGCATTTAGGTTAAAGATAAGATGGCTGCTTTTATCTTTATAAAGTCTCTATCATGTATTGAGGTCTGAGAAATGCCTCTATTATCAAAACTGCATTTGGCTATTATACAAATGTTTAAGGTGCATGTAAAAAGGTTTAAAGTTTTTCTCTCTAATTACATTCTTACTATATGCTTGATAAATAATCAAGACACAAAAATTTAGTTTGCATAATAGATGCTCTAAGCAATAAACATCAATTTTCATATGAATATAATTTTTATACGAGTATAATTGGATATATTACTAAATTAACACTTTTCTTTATTTTGCTGTAATATCCTATAAATACATTGCAAACTACTATGAATGCTTTTTAGCAAAACTCTTTATTTGTACATATATACGTACACAGTTATGTTTCAACTGGCCTGCAGTCTTCTTCAGAGCTATGATATTATAGTAAAAACATAGACATATGTATATATGTACAAATAAAGAATTTTGCTCTGAAGAAGATTGCAGGACAGTCAAAACATTGATGTATGTATATATGTACAAATAAAGTGTTTTGCTAAAAAGTGTTTGAAGTGGTTTAAATAAATTATATTTATAGTATAATTGAAATTCATTCTACTTTTTAATGCATTTATGATTTTAATCTTGGAACATAGTAATCTGTGATCCATTTAACCATCTGCATTCTGCTTCTCTAACTATAATGTAATTTATTAAATGCCATTGGTTTGAATGAAGATGCAGTACTCTTTTGTAGTAGTTTTTCTGCCTAAAACTAGGGTTTATGATAGCCAATCCTTATTTTGTGCAAAGTTACATTAATAATGAAACACTTAAATTTATAGCACCAACAACATTATTTTCAAAAATGTTTGGCTAAAGTCTAATATTTGTATCAATAAGTACATTAAAATTTCGAAGAAGAAATTTAATCTGTCAATAGTACTACTATAATAATGCTATTAATCAAGGAATAACAACTTTCTCTGAATCTAAGGTTGGAGCATAGGCACTAAAAAATACACATTAGTATTATTGCTGAAAACAATTTTTCAATTCCGTTAGCTTTTATTTGATACCATGAGAAATTCCAAATATAAAAGATATTACATTAGATTTTGCAGCAAATCCACCGCTGTGCATTCTGCCTTCATTGATATGTTCTATAAATGTTTTATTTCTCAAGCTGCTTTATAAGTCTGTGGATAAAGACAAAAGAACCTGTATGCCATTGCTAGCAGATCAAACTTGGACCTTAGTGAGGTTTTAGAATTTTCTTTACCTCCAAATTTCATAACTCCTCATGACATCAGTCAATCTGGATTTGGTCTTGCCAGACTATTAAGACCTTGCCTTTCTTTTTGTACAATGGATGATTTTATTACTAATTAGCTTGTTGTCCCTCATACTGCCATATGGATATTATCCCTAATTCTCTGTGTATTTTGAAATTTTTACTTAACCACCCATTATTGGGGGTATAACAATTTATATATCAATTCATTAGGGTTCAATATTGTTAGCACTTTATACTATATATATTATGTTATTCTATATTGTATATGTTACTTGTCACTGACTGGTTTATCTGGCATTGTTAATCTAGATTTTCTTCTTTTTTTTAAAACTATTTGACACTTGAAATGTATTTACATTGTAACCCATTTAGTATGTAACACACTTATATTTGTTTTCCATTTACTTCATGTTTGCTCAAATGATTTACCAATGACCAGCATTGTGTTACCAGACTTTGTATAATGTAATCAGAATCTTGGCTAGTTCAATTGTCAAATTGTATAAGTGTAAACCTTTTCATTCCTTTGATTGTATTTATAATCCTTACCCATTTATTGTTTGTAATTTCTGACCTGTCATATGTGATCAGTCCAATGAGACCTAAAATATGGACTAACCTTCTGTATTTTCTTAGAGTGTAAATAAACTTTATCTTTGAAAGTGAGAAGTTCTGTTCTTCCAAATAAACCTGTAGCCATCCACCTTTCCTATTACATTTACTTCCTCTGGAAGATGGGTTCATTAAAAGTTACTATCAATCTTAAATCTTGACAATTCTTTACCATCTGCACAATTCTTTATTCTAATCTTGAAGAATATTTATCAAGTCTTATTTATCTTGTTCTATTTAAAATTGAACTCACATCTTACACTTCCCAAGAAAACTCTTTAACAACTTAGCAAATGGTAATATTTAAAAATCAATTCCATTTGGAATCAAATGCACATCCTTACATCTACCAAGAAAATTCTTTAACTACTGAGCAATATAAAAATGTTGAGTTTGATTCTAAATGTGAATATCTTGAATACTACCACTGTTTCCTGTTTTATTAGAACTATTGGTACTCTTTTTATTTTCATCACTGCAATAAGTAATCACATGACAACATAGCCAGATTTTGTGTGGCAGGCTATTTTTGACTTCGTAAGATCTTAAGTGCCTTCCACTTCCATATAGACATCAATTTTTGCCAGCTGGAGTTCTTATCACAAATCCTGTTCAATCATATTCACTCATCTGGATTGCAAGCCTATTAAGCCTGTCTTGCATAATTGATTTTTTAATTATTGAGATTTCTTGAATTAAAAACAAAAGGGAAATGGGAATTAAAAACATTGACTGTATAGTTTAAGGATAGAAATGTAGTTGCACAATCATACAACCTCAATGTTACAGTTGGTTTAGGGAAACAACTAACAGCATGAGAGACTCATGAAGACTAGGCCCTTCAATAATTTAAGTGACTGAAGATTTAAAAAAAAGGCAGGCAGAAAAAACTTTGTATCAGCAACAGTATCTACCTTTAATGAGCCAACATCCTGTCCTATGAAGCAGCAAATGAGACTCTTGATCTAACATTATTTATTATTCACAATTGGCTTTCAGATCTAAAAATCATTCCACTATCTATTATCTATGGAGCCTGTTGATAACCTGATCACAGTACCCCACAACAAATGTTTATATTATATTAATATAATAAAAATCAATCTTACACAATTGATTATAAACTCTCACTAATTCTTTTTCTCCATTTTATCTAATATTTTCAAAATTTATACTGAAATTTCAACAATTTCCAGCAATCTTCCACTTTTCTATTTTGTTTATAATTTTCATGAGTTTGTTAACTAATTTTTGTTGCATGGCATATTCATTGACTTTATAATGTGATCTCTTTTCAATTTTTGCTTGTTGAGATTTAGCTATTTCAATATACAAATCTCTTATACCCTTTACATTTTATCTATATATTTTACTTATTTTTGCCATTTTTTTTTTTTTGTGTTTAGTAACTTATATTTTAAATAATTTTTTTCTTTTTCATTTTGTACTTTTTCATAATATTATTTAATACCATTTTTTGTTATTAATTTATTATTATGTATGAGATGGCATGGAGAGTTGAGGGTCATGTGAAAGTCTGAGTTCGAATCCTATATATATATGCAAGTTTAAGCCTGTATAGTGTATTAATTTATTATTATTTTTGTATAAGTTGACTATTTTCTAATAATTTAATCAGTAACTTATGATTTTTTAAATATAATTTTCACTTTCCAAAATTTATTGCATTTTTTTAAAAAAAAATATTTATTGTTTGTTTTGTCAATATACTTTTTAAAAATTTTTCTATATAAAACTTTATATTGTGCTGAGGCAAGAGTATATCATCTTATTTAAAATGGTGCTGGTGTGAATGTTTGTTTACCTTCTATACTGTTACAACTTAAACACTGTGCTTGTAAAATTTATAGCGTATTGTATAATTTAAAATTGTCTAATATTGGCACAAAGCAAATTTTAATATTTCATAAGTGCTAATAAGAATATTAAACTAAGAAAGGATTTAAAGTAAATGATCATGTTAGTTCGGAAATAAGACAGTCACTCTTATTTACTTAAAGACTTTATCTTGTGCTAGAGTGAGAGTATCTGTCTGTTATTATCTTATTTAAAACAGTCCTGGAATGGAGGTTTGCTTACTTTCTATATAGCTATATAAGATTATTAAATCTAATATCATCATCAATAATAATAATAAACAACCACTTTAAAATGAGGATGACCATTCCAATTCTAAAAGAAACAATATATCTTTTAAATAATTCCAATCTTCTTACACCTTTTGAACATGTTTAAATTTTTGTAGATCTGAAGAAGACTGTGAAAAACAGTTGAAACTGTAATAAAATAATAAATATTTTTTGCTTAAAAGGTGCAAGAAGATTGGAATTACTTAAAAGATATATTGTTGTATATGAAAAAGCAAAAATAAGGAAGAAGGAAGAAATGTTTATAAAAAAAAAAGAAGAGAGAGAAATGACTCTAAAAATGATTTTTTCAGTGACTATATAAACCTATCTGTGAATCACAACATCCACATATAGAACATGCTGGTTCAATTTTATGTTTAATTATTATTGTAGGATGTTGTTTTTTAGTTTCTTTAGTAGAAATTTTTCTTTCTGAAATACTTTATCTATATCAAGTAAAGTTCACACATTCCATGTATCTATATTTTAAAAAAAAGTTATATTTGTGCTAGTTATTTTTAGTATTACCATTGCCATTTACTACATCACTACTACTGATATTATTCTTATAACTCTTATTATTTCTAACATTGAAATGAGTATCCTGTCAGACATGAAAACCTAGCTAGACTGTGTGATTCAGGCCATTTTTAGACCACATTTTCTAGACCCCTCTACTTCTACAGTAGGCAGAGAGATCTTTGCCAGCCTCTCACTTAAATCCAGTTCCAACCTAACTCATTAGTTAGTGTACTGCCTCAAGAAAAGTCATAACTAAGAACTTCCAACTACTATAATAAGCCTGTTCTTATTGATTTATTAATTCTGAAGGGCTTGAGCTAAAAGGGAGGGGCATTGTAGTCAGCAATGTTGTGCTTGTAGTTAAAGGATTCAAATGTTGCTGCACAACCACGCAATCACATTCTTACAATTATTATAAGGAAAGATTCAAAGACTAGAAAAGCTCATAACAACCAGGCCCTATAATAACTTAAGTGGCTGAGAAAGAGTGAGACTAAAAAGATATATTTGAAACAGTAGATAACCTTGATGAACCAATACCTTATCTTACAAGGCACCATAAGTTCTTGGTTATGCACTGTTTATTTGACATTGTCTTAATACATGATTTATATAATATTTATCAATATCACAAAGAACATGCCTTCACTAATGTTTATTACAATTCAGTTCCATCATATTTCTTATTCTGAAACTAAATTTCAATAATCAGATCCTATCTGCTTTGGAATTAATAGAGCATCCTCATTTTTAAAAATCACATGATCACTATTTTTTATGCTAGCACATAACTGTTATATGCCTTCTGACATCCATTGATTACTCTGGTTGGCACTGAGTGGTGTTACTGTATGGAGAGTTTTGCCTGTTTTAATAACATTTGTAACAATCATTATTTCTTTCCTAAATAAATTATTAGTTTTGTTTTCTTTTCAAATTGTGCATAAGGACTGCTGTCATATATTCATCATTTTAGTTTAATTTTCACAAACATAGTGTATACTTTGCTCTAGGCAAATCTTTTAGTTTCAAGCATATTAGTATTGAGTTATATTCTACTGCAGAAAATATATGTATATATATTTATGGATAATATGACTAGGACAAGTAATCAAAGATATGATAGTGCCATTTTCTTATTTTTGGTACTAATAAATAAAAATATATATTTTTAGATAATTATTTCAGTACATTTCAATTTTGGCTTGAGTAAATAGTACAAATAATTGATAACCTTTTTTTAAACTTTCACTTTTAGTAAAAAACGCAAAAAATAAAATTTCATTTTCAAGACATCTTTAAATTCAAGTGTTTACTTTTTTAAAACTAAAAGTTCCCTTCTCTCCACTCAACCAACTGAATAATTTGTTTAAACTGCATAATATGTTTAATGTCAAACAAAATTAAGTTTAAAAAACAAAATAATATTATTGTTATTAAAATTTTTATAACAGCAGATTAGGAACTAAATACCGCATTAAGCAATATTGTTATTTCAATAGCTTTAGCACTATAAAACACTGATACAAAACAAAATAAATATTTTGCTTATCTGTAAAATAGATATATATTACTTATAATGGCAGATGAATATAAATTTTAAAATAGTATATTATTTAAAGCATTATTACTCTTTCTAAACCACCAACTATCACATGATCACCATTTGTTATGCTTGCTCATAACTTATTAAAACAGGCAAAACTCTCCATACAATAGTGCCACTCAGTGCAAGCCTGAGATATAGTGCTCTCAGATACAAGGTTCCTCACTGATGAAGGCCAAGCCAGAAATTAGTCTGGGGATATTGGATGAGTATGCACTAGATAGGGATTTTATGCAGAAACCTTTTGGCATTCATTGATTATTCTGGCTTGCACTGAGTGGCACTACTGTATGGAGAGCTTTGTATGTATAATAAATATGATGTAGCTAGAATTGTATGGAAAGGGAGTTATAGTAGCAGGGTTAACATATGGTAATGATGCATTATGTGTTAGTAAAAGGGTATTAGATTACTTAGAGAAAGTACAAAGAGAAGTAGGAAAACATGCATTAGCTGCAGAGGTATGGACAGAAAAGGAGGCAATTCAAGGGATGATCAAATTTTTATATGAGAAATGCAAAGAAGTAAAATGAAAATGTTTGGTAGGTTGCAGTTTATGGATAATAAAAGAATAGCCAAAATAGTATTTAATTGGATTATGAGTAAAGGGCAGGCAAAAAGATGGGTGAGAAAGTTAATGTGGTATGCAAAGGATTTGGATAAAGAATTTATATCAGTATACTTGTATAAAAGGTGGGATGATTGGGTTAGGAGGATTGTTGAGTGTTATAGTGGTAGTGGAATAAAAGAATAGATGCATTAATAAAGAATAGAGAGTTGGAGAACTAGTATGGAGAGTAAAAAGAGTTTAAATATATATAGAAGTAAATGGAACTTGGGTACAAGTTAATTTATGATAGTAGTAAGAAAAGTAGCTTACTGTTTAAGGCTCGAATGGAATCTTTAGCAACAAGAGAATATACATGTAAATGGAAAAATATGGCTGATTTAGTTTGCAAATTGTGTAAGGAAGATATAGAAAATATTAGGCATCTGTTGATTGAATGTAAATGCTTGAAAACAGAAAGGGCACATATAATGAAGTTAGGGAAAAATAAATATGAAAAACATGATTATACAGAAAGTAGATTATTGGCTTTTATGCTGGGTTTGGAAAAAGATAAGGGGGATTTAGATATAAAGGCTATAAAGTTGACAAAGATTATGCTGTGGAAATGGGATGGAGCAGAATATGGGAAAACTTAGATTGGGGAATGTAAAATTAAGTAGCTAACAGGTTTCTCTTGGTATAATTGTTGAGAGATTCTTGACTTCATTTACGAAGAAACTACAGTACATCACATCACATGTTTTGATACTCTTTCTATTTAGTTAATAATGAAGAATAATTTAAGATCATTTGTACATTATTAAAAAATATGATAGTTACAAATTAACTATTAATTAAGCTAAGATTCTGTTAGATGATATGTAATCATTAAATAGCATAGGGTGGGTATTTTTCTGAAATTAGCAGTTGCAATAAAATCTAAAAGAATCTGTTTATTTTACAAGTTAATTGCTAACTAAATAGAAGATTTATTGTTGCTTTAAGTTATACATTTAAAAGCTTAAAAGCATACTGTATAAACTTAATTTGATTATATTTAAAATAAATATTTATACTGTGTGAATAGTTAAGGTATGATTCATTTTTATCTTTATTAAAACAAGATATTAATATCTTCTTTTTTTATGCAAATGATTAAAGAAATTAATCATTTAGTATGAATTCAATACATAATATAAAACTTCTTTATAAAATATTGCAATTCAAATAATTCTTCTTACAATTGTTTCAGCATAAACTTTTTATCATTATTACAGTTTTGACTGTACCTTGCAGCCTTCATCAGATTGAATAGAGAGAAGTAGAAGAAGAGAATAAGATCTGATGAAGACTGCAAGGTAAGTTGAAACTATAATAATGATAAAAGGTTTTTGCTGGAACAAGTGTAAGAAGAATTATTTGAATTGCAATATTGTATATGAAGCTAGCAGAAATAAAGGAAAAGAAGAAGGAAAGTGTTTAGAAGGATTATATATATTTATATATCTTCATAAAGTTTAAAAAAACTACTAGAGATATTAAAACACAGAAATATTATAAAAAAATAAATAGACAAATGGTCTGAAAAGAAATTAATACTGGATGCATGACTCACATGTTGGGTATGTATATAAAAAAATTGCACAAAAGAGTTAAAATATATCATTTAAATGGGGGAACCATTGATTGGTAAAATATGTGATACCCATAAATCACTTCTTTATATTTAAACATTGATAGTTTATTGCAGAACAAATTATTTATTTCTACATTTGTAAAATATATTTTAAGTTTGTTTCCACAATAATCTCATCATATTATTCCATATTATCTTCTATTTTAGAATGGTTATCTTTTACTTTTAATTGAGATTTGTCTTAGACTACTGATTATACTTGTGGTTCTATTTACAGTGATTCTACAGTTAATTTATTACATTTTTACTTCAAGATTGCCATTGTAATTTTGAATTTAAGTAGAAAAATTTTTGATTATTTTTTCTATTTTTTTCAGAGTTATACCCAAAATATTTTTCAATTTTGCTTATGTCAATACAAATTGATTAAAACTTTTTTTAAAAAAACAAAACAAAACATTAATTACAATACAATATTAACTATCTCATTTTTCAGTTCTACCATGCTCCAAAATAAATATATTTATCAACAGTTCCTTTTTTATCTTTTTTCTGTAACCATTGAAAATTTCAAAATTCACTACTATTGGTTATAAATCAGCTGATATTGCAAAATAATATTTGTAAAGTAAAAATCTTTAAAAATTACTATTCATTTCAAAATCTTATATATATCCAAATATTAAATCATCCCACATGGTAAAGAAATTCAGCATTGCCCTCTGTAAAATAAATATATAATTTTATTAATATATTTATTTCAGTGATGCTGAATTTCTTTACTATGTGTGGTGATTTAATATTTGGATTAAGCACTGGGATTATTATATATATGTAATATATTCTTAAAAACTATATGCAAAAAAAGGTGTGAAATTCGTTTTCCTCTGTCTTGAACTTTTGAAATATTTTTTGTAACTCAATAGATATGATACATATTCTAATAAATTTAACAATTCTATAATTAAAGTACAATTTATTAAATATGAAACAAATAATATAAATCTATTCACAGAATAACCCAAAACATTACTATGATAATTTACAGTGGATTGACATTGATATAAGAAAGTGGACATCATCTGCAAGTTCATTTAAATTATTCTTTAGGAATCTGCTTTGTAAAATTGATATTTTCAGACTTAGGTGTTTTATGAATAGGTATTGATTGATTGACTGATTTGTAAATAACTAAATAGATGGATGGGTAGATAAATAAATAGACAGTTAGATAAGTAGACAGCCAGGCAGATAGACTTAATAGATATATGGCAGAGAGACAGATCAATAAATAAATAGACTGACAAACAGAGAGATAGATAAATAATAGACAGACATAAATAGGTAAATAGATGTATAGTTAGATAAATTGTACAGATAGATAGATAGATAGATAGATAGATAGATAGATAGATAGATAGATAGATAGATAGATAGATAGATAGATAGATAGATAGATAGATAGATAGATAGATAGATAGATAGATAGATAGATAGATAGACAGACAGACATATATAGATAGACAGATTGTCAGATAGATAGATTAGAAAGTTAGATAGATTAGAAAGTTAGATAGATAGATAGATAGATAGATAGATTGTCAGACAGACAGATAGATAAATTAGAAATATAGATGGACAAACATAGATATACAGACAGACAGATAGATAGATAGATAGATAGATAGATAGATAGATAGATAGATAGATAGATAGATAGATAGATAGATAGATAGATAGATAGATAGATAGATAGATAGACAGATAGATAGATAGATAGATAGATATGTAGACAGTGATGATAGATAGATAGATATGTAGACAGTGATGTAGATAGATGAACTTAGATTGTTGGATAAATAGACAGACAGACAGGTAGAGAGATTAGAAAAAGAGATGGACAAATAAATAAACAAACTTATAGATAAATAGATAGACAAACAATCAGATTTACATAAATAAATAAATAGATAGATGATAGACAACTAGATAGGCAAACAGAAAGACAGATAGATAGGTAGAGAGATACAGAAAGATAGATAGGCAAACAGACAAATAGAAACAGATAGATAGGCAGACAGATAAATAGATAGACAGATACATATATAGATAGACCATTATATACAGAAAGACAGATATATAGATAGGTAGACAGTTAGGTTGTCAGATAAATAGATAGACAAATAGATAGATAGGTTAGAAATATAGACAGATGGACAGATAGATAGATAGATAGATAGATAAACAGATTGTCAGATAGATAGACAAACAGACATATAAATTAGAAAGATAGATCTACGAACAAACAGATAGATAAATATGTGTAAATAGCTAGATAGATAGACAGACATACAAACAGACAAATAGATAATAGATAGATAGACATACAGATAGATAAATAGATAAATAGATGGACAGATAGACATATAGATAGACAAACAGACACAGATAGATAGACAGAGTCAGATAGATAGACAGACAAACATACAGATAGATAGATAAACAGACAAATAGATAGATAGCTAAATAGATTGACAGATATGCAGATTGATAGAGACTGATAGATAGATTGTAAGATAAATAAATAGTTAGAAAAATAGATTAGAAAGGCAGATAGATGACAGACAGATAGACACATAGATAAATAGGTAGATAGATATATAGTTAGGTATACAAATAGATAAACAGCTAGTTTGTCAGATAAATAGATAGACAAACAGGTAGATTAAAAAAGATAGATAGGTGGACAAACAGATAGACAAATAGGCAAATATATATAGATAATTAGAGAGAAAGATAGATAAACAGTAAGCTTATCAGATAAATAGATAGTCAGACAAACAGATAGACAAACACATATAGATAGATAGATAGATAGATAGATAGATAGATAGATAGATAGATAGATAGATAGATAGATAGATAGATAGATAGATAGATAGATAGATAGATAGATAGATAGATAGATAGATAGATAGATAGATAGATAGATAGATAGATAGATAGATAGATAGATAGATAGATAGATAGAAAGATAGATAGACAGACAGCCAGGTAGACAGATTGACAGACAGACCAACAGATTGACAGACAGACCAACAGATAGACATATAGACAGACGGGGGAGACAGCTGGATAGGTAGTCAAACAGGCTGACATAAAAATTAATAATCTACCTTTTTGCCAAATAAAAAAATATTCATGGTTCATCAAATGGTGTGTTTCAGCAAATACATAATCTTCCACAACTAAAGTACACATATAAACAAAACCAAAAACATACCAAATAATTTAAATAATAAACAATACATAAGTGCACAAGAAATATATACAAAAAATATTACAATACTAGTAAATCAAATACAAGGACTATGTATGAAAAAAATTATATATATATTTGCTTTCTTTTACAGCAAGCTTTTGACAATGGATGTCAGAACTTTATTTTAAAAAGCTAAATTATTTTTAGATATAACTTGGTAAAGAAGTTTATTATATGTGTAAAATAAAATTGATTTAGGACAGTTAATTCATTGCTGTTTAGAAGTCTCTCCAGCCTCTTAGCCAAAGAGGAATAATGAATGCTAATCAACTTCTAGATAGTAAATTTTTTTAATTAAGGCTATTTAAAAACCCTCTCAACAGCAAATTCCTTCATTTACTTAAACCAAACATCAAGCTTAGGGCATATTTTAAAAGTATCCACCAAATGGCGTTTATAGTACAACTGCAGTGTAGATCATTTTCCTAAACTCAAAATATTTTACTTATATATCTTATAGTCTGGATTATTTTTTTTGTAATAAACAAAGGGGGTAAGTACCTTGGCTTTAAAATTCCACAGTGTTATATCAATTATTTTAAATAATTAAAGATGTGAAAAACAAACTTTAAAACTGAAATTACTGACAGCAGAATCCAATATAGGTTCGGGTGCGGGTAAAAATTCTAATTCTACTGGAGATTAGCAGAATATGAACTTAAGAGGCAAGAAGACAGAAATTAAGAAGATTAATAGTCCTTCAAAGTTGCATAGTTTGACAAAAAAATGCAAAGGAGAAAAATGTATTATCTCAAAAAAACTTTCAGAGTAAAAAAGTTTCATTGATAAATCTTTAGATAATAATCAACCTCAGCCTAATATCACGATAGAGTTGCAAAGGAATATGAAAACTAGGAATCAAAAAGTTACTTCAATGCAAAAACAAAATATTTCAATAATAAATAGTGATTTGGAATTTATCAAAAATTAGGGAAAATTCATCAAGATTTGAACCAATTATAAGGGAAAATAGATCGTTAGCGGTTACATCGCTAAAATAAAATTTTATGATATAGAGGGCGCTAAAGCGGAAGTGCCGAAATTTAATGAATTTAAGCTTGTTTTAAATAGAAATTCTTATAAAAACATGTTTTCAAGGACAAATTTTGATGGAAAAGACTTAAATAAAGCTTTCCATGTAAAGGGAACATCTCCAAAATTATTTCAAGGAAGTGGCACTGCAAAAAATACACCAGTGAAAAATCAAAAAAGTTTAAAAAACTCATATTGTAATGATGTTTCAAAAAATCAATGTCAAATGATTAATAATAATAATTTACAAATCACATGATCACATTTCCTATACTAGCACATTAATTGTTGATAAACAGAGCAAAACTCTCCATACAGTATTGCCACCTGTGCTAAACAGAGTAATCAATGGATGCCAGAAGGCTTATGCATAAAATCCCTATCTAATGCCTACTCATCCAATATCCCCAGACTAGTTTCTGGCTTGTGGCCTTCGTCAGTGAGGAGCTTTGGATCTGGGAGCACTGCATCTAGATCTTAGGATCTAATGCAACCCTCTAGCAAACACCTTTTATCTTTACTTAACTACTAAACTATGAGAATAAAATTGAAAACACAAAAAATATTTTCAATCTAAGCTCAATAGCTTAAATAGTCATATGGGTCTTAACTCAGTTCAGCACCCATACATTTTGGTGTCTTTGGCTCTTTTACAACCATAGTTTTGCTCTGTTTATCAACAATTAATGTGCTAGTATAGGAAATGTGATCTTGTGATGCTTAATGGTTTAACACAGTGTGGCTATGGGTAAAAGAGCCAAAGACACCAAAATGTATGGGTGCTGAACTGAGTTCAGACCCATATGACTATTTAAGCTATTGAGCTTAGATTGAAAATATTTTTTGTGTTTTCAATTTTATTCTCATAGTTTAGTAGTTAAGTAGAGATAAAAGGTGGTTGCTAGAGGGTAAGATCTAGATGCAGTGCTCTCAGATCCAAAGCTCCTCACTGACGAAGGCCACAAGCCAGAAACTAGTCTGGGGATATTGGATGAGTAGGCATTAGATAGGGATTTTATGCACAAGCCTTCTGGCATCCATTGATTACTCTGTTTAGCACAGGTGGCAATACTGTATGGAGAGTTTTGCTCTGTTTATCAATAATTTACAAACTGAAATGCATTTTCCTAGTCTTAATCATACCACTAATATTATAAACAAAGAGAAACTAAATAGGAATGCAATAGAACAATGTTTCTTATGCTCAAAAGCTAAAAACTAGTAGTAATAATAGAAATCAAAATGCTTTAAATGCACAAAGTCAATGAGAAAATAGAAGAAGAAATTTTGATGCTGATTAGATTACAGAAGATCACATGAGTGGATTGGAACTAATTGATGATGGGGCAAGAAGAAATAAACTGTTTGCCAACAAATGTAGAGGTATTAGCACCAAAGTGAACTTAGAACTTTATGAGAAAGTTAGCAACAAGTTCAATAACAGGATACCTCTCTTGCTATTCAATTCCTTCAGAAATTATGACAGCAATTCTACATTGATATTGACAACAACAAATGAACATTGTAATCTCTTTCAATTTCCCAGTAATGATTTTTTTATTAATTAAAAGTCAAAATCTGGGTGGCTCAATTAAGAAAATTTTCACCACCATTCCAACAGGAGGTATTTGTTCATAGAATTCATGAATATTTTGCCGAAAGAAATAATCAGATGGAGTCAAAATGTGTTGCACAATTGATTCCTGATAAAAATAGACATGTCAAGGCCCAAAGTTGCGCATGGAGTTACTGGAAAAATTTTAATGGTACTGACCTTCAAAAATTATTACAAGACTATGGTGTTATCACAGCATTTAAATACCTTTCTGAAAGAAGAATTGGACTGTAACTTCCATCAAATACAGCAACCTTCTCTCTAAAATTAGGAGAAGTGTCATTCAATGATCTTCCATCCGTATTAGAGGAAATAAATTGCCCCATGTTCCTGTCCATATGTGGTGTTCAGCTTTAACTCAATATTCTGCTAATGTGAGTAAAGGAATCATGGATCAACAATAAGTAGCCTCTGCAAGTGTGCAAGACATGCTAGAAATTCGTGAAGGAGTAAGCTTAATTGATATGGAGGTTGAAATTGTGACAGCACCTACCCTTCAGGTGTCAAGTGAGGAAGCAGAATTTAATAAATTTAAGGTGAGTGACAAGCAATCTACAATTGGTGGAATTGGTTTAGAAGATTCTTATTTGATAACTGAGAGCAAGACATTGATGCTAATGGCGAATAAGAGGAAATCACACAACTCTTCAAGTTTGCAACTAGAGAATTACTCAACTCCGACTTTGGAAATTGGTTCTGAGGATGACTGTGATAGCAATAAAACACAAGTCTAAGATTAAAACCAACCAAGAGAAGATCAAACAAAACAAAAATAAACAAAATGTAAGAAAATAGTGGGGTGGTTATGAAGCAAAATTGTAAAGATTCAGAAGGCACAGATATTAGTTACAAAAAGGTCATGGAGCAGATGTGCAAAGATCCAGGAAGAGTGAGTCTTGGCCCAATCGACAGCTGCAGACAATTGAAAGGGACATCCCACCAGATAATGGGTCTGGGGATGGGTCCAACATTAATCTGTTGGATTAGGAAAGCTACAAGATGGTCAGCTTAAGTATATCACAGAAGGACCACAACTTCATCTCCCAATAAAGCAGCATCAGTTAAATGCTTATCAAAATTGGAGGAGTAAATGTTAGAGGAAAATAGTTTATGCTCTCAAGAGATGGATAGACAACAGTGATCTGGACATAGTCTGCCTGAGTGAGTCCACTGCAAGGATCGACCAAACTCTTAGCTAATCTGGAATCCTAATATACCCTCCATCAAACACATCTTCATCTGGTGTAGCAGTAGTTATTAAAAACTCTAAATTAGATAGATGCAGAACTTTATATCTTAGTCAAGATGTATTAATCATTGAATTTACAATTACAAATGTATCAGTGATCTTATATATACATACCTTCAAAGGGGTCCCAGATTGGTAGAATACACAATTAATAGGATTAACTCAGTCCTGGTCTCATCAATGTCACCAATAATATTATTTGGGGACTTTAATATGAGCTATCATCAATTTAATCAGAGATATCTGCATATGATTAATAGGATGCTGTTGTATGGTGAAGGATGTTTTCCACAAAACATTTTTTTCTTCTACACACAGCAGCATATAACTCTAATTGATTACTCTATTACAGTGGTAAATTTATCATGATTTAGAAGCTGAACTGCTTTTGGGAACTTATTCTGATCATCTAGTCATGTCAATTTCCCTAAATGTAGACCCTCTATCACTGACTCACATGATCAACATAAAAACAAGCAGAATGTTAAATAAAGTAAATATGCCTGAATGGATATTCTCTGAGGAGTATATCCTCTTCCACAAGATCCAGATCTTTTCCTTGGATCCATTGCAGTAGTCATGGTCAGTGTTTGTGGGAATCTTAGGTTCTCTGATCAACACCTTCAATAGGAGAACCAAGGGGCCCACTATACTGCTAATGGAGCTGGATATCATAACAGAAAGAGTAAGTGATCTAACAACTATGGAGGCCAGGATGGAAGAGATCCTTAGCCTTAAAAAGCAGTACAGAGATAAACAGAAGGTGCTTGCAAATTATATTGCAGTAAAGAGCCAAGATCTATTTATCCACAAAGAATAACCGGACGTGAAGTTACCTGAGGTGGGCTATTGGTGCATGGAAAAGACCCATGTCTTCAATGCTGTCTGTAGATAATTTTAACTACATAGGAAGAACTATGTTGGAGAAAATAAATGAGCACTTTAGGGAGAAGTTGCAGAATTCCAGCTACGAGATTGGAAATGTTTGGCAAGGTGACCCAGTGTCACAAGATCATGCTATTACTGAGCAGCAAATTCTCCATTGACAGGTTTTATTCAGAACATGTATATTTTGGGCCTTCTTGAGATACTGTAATTTGTTTTGTTGCACTTGAGTAATTTCACAGTCAAAATCATCAAGTCAGTGGTGTGCTGGCCAGGGAATTTCAGATCATCCCCAAACCTATACCCCATTGCACTTGTACCTTTTCTCAAAAAGCCATTGAATCCATCTCCATTAACTAATTTAAGACCCATATCTGTAACTCCATTTTAATAAAAATCATCAAATCACTTGTTAAGGATGAGATCCAACAGCAGCGGCTCAGTAAAGTTTTCTTGCACCAATTTGTCCACAAAAGATCATCTTCCATTGAAGCAGTAAGGATATTTGCCTTATTGGTGGAGTATATAAGGACTAAAAAACATAATGATCTATTGTGGTGCAGATGGACTTTGTGGCAGCATTTGACCCTGTGGTGCCTGTAGAATTATTCTCAATTTTGGAGTGCTATGGGGTATCCAAAGTTTACATCAGAATTATAGCAAATCTACTGCTAAATAGATAAATATATATCATTGGATGTCTCTTTGACTCCAGGGTTTAAACCACATCTATCAATACCCAAGGGGTCACCTCTTAGCACCTTGTATTTCATAGCCTAGGTAATCCCCCTATTAACAGCTATTGAGAAACATCTTTCTAAGGTGTTTGTCCCAATGCTGGGGGAGGAAGTTCATCACATATCATATGTTGATAACATTACAGACTTTCTCCCCTCATATAATTACTTGCCCAAACTATATAAACTTCTGGATGAATAAACCAGGAGATATGAGCTAAGAATAAACTATGAAAAATCTGCTACCTGGAAGATCCATCAGGCAACAGTAATTCCTTCAAGATTCTCAGGAAAACATCAAAACTTTTTGGATTCCCTGTGGTACTGTCCAGGTTGGCTATGAAAAGAGCACAGCAAAACAGCATCCTAAAAAGTGCTCTCTTTATCACTTCCATGAATTAATTATTTCATTCCACTTCTTAGACCAACCACGTCCTTTAAGAATGCAATAAATTCAGTCTGCATTGGCATCTTGTGGAAGAGAAAACAGTAACCATCAGTTTAGCCAAGATGCAGAGACCAAAATACCTGGAAGGGCTCAGATTGCATGATCTTAACATCTTTTTTATTCAGAAATCCCTATCAATGCTTAAGGCAATGAATGCAAGATTGCCAATGGACTCATATTGAGCCTGCTGACACACCACCACCCATATGAAGTAAGTGGCCATGGAGCTGCTAGTATATGCCAACAAATTCTTCAAAGTTACAGCATCAATTATTAACAATACTTACTGGCAAGTTTACAAATACATGCATGCAAACATTACTGAATTAACTACTGAGCTTGATTTATCAACCAGATTACTAATCAGGAGATTAAAATTTTACTACTTAGAAGCTGAACGTATTAATTTGATCATAAAACTTAATTTTAAGGCCCTGCCAATGAATCATTTTTTGGTAAATTATAAAAATTTCTCTAAAATACAACCACTATGTAGATTATGTAAAATAGAAGTTAAAACTATTGGACATATTTTTACTGCTTGCCCATTTTTGAGCCCTGCTGTTGGCTAATATGAAAATTCTAAGAATCAAAGATACTATAATGAGTGGTGTTTTTGCTGTGATTAGAATGGGACTGTTCCTGCTTTATGTTGTGTGGTTAACTAGAAATTATTTTGTTTTTAAACAAGGAAGTAAGGAACCATGAGAGATATGTAAAAAACTTATTTGAAAGACTGTTTAGGGATCACTTGTAAATGCCGGAAAAGCTCTTTGGGGATACCTGGAGGCAAGTTGGGCCACTGGATGAAGAACCTATTGTCAGGCATGCTAATTAAATATTAATTTAAGTTAAAAAAATAAATGATCCAGTTAGATAGAGAATGACAAAGGATTGCGGCCAATCAAAATATGGACCGCATAATGATCAACTAAGTCACTAAATGAAGAGCCAGTTGTTCTGATATAAAACTATTTACATAATAATTATAGACTAAGTTTGAAAGATGAGCTTCTCATTCTAATCATGAAATTAATTTGTCATAATAATTGTATCTAAGGTATGAAATGGGTATATTTTCTAATTTGAAAAATTATTTACTGATGATTGTGTAATAAGCATAACAAATCTAAACAAATGTAGACCCAAAAGATTTATACTGTAATTGTATGTGTATTTTCCTTAATAAAAAAAAAGATGCTTCCTTTCTGACATAAGATATATTAATATATAATCTGGTAATTTCCCAATGTACATTTACTAGAATATATGTGTACTTATATGCTGGGTTTAATGAGATTTCAGAATGAACATGCTGAATGTATTTAGACTGAATATCTCAACTAATTATTATGATCAAAATGAGTCTCAACACGAATGCCAGTTACATTTTCCTAATTATCATGCATAAAATAGTTGCAACCAAAAAGAATGTTTATCTCTGGTTACTATAGTCATTTTTCATTTACAATAAATCTGTCATGCAGACTTAAGTACCACCTCTATAATCATGAATGTCTATAGGTATTAAAACAGGCAAAAACTCACTATACGTATTGCCACACACAGCAAGCTAGAGTAATCAATTGATGCCAGAAGGCTTGTGCATAAAATCCCCATCTAGTGCTTACTCATCCAATATCCCCAGACAAGTTTCTGGCTTGTGGCTTTCATCAGTGAGGAGCCTTGGATCTGAGAGTACTGCACTTAGATCTTAGGATCTAATGCAACCTTCTAGCAGCCACCTTTTATCTCCACTTAACTACAAAACTATGAGTCTTAAATTGAAAACACCTTAATATTTTCAATCCAAACTCATTAGCTTATATAGTCATATAGGTTTGAACTCAGTTCAATACCTATACATTTTGGTGTTTTTGGTTTTTAATAAACATAGTCACCACTATCCTACTAGGCAGGATTGATTTTAAGCCAATAAACATCATATGATCACCATTTCCTATGCTTGCTTATAACTATTATTAAAACAGGCAAAAACTCACCATACATATTGCCACACACAGCAAAATGTATAGGTACTGAACTGAGTTCAGATCTATATGACTATATAAGCTTATGAGTCTTAAATTGAAAACACCTTAATATTTTCAATCCAAACTCATTAGCTTATATAGTCATATAGGTTTGAACTCAGTTCAACACCTATACATTTTGGTGTCTTTGGTTTTTAATAAACATAGTCACCACTATCCTACTAGGCAGGATTGATTTTAAGCCAATAAACATCACATCATCATCATTTCCTATGCTTGCTTATAACTATTATTAAAACAGGCAAAAACTCACCATACGTATTGCCACACACAGCAAAATGTATAGGTACTGAACTGAGTTCAGATCTATATGACTATATAAGCTAATGAGCTTGGATTGAAAATATTAAGGTGTTTACAATTTAAGACTCATAGTTTTGTAGTTAAGTGGAGATAAAAGGTGGCTGTTGGAGGGTTGCATTAGATCCTAAGATCTAGGTGCACTGCTCTCAGATCCAAGGCTCCTCACTGACGAAGGCCACAAGCCAGAAACTAGTCTGGGGATATTTGATGAGTAGGCACTAGATGGGGATTTTATGCACAAACCTTTTGGAATCCATTGATTACTCTAGCTTGCTGTGTATGACAATACGTATAGTGAGTTTTTGCCTGTTTTAATAACAGCTATAAACAAACATAAGATATGGTGATCATGTGATGTTTATTGGCTTAAATATCTATAGGTCAGAGTCAAACCCATCCTTTTCCTCTTTAAGTTAAATCCTTCTATTTATTCACAACTGGCTCAGGTTAACATAACATTACTTTATAGGTTAATCACTTTTGTTGATACAGCAAACATGAATCATCATTTATCTCTAATCAAGAAAAAACTGTCTGTATTGTAATTATATATTTATGTGGAAACTTATGGAATGAGGAATTAATAAATCAAATTTATTTTACTATCATAATTGGATAGGTCCTGAATATTTACTTGCATAACAATTACACAATATAATTGTTCAAACCATGACATAATAAAAAATTAATAAACTTTAATAAAAGAGTAAATAAAAATACATTAAAATAATAATATAAAAATACTGAAAGATGTGCATTTGTGAAATATAAAAAAAAATATTATTATTTAGAGAAATATGCTATCACTCAATTTTAGTCCAGTCTAATACAATATTTTATACTTATTTTATTTTAGATCTACTAATAAAAATAGAATAACAAAGTCTTTAAATTCTCTTAATTATTTTGTGATCACATTTTGTATTTTTCAGAACTTTTATTTCAGGCTCATGTATTTGGAGATTTAACTCCCATGTTGGTTTTAAATGTATTAAAATTGTTCAATTGGCTGGTTTCTTGTTCTCCAATTCACAAGGATATTAGAAAATATATAGTTATGATAGAGTTCTTAATTTCATGTAGCATCAAACTGCAGTCATTCAGGTTGGTCAGCTTCCTGGTCCTCTTTAAACAGGATTAATTTTAGATACAGCTCAATGTCAGCTATTCATATGTCATATATTACTCTCATTTACACATGATTATATATATAATCTATTATATATATATATATATATATATATATATATATAATCTATTATTGTAAGAGATTAGCCTTTGGTAGACAGATGTCATAGATAATAGCAGATATATTTCCAAAGTGACGGGACTGCTTTTGGATTCTGTTACCTTATCAGGCAGATTTAGAGTTTTCTCTTACTACTTGACTGCTACATTGTGGAAGTTCAGAATGAACACCCACTAGAGCTTTAGCCACACATGACAAATATATATATATATATATTGTAACGATATATAAATATGTCATTACATTAATTTAAAATAAAAACTTAAAAGTTCGCAAATAAAAATAAAAAACTAAACGCTAAAATTAAAATGTTTGTTAAACGTATATACATTCGCACAGATGCCAAACTTTAAAAATTTATTTTTTTAAAAAAAAAAACAAATAAATAAGTATTTGAACGTACTATTTTATAAAAAAAAGGACAAGATTTAAAAATAAAAACAGGTATTAATTAATTCTTGTAATCTGTAAATGGAAATGATTGTTTATAAATTGTTTGAAAAGCAAGCTAGCCTTGGGTTCTTGTATAATTAAAATGATCTGATGAAAGATAGATAAGAAAATAAAGAGAAATTAGCTTGACCAATGGAAGCACTAAGCCTTGGCTCAGACCCTAACGAAAGTGATGGATTAGTGACGTTTTGTTGATTGAATCCGTGTGGATAATATAAAAAGGGAAATACAGTTTTTTCTAGCAGTTCCAGCATTTTGTGTTTGAGAGATGTGGTAGGATGCACGTACCACACTCTCTATTTAAAAAAAAAAATGAAAAGACTGTGATACCTTGAACCAGCTATTGCTATCTCCAGAACATTATCTTCCAATGGAGGATCGCGGGAATTAAAAGCAGAAACCTGGACTCTTCTACCATGAGATATGAACTTTACAAATTAACAACAAAAAAAAGTAATTAAGAACTTTCGTCATTGTTTTTTTTTTGAAAGATTCAGCTAATTTAAATTTTAAAATAAACTCTTATTTGATTTTCAAATTAATAATTGATTGTTTAAATTTATATAGTTAAGTTTTGCTAAAATCATTTTCATTTATTATTTTTATTTGTAATAATATTTATTGTAGAAATTATTAAATGCATTACATTTAAGTTGGGTATAGACGTTGCATAGATTCATTAGTGGTTGATTATGTTGTGGTTTTCACAGTCGATTAGAACATATAAGTCAACAATGTCACTGCGGTGTCTTATGATGAACACCAAAGGGTCTCCTGTATTCCCTCAGCAATTGACGTTATCGATTGACTTTGTATTTTGATCGGTTGTGTTTAATTTGGAATGTTTTTGACCGTGGAATCTGTGCAGCCGATCTATACTCGACATTATAAAACAAATTGTATAAAAATAATCTGTGCGAATGTATTTAAATGTTAAATTTAAGTCGGGCGTGAATGGCTATATAGTTTTGTAAAGTTATATTAAGGGAGGGTAATCTTAGGTTATTCATTTTGTAGTTGAATTGGTTCAATGGATTGGATATATTTGTGTAATTGTAGATGTAGTATGAGATCCGCTACGGGCAGGATTATATAGATATGTCACACACCTTCTGTTTGCCTATGGATGGGTTTGTAAGATGGCAAAGGACCGCAGTCCATTTCTATGGAGTTTTATGTTTATTGTTCTACTCGCCAACAGATGTAACATTCCTGTTGGTGGAGAGACAATGTCTTCTCTAATTCTACTTACTGATCAGATGTACATTCCTGACAGTATAGTATTTTGTGTTGTCGTATTTTCATGCTACATTGAATACATAAATGTATCAGATGGATTGGCGCCGGTTTGATTGCGAAATTTGTTGCCTAAGGTTAAATCAGGGAAGAATATTTTCTTTTCAAATGCAGATCTATGTAGTCTATTCATCCTCGACTCACTAAATAAATATTAAACTCATGGTTGTAATTTACTTAAATGTAAAACTAAAGATTAATAGAAAAATCTAGAATGGTGAATTTATTCCTCAAAATTTAAATGTTATTTTTTATGTGCGTAAATAAATATTTTTATGTGTTAATTTCTGGCAGTGGCTTTTATTCTTGTATATTTAAGATATAAAATTTATATTTTATTATCTCTGCTACTCCACTGAGCTAGTGACTTGGGCTAACGATCTGAATATTTAAATAAGGTGGAATCTTAACAGCACATATCTGCCTACTCTATAAATTTTTCTAGGTTTAAATGCCTAGATGGCGCCCTGTGGAGCAGATATGTAGTTTGCGGTTAGATTCGATCTTCACTTTCATTTCGATCATTATAATATATATTATCTTTATGAAATATTACCATTCTTTTCTGCCTAAAGTATCAGCACAACACATTCCCAAAAGTTGTAACAATGAAGCAAAAACAGAGGATAGATGATAAATTTTGAAATTTAAGATTCATTACTGGCTGGTATTTTAGTAAAAAATGATGAAAAATATTCAAAACCACAGTTTAGTCAAAACAGTTATGAGGATGATGTTGGAGTTTCTACCAAAAGAAGTGAGGGAAACCTTATCTCAAATGACTAAGTGATAAAACTTGTCACGAGTTTAGATAATAATGCGGAGAATGAAAAAGTGTTTGTTGAAAGAAAACTTCTGAAACCCAATATTTAATTACTATGAAATACAAAATCATGATGTAGTTGTTCTGTCTGTAAATCTAAGAATCTTCTTTGATTACACATAGGGAAAGGACTTCTTAGGAATAAACATTTAGAACTCATGTATAAAATAGAAAATCATGAAGGATATATACACACATATTTTAATAGCACTAGTGCAAGATTGAATCTGTTAAATGGAATTGGATCATAATCCATCATATTTATTTTATGATATTAAACATTGAAATAAGATATTTGAGCCAATATTGAATAAGATTATCATATTGTGGATTGTGTAGGAGTTAGCCATATTATTGCTATGATATAAGAAAAAAATGCTTTTTTTACTATATTTTCAGATATTTCAAGGTTATCTAAATTTGCTATACTTGGAAAAGATCACTACACCAAAATATATGATAACTGGAAAATAGCTGAAAATCATTCAAGTCCAGTAAAAAAACTTTACCTGTGCCATTCCTTAGATAACAGTAGCTGAGAAAACACTATTTGACCATTATAATGATTAGGAACTTTGACTTTATATAGTAATAAAGATGATTATATTTTTTATGTTTTGTCATTCTAAAGGTGCAAAATTCATATTTAGGAATAGAGATCACCAAGAAAAGGCTAACATTAATGGTAGACATTGTTATGGATCTAGTTCTGAGTATATACTTTGTGATAGTGACTGTATTTCTCTGGTATAAAGCAATTGAACATATCCAGTATTGTCAGAACTAGCATAATGTCATTGCTGATTTACTTAGTAGACTTCCAGTTAAGTTAAAACCTAATCACCCAATAGAAATGGTTTATTTTATTAAATAGTTAGTAAAACTAAAGAAATTAGAAAACTTTAGCAGGAATAAAGAAATAAAATGCTAAAAGTCCAAATCCTATGGTTCATCATCAATTTAGATAGCATATCTTTTTGTTTATGTCTCAAAAAATAAATAATAAATATAATGATAATTACCTATTATATACAATATTTTAATCAGCAAAAATACTTTTGGTTAATTCCTTAATCTTCCTCAACTGCTGTTAAATTCAAAAACATAATAGAAGCAAATGTCATCAATTCAAATCCCATGAATTCTGAAATTTTAATGTTAGCAGCTTGTCTATTAATTATATTCATTTTATTTCTAATAAAATTGCCACCTTAAGTTTCCTTTTATTATGGTTCTTCTCTTCGTGAAGAATCTTACCACTTTCAATACCAAACTTGAATTTATATTTACATGTCCATTCATGATTCAAAAAATGAAAGCAGTCATTAAATCAGTATTTTTATTTTTCACACACTTGTATAACAGTTCATGCTCCGTTAACCTTTTTTCAATACCGCGCCTTGATTCACCTAGGATATGATAACATCCACAAAAAATTTGATGCACAAGATTACTTTTCTGTTTGACAGATGATATTTTTAGAATTATTTACTAACTTGTTAATATTATTTGCAACACAAAATGAAACATTAAACACATCCTTATACATATCCTTAAAAAATTTCATTTGAGAATTTGAAATATATGGAATAAATATCCCTTTTTTTATTAACAATCTTCAACTTCTTTAAATCATTATAACTCTTTTAAATTGACATAAAATATTGTTCATCTGTTCAAACTAATAACGAACTTCAAACAATTCTTTGGCAAATATCTCAATATTTTTTTAATTTACCACACTGGTAATGACATAATTTTTCATTCCGAAACAAAAAAGATTGAAAACTTGCCATTTTATGCATAATTGGTACTTTTGATTTACAATTTATATATCCCCTGTTTGCAATGGTTTGATTATTAATTTATAACTTAACATGCTATTATCTCTTGTAATAATTAAATCCAAATACTTAATACTTTTGCCCTGATCTTTTTCAATAATCCATTTCAAGACATTCAAATTATTTAACTCCTCTACAAGCAAATTTATAATATTGATATTTCTGCAAACAAAAACATCATCTATATATTTTTTGTAAATTTTAATATTTGTAAAAGTACACATATCTAAAATATTACTCTCATATGTAGACAAAACAATATTGCAAACTTGTACAACAACAGAAAATCCCTAAGCTAAGCTTTAGACATTTTATAATATTCATCTTTAAAAGAAGCCATAACATTATTGTCAAAAAAATCAACAAATTTTATCACATTATTACAAACACCTTTACTTTTTAATGCATGCTCAATTATTTTTATGGAATCCACTCTATCAATAGAATCATACATTTCTGCCACATTTAATAAAGCAATAACATTACTCTCATATGAGAATAGTATTTTAGATATGTATACTTTTAAAGATATTAAAGTTTATAAAAGATATATGGATGATGTTTTTGTTTGTGGAAATGCCAATACTATAAATTTGCTTGTAAAGGAGTTTAATAATTTGAATGGCTTAAAATGGACTATTGAAAAGAAACAGGACAGAAATATTAAGTACTTGGGTATAATTATTACAAGAGATAATAAAAAATTAATAATCAAACCATTGCAAAAAGGGGATATATAAATTGTAAATCAAAAGTACCATTTACGCATAAGATGGCAAGATTTAGATCTTTTTTATTTCATAATAAAAAATTATGTAGTTACCAGTGTGATAGATTAAAAAATATTGAGATATTTGCCGTGAAATTGCTTGAAGTTGGTTACAGATTAACAATAGTTTATGTAATTTAAAAAGAGTTGTAATGATTTAAAAGAGTTGAAGGTTCATAATAAAAAATGGATATCTATTTCATATATTTCAAATACTAAAGTGAAATTTTTTAAAGATATATTGCTAAAAAATCAAGTCAGATGTCACAAGATCTACTTTTAATAAAGCTCGTATTTACAAATGTTATATATAGAGCCTGCAAAACAAGCTCTTAACAAGCTTTGAGAATATCCTCAAGCTTTGAAAATATCCTCAACCCCAGACCGGTTTCTGCATCTAGCATCATCAGTGAGGTGCCAGGATATTCATTAGATTAAAAATACTAGGACAAGCCCAGCACTTTATCTAATGTATAAGTATTGAGAAGAAAATCTGAAATTTTCAGACATCCATATGTCTAAAAATCCAGCTATATAACTCAAATAGCCATATGGGACTGAACTAAGTTCAGATACACCATATATTAATAGCTTTAGCAATATAAAATCCCAAAGCCTTAATAGCAAAAAATAAAATGATAAAAAGTCAAGTCAGATGTCACATGACCTACTTTTAATAAAACTCGTATTTATAAATGTTATATATAGAGCCAGCAAAATAAGCTCTTAACAAGCTTTAAAAATATTCTCAATCCCAGTGCCAGGATATTCATTAGATTAAAAATACTAGGACAAGCCCAGCGCTTTATCTAATTTATAACTATTGAGAAGAAAATCTGAAATTTTCAGACATCCATATGTCTAAAAATCCAGCTATCTAACTCAAATAGCCATATGGGACTGAACTAAGTTCAGATACACCATATATTAATAGCTAAAGCAATATAAAATCACCAACACCTTAATAACAAAAAATAAAATGATTTTATATTGCTAAAGCTATTAATATATGATGTATCGTAACTTAGTTCAGTCCCATATGACTATTTGAGTTAGATAGCTGGATTTTTAGACATATGGATGTCTGAAAATTTCAGATTTGTTTTTCAATAGTTATACATTAGATAAAGTGCTGGACTTGTCCTAGTACTTTTAATCTAATGAATATCCTGGCACCTCACTGATGACACTAAATGCAGAAACTGGTCTGGGGTTGAGGATATTCTCAAAGCTTGTTAAGAGCTTGTTTTAAAAATATATATAACAAAGTGTTTAATGTTTTATTTTGTCTTACAAATAATGGTAATAAGTTTGTGAATAATTCCAAAAATATCACATCTGTCAATGTTGTATAGCAAATTTTCTGTGAATGTAAGTTATCATATATAGGTGAATCGAGCTGCAGTATTGAAAAAAGATTAAAGGAAGTTGAATTGTTCTACAAGTGTATGAAAAATGAAAAAAATAATGATTTAATGACTGCTTCAGTTTTCTTGGATTATAAAAGGACATGTAAATATAAATTTAAGTTTGATATTGAAAGTGTTAAGATTGTTCAGGAAGAAACCATAATAAAAGAAAAATTAAGGAGGCAATTTTAATAAATAGAAATAAAATGAATATAATTAATAGACAAGCTGCTAACATTAAAATTTCAGATTTATGGGATTTGAGCCAATGACATATGCTTCCATTATATTTTTTTTAATTTAACACGACAGTTGAGGAGGATTAAGGAATCAAGTGAAAGTGTTTCTGCAGATTGAAAGAATCTATATAATAGTTAATTACCTTTGTATTTATTTTTATTGTTATTACAATAGTTTTTAATCAACAGACATTTTATTTGTATTGTATATATTGTATGTACTGAAATTTGAAATAAATTTCAATATGTGGTATAATGTCAATAATGAAAAACTTTTTTTTGTTTGATTTTAATAATAAATATATTAACTTGGGGAGAATTTGGACTATTATGCTATGACAACAATAATATTGGAGAAAAAAATAGATATTATTAATTTTACTATAAAAATTGAGAATTGACTTTATTCATTTTAAAAATAGGTACATAAATAATAAAGTTAATTGTCTTAATAAAATTATTATTTATTATGTATATTTTTGTTATTGCATTCACAATAGTAGGTTACAAATAATACACCTAAATATTTAACATTTCATGTAAGTTTGCTCTTTTATTTGTATACTGTGTTGGAAAATATACATAAAAGCATGTTTTTAGTGCAGTATGAAAGAATGAAGTCTAAATTGTTTAATTTTTATTAGAGTAAAATAATATTATTGGTATTTTAAGCTGTGTTGGAAATTATATGTGAAATAAATTACAATTTTTTTATTATTTGTTATTATCATTATGTAGTAAGATTTTTATTTCTGGGATGCTAGATGAAACTGATCAAAGAGTTAATGTGGAAAATTGCTATAGTTTCTCCGATGTCAATTAAAAAATTTATAAATTGAACCAAATAGTTTAAACTCACTGTCTTCTGTATAGGTTTCAATAGAAGCAAACCTAAGTTCGTTCATGTAAGTTTTTATTTATTTATTTTTAAAAGTGAATAATTATCAACTGGATAGAATGATGGTGTAAAAGCAATTGTATTCATCCATTAACTGGACAGGTTTATCAGGAATTTGTGAGAGGTGAGAATTTGTTGAAGAATGAAAATAATTCAGTATTTTAAAATCCATCCAAATATTTCTTTGCCTTAAAAATGGATATTACTTCCTTTTCAAAGATGAGATCTAAATGCTAACAACATAAATATGGACACAAAGATTATGTTCACCTGTTGATATACATCATTATGGATATAATCTATTATCTACAACACTTCAAACATCATATCAATTAAGATTCTGCTAAATGAGAGAATAATTGGATATTTAGAAAAGATCAGAACTAACAAAATGTGATTCAAATCTAATAGCTTTTTATTTTTCTATTTTCTGGAATAACAAAATATGACTGGATTGTGGTTTAAGAAATAGATATTAGAACTATGGTATTATTTTGGAAAGTTTACATTTGAAAACAGTGAATCTGGTCATTTGCTAATATATTATTATTTGGTATATATCACTGTATAGTGTTCATCAACATAAATGGTAGTACAATTTAAGTTGAATAGATATTTGTTTTACATGCTTAAAATATAAGTTATGCTTTTCTAAATTCAAAATTATATTTTGTAATTTAATTTTAAAATATTTATCTCCTTATTCATTGGTTATAAATTATTTTCAAGTATTTATCATTATTTTTATTTTTTGAATAGGTATTCATCTTTAGTATATTTTTATTTTAATTAACTATTTTTTTAATAAAGATTAAGAATGTTCTTGACTCTCTTATGTTTTCAAAGGCATATCTGTATTATAGCATATTTGTGTTACATAAATATGCATTTTAGATTTAGCATTTGATAAGTGAAGTTAGATATACAATCACCTATTTAATTAAAAAATCAATGTCATTTGAGAACCTATTGCATAAGACATAATTGGATCATATGTTTATATTTTAAATGTTTATGGTTAATTCCCCTTACATATATAATTTAATTTTTATCCATTTGTTAATAAATTTTGAATTAATTTAAACAAGTAAATTGACTTGTTTGTCATTCAGTTTTACAATGCAAATTCATTGGTTAATAATACTTGAATAAGATATTATCCTGAATTCACTATACCACATAATTCCTTAGAAACAGTTAAAAATAGTTCAGAAGCCAAAACATAAAATGGATAAAAAATATAATTACATATCATTTTCTTTGTATAGAATTTAATGTTTATTATCTGACTAGGTATAAATTTTTAAATAGCAATAAATTAATTGATTTGACATTCTTAAATATTTAATAAGTAATTAGAAACTTATTGTAATTATTTTGTTAGTAACAAGTAAGTTATATTAAGATAGAAATTATATATGAATTGACCCAATGATTGACAAATGTACAAATATGATAATTATTGAAGATGAGTAAAGGTAATTTCAGTTAGATGCTTGTGTATTTTATTTTAAACCATTATTCATTAAAGTGAATATTATATTAAGTCACTATATAACCATTAAGATTGTAATCTTATTCAGTTGTAGAGCTGGTAATAATATATTTTATTCTGTTACAAATATTTATTTGCTTTAATTATAGTTAGAGTTCATTGATGTAGACCATAAATTCAGTTTAGATATTAAATATTAATATTTGATTATACTAAGTATCAATAATCTTTCATATATTTTTATAATTATAGTCTAATTTTTAACAATCTAGCTTTATTAAACTAAAATAATTGGATGTGATTTGTCAATTGTGTTTGAGTAAGTATCAAATAGTAATCTAACACTTTTTATATATTGATGTGACTGGATATTATAAAATTTAATGTTATCTAATGGGAAAAGCTTATTTTATAGTATTTTAAGTTGGTGAAAGTGGACAGATGTCAGGTTAATTGATTTTGTATTATTATTAAGTATTTAATCTTGTTATAATTGACTTAATTAATGGGAGTATATTGATATTAGTGGAAAAATATGGTGGAGATAATATTTTATTTTGAGATATTATTTTATATAGTGCTATATTTTTATGTAATATTACTATTATAATATTTTATTTAATTTAGTTATATTTGAAAATCAATTATTGAGTTATCTATTTATTTAGATATCATTGATATTTTAGATTTATAAGGCATATTAAAATTATTATCTCATTTATTCATGAATTATTTCATTTAAATATAAATAACTTTTAATTTTGAGTATAAGTTTGTATTATAATAAAGTGTTTTGAATATTAATGTTTATCTGTCAAATTCATTATCATTATTTTTATTCTATTATAAATGGTTTATATAATAGGCATAGATTGTTGTTTACAAGATAATATTTAATTTTATTGCTTTATATTTAACCTATTTCAAATAATGCTCACATTTTAGGATAATTTGAAATAATAATTTTATTTATTTTCTATCCATTCTAAAGCTGTCTGAATCTATGAGGTTACAACAAAGATATTATCATTGTTTTATTGGCTTAATTGTTAGATTGTTATTCATTGATTGATATTAACTTTAGTTTCGTTTATTATTTTCATTCTGTTACAAATCATGTTATAATTCATGGGCATCATTAAATTATGATTGATTTTCCTTGGTTTATGTTTTTTATTCTGTTACAAATAGTGATCAATAATTAGGCTATGACTAAGGATATAGTATAACCCACATTTGTATTCTGTTACAAATGGCTCCCAAATCTGTGGGGCATTAAAAGAGCATACCCTCATTTTTTGGTCACAAATGGTGCTGCAATTCATGTACATTATCAAACCAAGACCATTCTTTCATGGACCATATATTTATTCTGTTTCAATATATATTAGTTAGTTCATTTGCTTACTATTTAAACATTATAGGTAGATGGATTTTGTTTTATAGATATGCTTAAGCAAGCTATAAAAGTATTAGAGGTTTACTAAGTTATGACTAAGAGTTACTATTTGTTAAAAAGAGATTGATTCTATGAAAAGTTTAAAATGATAGACTTTTATTTTCATATTTTTCAAATAGTCTTTAATAAAAATTGATTTTAGTCAAGTTGACAGACATAAGCTTTTTTTTAAAAGGTGAAATGACAGGATAATGAAAGTATAGGTTGAAGATCTTTATTTACATATTAAAAAAAATTGTTTAGCTGAAAACAAAGAATTATATATATATGTAATTTCTTATCTTTAAATAACATAGTATACAATAATTTATAAGCTATACTTTCTTTGTATCCATTAAGAGAACTGATTTTATTTCATTACAAACTACAGTTAATGTTAATGTCAATATTTTTGCCATACTTAATATTATATAATTTTTTTTGACTTAATATACAAGAATATAATGTATACGCATGCACAATAGCTTGAAAAGGTTGATCTTTAATGTATTACAATTTATAAAACATAGCGCTATAAAATAAATGCTTATATATATACACACATGCATAAATGAGAAAAGTACATTAATACTTAATTAAATAAACGTATATAGAGATTGGAATTTTAAGTGTTGTAAAATAGTAATAACAAGTTAATATGCATGCATTGTTATCTTATTTTATTAAATGATTAACTTTATTTTTAATCAAATTAGTTTTTAAAATAGTATTATTTAATAAATGAAAAGAAATGGCGGGAAAACGTAAGACAAAATCATTTTATTATTTAAATTTTCCTTACGTATACTTTTTAAAAATTTAAATAATTATTATTTACAAAATATTCTAATTGTGTCTAAAAATATCTTAGAATGATGTTTGAATGTAAAAATATTTGAAAACATTTTATAATTGCATATGAAAGGCGCCATGATCTGATATCAATGATGTAAACAACGATTATAAATGTACCCTAATTTCTTGGAAATAGACTCCTTTTTTTATTATCAATTTCTTCATCTAGTTGCAAGCAAAATATATCATGAGTAAATAAAAAGAACGTTGAGTAGGGCTAGGCTTTGAGTCTTCAAACTCATTTACTTCATGATTAACATCTGGGCAACTATTACCTAACAATCATCTTGCTTCATCGAAGTCAAATACTAATTAACTCATAATAGGTAAATAGGATCCAAATTAACTAGCAAGAATTTCATAAGTGAAATTATATTAAAAGAAAAAATTCTTTCAACCAACAATTTTTGTTTTGAATTTTTATTAAAACTGTAGTAAATATAGCTGTAATTAATTAATGATTCAATGCAACTTTGAACTTTATATCCACACTTAAATGTATTTACAGATTATTATCATCACCAGAAGTTAAGTACTAAGAAGAAAAGAAAAATATATTTTAAAAAGATAACTATGTACTCTTTGTTTTGTAAAGGAGTAAAAAAACACATTTTATTTAGATTTTTTCATATTTTTTGTTCTATATATAAAAAAAGAATATATATATATTTTTTACTCTCAAAGTTTAAAATAAAGTATACAGAAGTATATTATTAAATAGATTATTTTAATTACAAAAATTTAATGGAATATTTTATGATAGTACAGAAATTAAATTATGTGTGAATACATGATAAATGTTTTTGTGAAAATATCTTTAAAAATAATTTGATTGTCTTTTTAATTTAAATGCACTTTGACCATTATTATTAACTTTTATTTGATAATCATTAAATAACATTAATATTTATTTTAGAATTGAGTGTTTTTTACTCCATAGAGCTTTTACATTATTTAGATATTAATGTGTATTAATTAAAAAAATAAATGTCTAGTCCAGGAGTGCCTAAATAGCGGCCCGAGGGCCACATGTGGCCCACCAAGACAATCAGAAAAATCCGCCTTGAACTGAGATTTCCTTTCTGTGCATGACCAAAAATTCGTCTTATATTTTCCACTAGGATAGCCACATCAATACACATGCGCAGTGTAGATATGATATGCAGTGCTTTTCCAGTTGATCTGGTTAATTTCAATTTTCTTTGCATTAGTAAATATATACATTACCAACTTTAGTGTAATCATGAACCCTCCAAAAAAATGTAAAATCGGTAATGAATGTCGTGTGTTTAATGAAGAATGGACAAACAAATATTTCTTTGGTAATGCAGGGAATAAAGCAGTGTGTTTATTGTGTCATGAAAAAAGTTGCAGCCCTCCGCTAACCTTTGCTTCCACAAGCCCTTGATGTGGCCCTCCACCAACCTCTACAGCTCCTGAGCCAAAACAATTGCCCATCCCTAGTCTAGTCTAATATTTATTTATGCACCAGGATTTTCTTAAGAGGACTGGAAAGGGAATTTCACAGTAGATAGGGTAGAAGCATCTATATATAGTTCTTGTTGAAGTCAGTAGTTAATAAATTTATTAAGATTTTTAAGCCACTGATGAGAATGGGATATATCCAAGGTGCTCTCATAATTCCCAAATACCTCAAGGTTTATTTGTTGCTTCCTTATGTATTTATTTAAATTTATTTATTTATAGAAATACTTACCCATACCTCAAAAATTGATGACTAGTTATTTCTACCTGAACTTTTCAAACATACGGATTATTTTTTTGTATTAGTAAAAGAATTATGCATTCAGCCACGTTTAAGCAAAATTTAATGCTTTTTATTAATCAACTTTGCAGCTAGTCTTTTATATGATAACTAATTCACAAAAGATTGTAAAGCTTTATTATTATTATTATTATTTTGTACTGAATTATTATTATTTTTATTTGTTGTGATTTTTGTAATAAATATACTGATTTTATTTTATTAAATATGATTTTGTATTTTTTTTATTTAGTTAAGATTATAAAACTTATATAATGCATAATTATAATAAATGTATTTAATTTTCCTCACACATTGCTCTTTTGTAGACGATGGTGAATGGAGAATATATAATATATTTGTTACAGAATATTTAATTTGCCCAGGCAGCCATATATAAACACACACACACTTCAAGAAGATACATTTACCTAATACTTAGAAGATTTAATACACTTATATATATATCATTAAAAACCAGTCAACCCTTAGACAATCCCAACATCAATAACAATGAACAATTTCAAACTGTTGTCAAGGCAATTTCCTTTTAACAATAAGGTGGAATCTCATCTTTATTAATGGTTCAACATATTTATATAGACATTAAAGATTGCAATTTGACCACTGAGATTGAAATTATTGATACAAAAAAGTTTAAATAAACCTCTTTAGATAGGTAAATATAACTTATTCTGAATGCATATTAATAAATAGTCAATTATAATATTACAAACTGCAATTATAAATTTCAAATTGCACTCAAAGTATTACTTAAATAATAAATGTAATAATACTCAAGGCTAAATGGATTTATAGGTAATCATTAAAAATAAATCAATACATAGACGATTCCAATATCAATAACAATCAATAAATTCAAACCGTTGTCAAGGCAACCTCCTTTTAACAATGAAGGTGTAATCCCACCTTTATTAATAGTCAATATATTCACATATATCCTAAAGACACACACACATACATATATATATATATACATCCTATAATAAGATATATTTTGTTATGTATTTTTATAATTTTAATTATTATTTTGGGCTAAATTCAAAATCAGACAATATGAATGTATTAAACATTTAATTATTTTTGGATGCTATAAAATGTCTCATTTGCCTTCTCACAGCATTGATATCTGCATTTGCTTTATATTCACTGTTCCATGGCTTATCATTATCATTATCATCGGTAGAGATATTTACTGATAAGCTGGGATTACATTTGTTCCATAACAATTTATTTACTATTACAATATATGCAATCAGTAGAAAGAAATTAAACTACAAACATGTGCTGTTTGTATTTAAAGTTTTAAATCTGTGCACACTCATCTGTAGTAAGAGTTTTTAAAAACACAAGTGAATCACTTGTGCTTAGAGTTTATTCTTACATAAGCCAAACCTTAGTGATCATGCTTAACTCTGGGCTTGATTGTATTCTGTGCCTGAGGTTTTAATTGACAAGTAAATTGTACAAATTTCAGTGTTATCTCAGGGAAGATAAAGTATCAACCATTTTTAATCACTTTCTCAAAGCACAAGTGATTCCATTGTCTATAGGTGAGTAATTGTGGACTTAGAATTTTAAATACAAACAATGTATGTTTGAAGGTTAAATTCCTTTTTCTGATTACATATAGATGTGCTAAATTCTTGATTTATAAACATTATAATATATATATATGACAATAAAAATAATAAATATAATGATAATTAACTATTATATAGTCTTTCAATCAGCAGAAATATTTTCAGTTAATTTCTTAACTTGCCTCAACTGCCATTAAATTCAAAAAACAAAACAAAAGCAAACATCATCAACTCAAATCCCATAAATCCCAAATTCTAATGTTAGCAGCTTGTCTATCAATTATATTCTATTTATTTCTATTTATTAAAATTGCCTCCTTATTTTTTCTTTTATTAATTTAATGGAAGTTGTGGCAGGCTAAGGTATTAATCGAAAGTACTTCTGTCGATTGAAAAACTATAGAATAATTAATTACTGTTATATTTATTATTTTTAAAGTTATTACAATCGTTTTTTAATTAATGGTCATTTTATTTGTGTATGTATATACAGATATCTATATAGGCATATGTATTTAAAGAGATATGATTTGAGATCAAATGTCAAAAATATGATACATGTGTAAATATATATATATAATTTTTTAGCAACATCTGTACATATCCATAAAAAAGAAGTTTCTTATTTTTATATCCTAAAGCTGAATGTACTTTCAGTGATGAGTACCATATTCAGAAGTCTCATGTTAGCTGTTGTTGCTGTACTTATACAGCTTTAAAATATAAAGATAACAAAGGAAAATTCTTCATTGAACATATGTGCATGTGTTGTTAAAGAATTGTATATACAAACAAAGAAAAATCAATATTATATATATTTATTGATATAATGTTTTAAAAATATATATAATTAAGAATATTACATAATATTAAAAACCATTTCTAATTTATCATAACTTCATTATTACAAATATTTCAATAATAATCTAGTATATCAATTTACATTTAATTTAAAATATTTTTACATGAAGATATGCAGTATAAATGATTTTATCCACTGTGTATATTTTAATGCTTTAATTATATATACCACCGGTGGCCAACTTTTGCATTCATAAGATCTACTTTTTATTTTAAAAATGTGTTGCATTCGACTTGTTGTCATAGGCATAGTCTAAGTGGAGGGAGGTGTGAAATTCATACTATTTTTATATATCTACCTAGTAAAAAATAACAATTATTTAATGGACCAAAAAACTCATGTCCAGGGAATTAAAGTAATATTTATTAATTCAAATTAGCTACATTAAATCAAGATTAAAAATATTATTTTCAATAATGATATGGCTTAGTGGACTTCACCTATCTAGAATTGGGGGGAAAAAATTAGAACAAAAACAAAAAAAAAACTTGAAAATCTTGACTTAACTTGTTTCACTCGTTACCCAACAGCTTTTATCAGGTTAGCTTCGCTATCGACCAAAAATGACTTTGCAATCGACCGGTGAATCACGATCGACTTGTGGATACCCCTGATATATACTACTTAATTTTAACAATAAAAGACCAAGTTCTTATTTTAATTCTGTCTATACACATATACATTTTTTGTCTACGTTACAAAACTACACTCATAAAAAATGATTATCATCAGTAAGTAAACTAATAAACAGAGCAAAACTCTCCATACAGTAGTTCCACCTGTGCTAAACAGAGTAATCAATGGATGCCAGAAGGCTTGTGCATAAAATCCCTATCTAATGCCTACTCATCCAATATCCCCAGACTAGTTTCTGGCTTGTGGCCTTCGTCAGTGAGGAGTATAGGAAATGTGATCATGTGATAAGTAAACTAATATTGCATATTATCATTTATAAATTTATTTTTTAACAGCTTCTGGAAGTATGAATACAAATATGTAAAAAAAATGCTTATTTGCAATATGATCTCATAATAATACTTATAACCAACCATTACAATATCACTTATTGAGTGAAGATCTCATAAATATCAGTGAGAACTTAACTTTTTCCTATACAGCAATTTACATCTTATAATTTAGAGAAGCAACCTTTTAATTCATCTATTATTGTGTAGGTAAATACGTTTTTTAAAGAAGATTTACATTTTACTATCATCATCATCAACCATTATCAATCCACTACAGGATGAAGGTCTCTCCAAGTGCAATCCATCTTTTCCGATCTTTAGCTTCTCTTCTCCACATCACCCCTGCATACTTTATTATTTCATCTATCCATCTCACATGTGGCCTCTTTCTGGGCCTTTTACAATCTCTTGGAATCTAGTTTCATATTTCAATTGTCCATCTATTATCATCTCTTCTAGCAATATGTCCATCCCAACTCCACTTCAATAATTACTGTTAAATATAGACGGATTTTCACAACCAAAGCTCACCAAATATTTTGTATAAAATTGTCTGAGAAAGATTAAACTTCAAATACAAAAAAAAAAAACAAGTTAATTTTTATGAATTTTAATTTTTTTTATCATAAAAACAATAATCTTTACTTACTCAAATTTATGTTAATGAATTTAAAGTATTGTGCTTGTTTTTAAAAATATGTGCATAAAAAAATATTTTGCCTACATTAAGAATTATATAGATATTCCAAATCAAATATATTAAGACCGATAATCTTGGGAAATATTTACTTTAAAGCTGAGGCTAAATTATCTCTAGTCCCACAGGCAACTTCCAGTATTGGTTTTATGACACATTCATAAACAAATTTCTGTTATTGGAATCCATATAATAAAATGTCAAATTAAAATAATAAAGTAATGTTCATTGTTATCAACCAACTCATAAATATTTGAACCTCACTTTATTATGGATCAGCTTATTTTATAATAAAAATGTAAAAACAACCATGTTGTTTGTTACTTAGTAAATCATATGATATTCAAGCACCACAAATTATATGTTTAACCCACAACGTCTAGCTCGTAAGTCCATTATCCTCCTTAGTAATTAAATTACATAAGTTACTTTATATTATAGAAAGTAATATAAATAAAATAATTTATTTATAAGACTGGCATAGATTTATATACTGCTTATATATTAGAAAAATATTCAAAACTTATCTTTATCTACATCCGCTCTTTTTTTTTATTTATATGTAGAATATTGTATTAGATTTGAATTAACAATATTTTTTAAAAAATATAAAAAATGTGAAATGATTGGAAATTGGATTGTACAAAAGCATAGAAGATAACTTTTTTATAATTATTTATATGTGCATAATATATTATACCGGGTCGATCCGCTGAAACCACATACTTATACATATATATATAAGTTTTGGCCGGTTTCAAACTCCTTCATAATACATTTATAATCTTATAAATGTTACGTGAACAAACCGGCACGTTCGAACAAAATGGGAGATCTTATTGATAGACTAACTATCAACAATGGCCCACCTCGGCTGCTAGATTCAAACCCCTACTATCCAAACACTTTATTTGTTTTGGAGTAAACTCCAGGTGTCAGCTATCTATTCAGAAGAATAAACAATGTATTTGGTCAGTAGGCTCATAATCCAGCGCTCGAAACCATCCCATAAACTAGCCCAGTCTAATTTTAATCAGTAATAATATATAGAAAAAGAATTGATAAAAAGAATTGACCGACGAATAAAGTTTAATTTTAAAGACAATTTATTAACTCACATTTACTAATGATAAACATTTTTTATAAATCTATAAATAACACACACATTTTAAGTTAACATACTATGATATATTTTATGAAAGAGCAAAAATAATCTTTGACATTTAAATTATCTAACCTTCAAAAACACACACATCAATAGTTCATTTTATGCATGCTTATAGAGTTTATATAATTTGAATCTTGAATATTTACGAATTACAGCGGTGGCTACTACGTATAAATGATAATAAATAAATGTTTACCTAGAATTTTTGGAATGGGGATATTGCTTGTTGTTGGATGCTTCTGCTGCTTCTGATGGATTATATCTAACCGGTTAGATTTGGATGTTTCTTGAATAGATTTTATGCGAATCCATTGGCTTTATTCTTGAAGACAGTTGAACATTTGACGGAGGATTTCTGAGTTGTTATGCAGACATTATTTCACAGGCAGGTTTTGATGATCTTGTTGGACTAAAAAGGCTGAAGCACGAGCGTATATTTCCAAAAGTTGCTCAACAATGCATTTTTTTGTTTCTAGATACATAATAGAAATGCACTGTTATCTCAAACTGAAACAAGACTGTCACTGCAAACTAGACTGAAAACTGACTCAATTAATTGTCCGATAAAAAAAAAGTCTATTTATACCTGTGACATGTTGTCTGTGTAATATTCTCTGGCGAACATTTGTTGTCGAATTCCATTGGTAATTAATCCTATGACAATGTGTTTTTGACGATTGTTTAATTAGTAGTAGCTTTCATAAATGTATTGTTTTTTATATCTTTAATTAGTAGCCCGCTGATGTGGTTTTTTAAAATATTTATTTAACTTAATAGCCTTCTCTGTGTTTTTCAAATATAATTTCTTTTTTAACTTTCATTTACATATATATATATATATATTAATATTATTCTAACACGCATATATTTATTTACACTTGCACGCACATATATAATTTATTATAATAAGCTTGAATGATAAGAGATTTATTTTTTTTTTAAATTTTAAATTACTTATTATTACAAATACTAATTTAGAAAAACTTTACTTTCTTTTATAACACTTTTAGTTTGACTTTAAGAAAAACCCCTTCCCACTTTTAATCTTTTATTTCAAACTCTTTTTCGAAAGATTTTTTTTTTATTTATTTTAATAATTTTTTTTAGACAAAATTATTTTAAATACATGTGCCAAATTGACCTTGGCACAATATATATATATATATTGTAACAGGAACTGGGTTCAAACCCTGTTACAAAAGGAACAAAAATGTAGTTGGTAGATAATTTTTATTTATTTATTAGTATTATATAATTATTGGTAAAAGTTGCACATACCAAGTAAACGTGTATTTGCTGGAATGAAGGGTGTGGGCATATATTATGAGTGGCATACGTATATGTAGGTAAATATTATTGTTGAGAACAAGAAAGTAGAAATTTAGAAGACTTTAAAGCAGGTAAAAGAAAAGTTTCTTTTGTGAGTATAAATTTCCTGAATGAATTGGCCAAATGGATCGCATTGTTCAATAAAAAGAAAGAAAAATAAAGAGAGCAAAATCCAACTGCTTGAATGGATACATTTTTTTTGTGTGTGTTTGTTTTAATTAAATGGATTTTTCAGAAATAATTTTGATTAGGAAAATTGAACATGGAATGCCATTAGTTATTGAACTATTTTCAATCTCTTTTGTGTGGTTAAAGTTGACAAAAGGATTTGTAATTAAAAGTTCAGGAATTTAAAAAAAAAAAGAGAGATAAGTAAAAGTCAAGATCGCTAAGTGGTTTTCCTTTTGTTTGACATTTTTATAAGAAAATCTATTTATGAAACAAAGGAATACCAGCGATCAGAAGAAAGGCAACTGGGATTGATTAATTAATTTGAAAAAATGTACAGTTGAGCTCTGCTAGTCTTACGTGTAAGAAGGGCAGATATTCTAAATTTTTATTGAAGAAAATTTATTAGAAAAAGCTGTTACAGTAACTGAAAAGTGGAAAGTTGGAGAAGTAAATATTGCAAACTGAACTACATATATGAGTGACTTCATGGATCGCATGGGGTAGAATTACCATCGTGCCTGGTCAGTGTTCAGACTCCAGCCATTTTAATATGCCACATAAATATATTCCACAATCAACATCTCCAACTGCCCTACATAACTAAAGCTATTTGAATCCAGTGTAGATCATATGCCATTCCAGAATTAAGCTGAAAGAATAAGGAACAGAAGATTGAATACACCACTTTAGAGGGACTAAAGGAATGAAATATTAAGTGGAAGCGATGGACGCCATATTTGCTTAGGTAGGATCCCCAGAATCGTTTTGCGAGTGCACTGGGAAACACATATGCCAGTTATTCAGATTATACTATACCGGTAAATATACACTTATTATGCCATTTTAAATGTTTAAAGTTAATCCAACCTAATTGCGAGAATATTTCGTAATATACCTGTATTATTAAATTTTTTTTTATTGTCTTCTCCTTAATAATAATTCATTAAAAATATTTATTATATGTATATGTGTGCCATGTAGTTAAATTATTGATTTAGTGCGGTACACATTATAGAATTTATGAGTTCCAAAATCTTATACACGTGTGTGCTGGTGTGAATTTAACGATAATTTATAGTGAGACAGATTAGATAGAAAGGTATATGAGGATTGTAAAAGGTTTAGTTTAAACTTTAATGGGAATAAAAGAGAATAGAAAGATATAGAAAGAATTGAATTGAAACTTTGTTCCCCTTTTGTTTCTTCTCCGGCGCATGGCACTACCACCCCTGAGCATTAAGACGGGCAACTAATTAAAAGGCTGAATCAAATAAATATTTAATAGACCCTACGATTCTTGTTAAATAATGAGATTGGCGCTTGGAAATGAACAAAAAAAATATATTCGTTGTCCATAAACGTAGAGGTCTAATTAAAAGTTAAGTTAAAGCTGGGAGTGTTTGATTTCATTACCTGATGTGTATGTGTTCTGCTGTTGGTTGCTTCACTTACCCATTTGAATGACCCAAAGTTTGGGAAAACTTTGCATAAGGGGTGAATGACTCGATTTGTTTTCGGAAAAACTTCGTATGGGAAGGGCCATTAGTAATACATGCGTCACTGTAAAAATTCACCCTCGGAAAGAAAGAATAACTAGAAAAATTGGTTTGATAAGGATAAAGGTTTGAATTCAGCTAAGTTAAAATTTTAAAAATGTAAACGTACACTGACTAAGGTGAAAATTGTTTCAATATATATATATTGTAAACTGTTACAAGCATCCTTACCTAATTCAAATCCAATACCCACAATATCAACATTCTCTACATATAATATAAAGCAAGCTATATGTTTAATGAGAAGGCAAATCAAAGAAAACTTATTACCAAAAGATGAAATTGGTCACAAGCACTGTGGCTGAAAAGCAAATTGTTTCTATAATTAAACATTTAATTAATTCACACAATTATTGTACCATCTGATTGGCTGTCAGATAAGCATTAGAACGAGCACAGTGAGATTTCCAGTCTCTCAATTTAATTTCAGTTTCAACTATCTGCACTTCACAAATTAAAATATTATTTACATACTTTGCTGCTGGTTATATAATCTAAAAACTATTGCTAGTAAATTATAGGATTTCGCACTGTACGTTTATAATTTAGACTCAATGAGTTAATTGTGAAGATATTTAAAGCTTCACACTTTCAAACCTAAATACTTTTGACTGGCTTAGATATATAGAAAGAAGATAAAAGGGTGGCTGCCCTTTTCTCATAAATTTTTTGTTGTGTGTTCACAGTTTGATCGTCATTTGCACAGCTATCGTAACATCTGATTGGCTGTCAGATAAGCATTATAACGAGTGCAGTGAGATTTCCAGTCTCTTAATTTAATTTTAATTAATTTTTGTAATTAAACATTTAACAAATAGAAGATAAATACATATTCTAAACTAAACTATAAATTTTAGATATTAATAGTTAATTTTGTTGTAAAAACCTCTCATCAGTTGTTGTTTAATTTACACACATTACAATAACACAAGGAAAGGATGATAAAATTTAGATGCAATTAAAAAAATTTAAAAAAAACTTAAAGGAAAGAAATAATAAACACATTTTTTATTGTTATTAATCCACCATATATGTGTGTGAATCATAAACAATGACATAAATAATTAATTTAATGCATGAACATGAACCTGCCATTTGAAGTCATCAAATTCAAACTAAAAAGAACAACCTCATTTTGGTAATTATCAAAATATAGAAACAAATGACCTTCTCAAAAATAAGATCAAAAATTCTTATCAGTTAACCAACATATATATTTTATAAGTGGAAAATCAAACTTGCAGTTCAAACAGAAAAATCTGCTGTCATCAAAGTAAAAACATTAATGAAAATTTCTCATTGGATACAGATTAAAAATAGATTAAAGGCATTAGAATTTAAACTCAGCCAATTAAGGGATTATAAATTATAAACCCTCAAAACAGCATTAAACTATTCAATATTTTGAGAGTATTTTCAATTTTGAGCTGGAGAGTAAATCAATTCTAACTTGAGATTTCTAATAACAAATATCTTGCTTCTTAATAAACTCAAATAACTTTTTATCAACTACATATATAAAAACACATACAACCATGTGCTGATAAAGGGGAAGTTACATCATAAAAAAAAAGTCATCACCCATGGAGCTGTAACTGCCAAAACCAAGTTTGATTTGACCCAGCATCTATCCATCTATGCTGTGAACAACACCAACTTTACAAATTAGACATGAAGCTGAAAACTCAACATCTCACAGGAGCCATACAAAGAGAGAAATTCTGATCACCATTATATTCTAGAACATTCAAATCCCACCAACAGAAACATGAAATGGATTAATGAGGGCATTTATAATCTTTTTAGGACATTTTCCTTATGGACTATTAATTGTTCATAGATTGATGTCATATTTTTATTTTATGTATATAATTTTTGTTTATTTCTTTTCTTTATCATGGATTGAAGGGGTGTGTAAACTCTTGATATGTTAGAAAAGGGAAAAGCATTATTAGCTTTAATTATAAATTGAAATAAAATATAGATTCAGGTGTGAACTAGCTTGCAGATGAATTTAATCATCGCCAGAGAAGAGGTAAGGTTTTACCCTCTTATACCTTAAATGCCAACACTTGTACAGTTACTCTGTTATTTATTGTTCATTATTATTAATCATTTCATCATTTAGTTATTTGTTTTTTAGTAATATATGCTTAATAATCTCTAGTGTGAATGGCTTTTCTTATCTTTGTAAAAACTTACCTCAATGGGAAGGGGGGATCCTATATCAATCACCACGTTATTGGTATGAACTAATCAATAAACTTATTGGAGATAATGAATTATGGTTTTGATAAAGTTTAAATTATCAAGCAAGTGTAAACATAAATTTTGTTAGTATTGATATTGAATGATTATTATTTGAAAGGAAACAGGGATTGGATTAATGAATATTAATCATAATAATCAAAGAATATTTATCATATCTAAACAAATTATCTATTTTTGTTATAACCTCAGTGCCAAAATTATGTTAATTGTGAATAAATATGCTAAATATATGATATTAAATTAAAGACTGTTATTTGTGTTTTATCTATATTCAGTTCTCAATTTGTCATATGCTTGCGCATTATAGATAGTGATATTGATATTCCTGAAGTAGAATATTATGCTTATTCTCCCTAAGCTCAAATTCTGAGATTAATGGAAGTTAAAGATGGAAAAAAGAGATGAGTATACTAGTAGATTTTTGACATCTGTTTGTGTGTTAATACATCATCTCCTAGATATAAGATCAAAGTAGACATGAGCTTCTATATATAAAAATCCTAGATACACTTTCTCACCCACTCTGACAGCCTATCAAGTTACTGTCATGTAAAGTCAGGACCTGTTCCATTACAATATATATATTTTTTCTCCTGAACTGAATATAATCAATTTAATAGACAACTACGTAATTAAATTAAAAATTTATTTTCATCAAATCTACATTCATTCAAAATTGAACCTTATCAAGATGTTATAATAATTCAAAAAATTTCGCATGATTTACATATCATTTAGAACACCCTCTATTGGTCAATCTCAACCCTAAAAATATTTTCGTACTTTGCAATTTTTATTTAATATCTATTTTTCTCCCAATTTTATTGAACCTTGCACTAAATTCATACATTTCTTTTTATTTTTTTGTATATACATTGTTTCATACCCTTTCCTTTCTTTATAATTTCTACAATATTTGATCATCTCAATACTTTCTTCACATTTCATAACATGTCTTGTTTTTAAAAAATGGCAAAATAGTCCTGACTTAATATCTCTACTATTTATTGCTCTATCATGCTCCTTACCTCTTTCTATCTTACTTTTCACTGACTGATGGTTATATACTATCATACATCTTTTGTACATAATTTTGTAAACTATTCCTATCTTATCACTCCTATCATTTCTCATTTTTGCATTCCTCACTAACTTTTTTAATGGTTTACTATTTTTTCATCCTATACCTATATTCTCATTTATTTTGTCTTTCCTATCATTCAGAATTCTATAAATCTACTTTGAATATGGAATAGAAATCCATTTCTTATTTTTTCTTTCATTTTTATTGCTAACTTTTTTATGATCTCTTCTATCCCTCAATATATCTTTTACAACTTACCATTATATCCATATTCAATGTATTCCTTCTGGATATGCAACATTTGCTCCTTTTTGTTCAATGTAAGCCTATCATTTTTCTTTTTTATTCCTTTCAGTACCCCCATTTTCTGACACCAAGATTGATAAGATCTTGGATGTATCATTCCCTTTATATTTTTATCATATATTCAATGTTTTATATTAATCTTTTTATTCTCATTCTTTTTCACTAATAAATCTAAATATTTCACTCCTTTTTCATTATTTTCTATTAATAAGCCAATAAGCTAATGCACATGCGCTTTGTAGATTTAACTATATAAATGAAAACTCCCACTTTCCAAACACAAGATAAAGTCTTTGTGAAAAGATAGAATGAATCCATCTATCTTGTTGACCCAAACGTATGGGGAAATCTTAAGTGTTTGGAAATGAGAGTGTGAAGATGTTAATTGATAACTTTAAACTACTTTTTTTTATGTTTGTGTTAAAAAGATAGATGGATTCATTTTATCTTTTCACAAAGACTTTATCTTGTGTTTGGAAAGTGGGAGTATTCATTTATATAGTTAAATCTACAAAGCGCATGTGCATTAGCTTATTGGCTTATTAATATTACAGTTTATAAAAAAAACATAGTGCTATATAAAATAAATGTCTTATTTACATATTATTTTCTATTGTAAATTTAATATTAAACATATTTTTATTCAGTTCATTAAATACTTTCATTATGCTTCTTCTATTTCCTATTACTATTACATCATCTACATATCTATAATATTTTATAATTTCCCCATTCTCAATATACTTATTAATTACTCTCTGCTCAATCCAATCTACCACATTTGATGCCATAATCCCACTTGTTGAACATGCCATTATCCAACCTTTTTCAATATTCCAATATTCATTATTAAAGAAATGTATAAATAAATGTATAAAGAGAAATGTATGAATTTAGTACAAGGTTCAATAATGTTGAGAGGAAATTGGGTATTAAATAAAAATTGAAAAGTATGAAAATATTTTTAGGGTTGAGATTGACCAATAGAGGGTGCCTAGATAATATATAAATCACATGACATTTTTTGATTTGTTGTAATATCTTGACAAGGTTCAATTTTGAATGAAAGTCGATTTGATGGAAATAAATTTTTAATTTAATTATGTAGTTGTCTATTAAAAAAGATTATATTCATTTTAAGAAAAAGTATATAAGAAAGGCAACATAATGGTTTTAAAAGAAATACCATCAAGTGAAATATGTAATAATAAATTTTGACTCAAGAAAATTTGAGCAAAGATAATAATTTGATTAAAAATGGTTAATACACATTGAATAAAAAATAATTATATTCATATATATATATATAAGAATATTAACCATAGAACACCCTGTAATTAAAATGATGATGATGATTTATAACCTGTCACTGAAGATTAAATTAAGTTTAAACTCTCCCAAAAGCATTTTTAATCTGTTTTGCTAGTTTCAGTACATAAATAAAAAACTTTAAATTCAACAAACTATCTAAATAGGAATTTTACATATGAAAAACGTATTAACATCCAATCACCATCATTAATACATTATTACTGCCATCCCTGCATGTCCTCCAGTGGATTGCATGACTTCTCAGGGTTGTAATATTAAAAACCTAAGATATGTTAATAGCATAATGTTTGGACCGAGTTTGATGAGCAAACACATACAAAATGGATTAATAAAAAGAACTTAATTTATTAACAATAAATATATAAAATTGTTGCTTATATACTTGGAACTAGTATTAGGTATACAAAATACTAAAGATAAATTTAAGCACTTAAAATTAATATAATGATAAGATCTTACCAAAATGGAAAGTTAAAAAAAAGTAAGCATTGGAAACCATGGTGTTCAACAGATGTTGTTTTTTTTGCTATATTTATGAACAAGTTCATTAGTTCCTCCAAAGATGGTAGTTATTCTTCTGGCATATAAATAATGTTAGATGAGGTTTTAGTGTGGTATTAGTGATGTTATTCAGTAATTCCATTAGGTTTTACCAGACAATCTACTTCTTTCTTCATGGTATGATTAAAGCAGGCAATGGCTGGTTTACCAAACTTCAATGTTATTCTCCAAATGCTTTAACTGATGTGATTGTTGGTTAAACCATTAAACATCACATGATCACTATCTCTTATACTAGCACATAATTGTTAATAAACAAGGCAAAACTCTCCATACAGTAGTGCCACCCTGTGCCAACCAGAGTAATCAATGGATGCCAGAAGGCTTGTGCATAAAATCCCTATCTAGTGCCTACTCATATTAGATGGTTTTCTTCTAATAAATGTTATAGTTGCTGTGCTGAATTTTAATATTGAAAAATACTTTTAACATCAGTAAGCTATGACAATCCAAATTCTGACAGAAAACGGTTTTAACCAATGGTTTAATCTTTTTTACATAGAACTGCAACTCTGCTTTTTGTGTTAAAGCTTAGAATGGATTAGTAGACTGCCCAAGTTACTTGTTTCTGACCTCTTTATACTGTACTTGTTAATCACATTTATTTCTAGACTAAGAATGTTTTCAAAACAACAGATTTATTAAAAGCTAATTTTGGGATTTGACATGTTTGACTTTACAATATGTTTTTTTGATAAACATTTTCTTTACTTCTTTCACAACATTTTATGGAAACAAATAATTTTATAACTATTTTAAAATTACATCATTATTTTATAACTAAATGAACAAAAAAAATATTTTGCTCTCTTATAAATATTAAACAGGCAAAAACTCTCCATATAGTAGTGCCACCTTGTGCTAATCAGAGTAATCAATGGATGCCAGAAGGCTTATGCATAAAATTCCTATCTAGTGCCTACTCATCCAATAACTAACAGTTATGTGCTAGCATGAGATGGTGATCATGTGATGTTTAGTGGTTTAACTCATAAATATGTTATTAAAATTATGGATTAGTAAAAGTTAATAAAATTATCAATCAACTTTTAAAAGTTGATAATATTTTTTTCTCTTTCTTACTATCACTAGCATAAATAATTTGCCATTGAAGTTACTTTAAAAATTGGCAAATTTTTAAATTTAAAATTCCATTTAGAAGGAAAATCAGGAAGATTACATTTTTGTAAACTATGCAATTCAAATTCTTGCACTCGTCAAAAATATTTTTTTATTTCTTCCTTTACAGTACAATTTATCATTTTATTGCTTTTCACTCATTATAAAGTAGCTTTCCATTATAAAATAGTTAATAATATGATTACTTTTTAAACCAGTGTATATGTGTACATATTTATTTGGTTTATTTATATTTTTATTACTCAATTTACAAAAGTTTTTTATTAAACATTTTTTTTATGTAGCTTTGTAACATGACTAATCTGAGCTGCTATTGAATTTGTTTAAGTTTATATATATATATATATATATATATATGGATATGTGTGTGTATAAAAAATAATGCATCAGATTTCAGAGTTTGATCATTGTCATGCAAGTGTACCTGACAATAACTAGCTGTTAAGTTGACAAAGGAAAGGATCTTTTTATATTTGAAGTGAATCAAAAATTATTGTACAGTAGAAGTGACATCACACTCTGGAATCATTAATGATTTAAGAACCTCACATCTAAGCAAATATGCACAGATCCATCTTTTTATGAATGATCACTTATGGACTATTATTTGCTGAGGGGCATTTCCTGATAATCTTCCAACCTACCATTTGGTTAATTTTCTTTTGCACCTCAGATTTACTGGTGAGGAATAGGATAGCTTTTGCATTGAAATGGACTATAGTTTTTCAAGTATATCCTTTGCATATACTTCTTAATTATGCCAGGTTTCTTAAAAAAATATTCTTATACATATGTTGTAACTGAAAACATTTTTCCTTAAGGTTACTATCTAATTCAGTAGATTTGTGTATTTTTATTTACAAATATGATTCAGTAACTTATCTTGGGTGTTTAATAAGTAAAATTTTTAAATGGGTATCTCTTAATTAAACCTACATTTTTCCCTTTTCAAAATTAACTCTTGATTAACATAATCAATTATGCATACAAACTGATTCCTAAAATCTGAACCTATTATAACCTATTATAATCTCATGATTGAATCTGGTCATAATCAAGAATATTTGTCCTATAATAATTTAATTGATATGGATATTCAGCCACATCTATTGAGCAAACAATTTTGCTTTATGACCACTAACCATGGTGATAGGAGTTTAATATCGTAATCCCAGGTCTGATTCTGTAATTTTAATGTATAAATTTTCTTAAATAATTGAAATCTGGCTCCCTGAATCCAACAAGGTTTTAACTAATACACCTTGGATAATGATACTAATTCCAGGACAAATGTTTACTCTATAGTCTTCTATTATCTTATCATATTCATCATACTCAACTTCAAAGTTTAATGAAGCAATATAATTTATGATTTAGTTGCTTCCAAGTTTATAATATTATTAGCCTCCTGCAATGAGGAATGTTCCAATGAGACCCATTTTAATCTAAAGAACTGATTTTAGGTCTAGCTTCTAGCATATTCACAGGAGTATTCTGTGATTTAATGGCAGGATAACTTCCTGCAGCACATGCACCATTTTCTAATCTGTTATAATTTCTATTGCTATTTCTATCATTATTTATGCAAGGTAAAACATTATTTTTATTATTTATATAAGATCCATATGACCTATTTTCTCTACTTTTTTCTTATTAAATTTTATATGGGGAACATTATAGGTATGACTACTTTGTTATACTTATAATTGTTTTCCACTTATACCTCACTTGTCTCAAGTGCTCCTTATATCTCAGACACCTCCTCAATAGTATGTCTGTCTGCAGTTATTAATGTCCACTTGATGTTCTTCAGCAAGTTTTTCCTTATTATCTAGATTACCTGATTTTTTTAAATAATGGAAATGCAGTCAGCATTTTTAATTTATCTGCCCACATCTAGAAAAACTGTGTATATTTAATCCATCTTGATTAATTTTGTATTTCATATTATCCTGCTCATCTTTGCTCCAGAAGCTGGTCAACAGGATATACATAAAATCTACATAAGTTTTTACTTTGTGGGATAAGGACTTTCACCAGTCTATGGTAGAAGAGATGAAATGATTACTATTTGTTGATAACTTTTCATTTTTGCTTAACCTATTTAGAAAAAATCAGTTATTCCAAACCACCTAAGTATTCAGTGTTTTTTTTATCATATTCCCCTTTAAATATTATCTGGAAAATCTAAGTATATTGCTATTCATTTTCTCATTTCTATCTTCCTTTGGGTTTTATGACTGCGTACCATTTTCTTCATCAAACAGTGACAACATATCATTATCAATTTTATTTCAATACTTATCTTCAGAATACATATGTTTATGACATATCTATGTAATTATCTATAATTTTAACCTGGATATTTTTTATCCCTGCCATTATATCTTTCAACATTATAAATATTTTACTATTTATATCTTGTTTCTCTTCTTTAAGACATTTGTGTATTTCTTGTTCTAACAATTTATTCATATTTTTTAACTTGCTATAGATATCTTCATGGTTTTTATGAATAATTTATATTTTTTGAAGAGATAATTGGTGGCTACCTAATTTACTTCTTATATTATTTAATTCTTTTGATCTTAAGTGTGCTGTATTGTTTACTTCTTCCTGTATATCCTTTAAACTGCCCTGTGACTTTTTACTACCTTTTGTAATTTATTTTATTTTATTTTCAATCCTGTCCTTGCTCTTACATACTTCTTTATATTTCATCTTTACATGACATTGAATATCATTGAATTCTATGTTAATATCATGTTTCTAACTTTGATGCTTTCTGAGCATTTATATGAGTTTTTTCAATCTTTATATTTCTTTTCTAATTGCTTATATTCAACTTTATATGTTTTGATTTGATTATTTAAAACCTTTACACTTAGCCTCTAACTTTTTTGTGATTTGTCCAATTTATTCCTTAATTCATTAAATCTATTACCACTTATCATCTGATTTCTTCAATTTAGTATCTAAATTACATCCAAACTCTTTAAATCATGCATTGGTCACATTAAGTTCAACCCTGAATATGTCATGTCTGTTATTAAACCTCTTTGATTCTACTTTTAATTCTTCATTCTGACTACTCAATCTACTGTTCATTTCCCTCATTTCCTCTGTTACTTCTTTATTTTGATTACTTAAGTCTCTTAATTTCTTATTTTGATCATCTAATTTATTACTTCAATCTTTTTTTTTAAAAAAAATTGAATTTAGTTAGATCCTGTTATATTTCATCACTTTTAGCCTCCATAATTATTTGTTCATCCAAGAAAAATAATATTTTTTTCTTCAATTAGATAGATTATAAAAAATTTAAATGATTACACTATTTGGTAATAAATATTTGTTCATTTACCTCCCCCCCCCCCAGCTAGTGAAGTCCTGCAAAACAACAACAAAAAAATCACCAAAATATTTTAAAATATTCTCTCTGACTGTTATTCTGATGTTTAGAATTTTAAATGAATTATAGTTATTCATACAAATGTTGCTGCTATATAAAAATATAATCTTAAACTCTCATAAATATGTTAGACATTAATCCAATTTCTTGGTCTTTGATTGAGTCTTCAGTTGGCTGTACCAAATTGTCATAGTATATTTTGGGAAGATGACTCTTTGAGTGCCCCATATTGGGTACCAAATTGTAACAAACTATATTTTGCTCAACAAAGCTTACTAATTGGACATCAAGTTATAACTGACTATAATGTGCATTACACTGTCAAAAATCTATTATTAAGTAGGGTATGACTATCAGAATCTTAATTTTTTCATTAAACATGTATCACATTAATAATTTTGAAGTTTGAACAAACTAAGTCATAATAGTTAACATGATCAAATATCAGTCTTACCATACATGGTTATTAATATTATAACAATATAAAACTATTCTCTCCTTAATTAAACAACAAATTGTAATAATAGATATCTGACAAATAATAATTTAAAATTATAGAATAATATCTAATGACAATAACCCTTATTTACTCTAAATATACCAAAATATTTATGTCCTAAAATGTACTAGATTAACTGGAATATAATTTCATATAAAATAAATACTGTAAATGACTTAAAATATTGATAATGATCTTGTAATCAGTTGCCAAACCTCTAACTATAATAAATCATTTAATTTATCTCAATCCAAAATAACATCTTAATAATAATTCAAGAGTAAATAATTTAAAATATGCATTTCCTGTTGAAATGCCCTATCTAAATAGTACTAGATAAATGGTCACCTAATATCTATAAAGTAATATTAGCTTATTATGAATTTGTAATGAGATATCTACCATAATAATACTCATCTGAAATTTATAATTTTTCAATAGAATTCTATATCTCTACATTAAAATAATTTACATAAACAAAAAAAATTGACTCACCATTAGATTGATTTATCAACATATTATATTTAAACTATTAAAATACCAAATTTTGCAAACAGTATTTCCACAAAGTGCAAGCCTTTGTAATCAATGGATGCAGGAAGATTTGTGCATAAAATCCCTATTAAGTGTCTACTCATCTGACATCCCCAGACTAATTCTTAGGTTATGGATTTCATCAGTGAAGAGCTTTGGAATTGAGAGAAGTGCACCTAGACTTTATGATCTAAAGCAACTCCCTAGCAGCAATCTTTTACCTATTTGGCTAACTATAAAGCTAGGGGCCCAAGACGAAAACAAAATAATGTTTCCAAAACAAGCTTATTTTCTGGGTAGTCATATAAATCTAAATTCAGTTCAGCATCCATACATTTTGGTACCTTTGGTTTTTCAAAAGCCACAATCATCTTTATCCTATGGACAGGATAGTTATAAAAACATCAAAACCTCACATGGTCAACATTTCATATGCTTACACATGCTGTTAACAAGAGCATCAAACTCTCCATACAGCAGTGCCACAAGTGCAAGCCTTTGTAATCAATGGATGCAGGAAGGTTTTTGCATAAAATCCATATCTAATGCCTGAAATCCAAGGCTACTCACTGATAAAAGCCATAAGCTAGAAACTAGTCTGGGAATGTTAGATGAATAGACACTAGTTAGATTTTATACATAAACCTTTCTGCATCCATTGATTACAAAGTCTTGCACTTTTTGTGGCACTACTGTATGGAGAATTTGGTATTTTTAATAACAGCATGTATAAGCATATGAAATGGTGATAATGTGCTGTTATGATGGTTTTATATCTATCCTGCCCGTAGGATAATGGTGACATCCATTGATTACAAAGCCTTGCACTTTTGGTGGCACTACTGTATGGAGAGTTTGGTATTCTTATTAACAGCATGTGTAAGCATATAAATGGTGATCATGTGATATATTAAAATATCATTTAGCATTTTTCTGTCATTTAATCAAATCAAGTATACACCTGGGTCTCGTTTTATTTGGATTATTTTAATGCAACTTTGAAGTTATGTGATTCATGTTTCTTCTTAATATCTTTCATATTTCACTATATTTATTAGATATCAAGAAATTTAAATTATTAATAAGTTATTTTGACTTGAAATACTTTTTTTTTTCAAAATATAATGTTATATTAGCAGCTAATGTGAATATGGCCTGAAGCTGTGGTTAGAATCCTAGCTTCTATGTAAATAACCTACTTATACTAATGAGTAAATAATACATACATATAAAAATATAACAATAAATATTCAAAAATTTTAAACTTTTAAAACGTATTTTGTTAGATATAACAGAAATAAATATTTTTTTAGATTTTTAAAATAAATAATAATGAAAATTTTATTGATTTTATAAACTGAAAATAATCTTTCTAATGATAATATATAATCTTTTTGTTTTGATTGCAATCCCATTTTTTTAAATATAGAAACAGAAAACCATTAACACAACGCAAGACTGAAAGTGGCGCTAGCTGTACATCACATCACAAATCTGATTTTTTACCAGTTCACAAATGAATGCATATTGTCAAACAGCGGTAATGATTAAAATGTGTATGAAAAAATGTAAAATTAAATACTGTAGTTAATAAAAAAAGTAAAAAAATTCTGTCTTGTATTAATTTTTTTCAAATATTTGAAATTTTTTATTAGTCATACTTTATTTCCTTATTTTTTTAATGCGAATTTTAAAGTAATTTTTCCTTGTTGCTTTGCTTTTATGCTGATTTCTGAAAATTATAGAACCTATCCCCCATTTTTCAAGGTAAGTTAAGTTTATTTTTGTGCAATTTCTTTTGTACACATTTTCTGAGGAACCTATTTACCGCATAAAACAAGACCCAGGTGTATTATCAAAACCTATTTAAGTAAAGTCAATCAGTATAAAAACTTTAGATATACTACCTGTTGAAATCATCAAGTACATATTTATTAAATATTAATAGCACTTATGCCAAGTAACAATTAAATATACGAAATATGTAAATGAAAGTAATATATAACTATGTACACAGTTACCAGTCCCATTACTGATTTCTGGTTTGTTTCACAATTATTTAATGTAGGAAATATAAGATGTAAATTAATATGTAGCCATAAAGTATTTAAAATTACATAAGCAAATAGGCATGCATGCCTAATTAAAATGATTACTCAATTGAATTTATTTATTCAATTAAATCAACATTTATTAATAGTAATAAAATTATAAATTAATTAGTGAAATATATTATGACATGCATTCTAGATAAATATCACTATCTCTTTTATATAAACTATTACTAGAGAAGATAGATAGTCACAAAACAAAAATTTATATATTTTATATTTATCATGTCATGTAACAGAATATGTGTAAAAATGAAAGCATTGTTAAACATATACACTAAAATAAAGAAAGCTGCTAATAGTTATATAATATTAATACTATATGGAGATTTATTTAAATAAAAAATTTAAACAGGGCTATGTATTATTTTCCTGAACGTTTGTGATAATGGCATTTCAGTTGCATTTTTATATTGCACTCTTTCCATCATCTAATATGAGTATTAAATATCTTTAGAAAAATTTAACTTTATTTAAATATTCCAAATACATTCAACTGTTAGTAATAGAACATGAAACAGGTTAGCATATACACAACATTTTGAGAGGTATTATTCTTCCCTCTTCTTCAGGTATTGCTGGCTTGACCAGTGACAGTACTAGCATGGGATTCAAATTGGGACCCTTAGATTCTTGAGTATTGAATTTTAAAGTAATGCTCTAACCAATCGAGCCATCCTACCAATGGCAACAATCAGTAGAAATTTCATATATTATCTATGAGGTTATTCCTAATTTATCCACTTTTTCCTAAGAGCAAAGTTCATTAGTGGTGTCCATACATTATGTATAGTCACCCTAGGTTGACTAATGGGATTGTTTGCCATTGTCATGTGAGTAACTTCTTTATATTTTCTTCTTTGTACCTTTTTTTCTCTATCCAATTCCAAATTGAATATATGTTCATTGGCACATACATGGTGTGATACCTTAGACACATCTGTTTTCTATTTTTAATCATCAGATTGTATTCCTGCAATTTCTTTTCAATGGGACAACTGGTCTGACCAATATATGTTCATCCATATTCACATTTGTCAGTTTTCAGGTTTAGGCTTTGTAGATATTAAAATTCTTCATAGTGTGGTATGGCCCTGGAAGGCTGTTCTAATGTTATACTGACTGCAGATTTTTCTAAAAATTGTCTGCTATTTTCAGAATGTATGAGTCCACTACAGTATCAATAATTGTTTTGTTTTTTGATGGTTCTTTTTGTTGTCTATTTAAGGTTTTTTTAATAACAACTTATGGATCAGATCTTTTCTTTTTCCAAATTGCTGGTTTTTAAACAAACTTTTTTTTCTCAGTTCCATAGTGATAGTATAACTCCATGTTTTGTGTTTCTGGTGTGATTGGATGTATAGGATAGGTATTTTCCTGTATGTATAGTTTTTTGGTGAACTTTTGTTTTGATTTTGCCATGAGGGAGTATTGACACAAGAACATCTGAGAATACCATTTTTTATTCTTCTGATTCTATTGTGAAATTGAATTCAAGAGGATATGTTATTTATGGTCTATCTAAAATCCATAAGGATCATGTTCCATTAAGACCTATTGTTCTAGTATTTCACCTTGCCAAAATTTGTCAAGATTTCATTTCAAAGTTCTAAGACTTTTCAGAATGCATGACCCAGTCCTATGTCAGGGATTCTAGACATTTTGTAGATTTAATCAAGAACCTGCAAATTGAAAGAAGTGACTTATTGGTAAGCTTTGATTTGGAGGGTTTATTCACAAATGTACTATGTAAAGAAGCATTGTCTATTATAAGGGGAATATTAAATGGTGGTAATAGCTTACAAATCAGAACAGCTCTTCCCAATGATAATATAATGGAACTATTAACATTCTGCATAAAGACAATCTACTTTCAATATAGCACAGAATTCTTCCAACAAAATCGAGGAATGGCTATGGGCTCAACATTGTCAATCCTGATTAGCAATATTTACATGGAAAAGCTTGAAACCACAGCCATAAAAATTACTCCATATCCACCTAAAGTTTGGCTTTACTATGTAGATGATACATTTGTTGTATAGCCACATGGTAAAGCACTGCTACAAACTTTCTGGAAACACATCAACAATATATCCCCTTCAATTAAATTCACAATAGAATCAGAACAAGAACAAAAATTGGCATTCTATGTTCCTGTGACAAGACTTCCTCATGAAAAAATCAAAACTGCAGTTTACCACAAAACCTACACATACAGGAAAATACATAGCTTATACATCCAATCACACCAGAAACAAAAATATGGAGTTATACTATCACTATGAAATAGAGCAAAAGAAGTTTGTTTAGAAACCAGCGATTTAAAAAAAGAAAAGATCTATATAAAACAAACTCTTATGAAAAATTGTTATTTATTAGCTGTTTTAAGACAACTTTAAATAAACAAAAAAATCTTCAAGAGAAAAGACAATTATTGGTACGTTAGTGTACCCATACATTCCCCAAATAGCAGACACATTAAGGAAAATTTATATTTAAGAAATAGCGCATTATCGGAGGTTGATTTTTGCTTTAATATTTTCAACATTTCCAGTGCTTTATAATAATAGATTTACATTTATAAGTCATATAAGTCTAATTGTAGGTGGTTAAAAATGAGACACTGACTTTCTCCTGTGATGCATTAACTAAATTTATACAATTCAATATGTGATTATAACATCTGGCACACATTAGACTCAAGCCCTGATTTAAGCATGGTCAGTGAGAATTGGTGTATATACAAATAAGCTCTAAACTTAAGTGATTCACTTAAGTTTTTTAAACTCTTACTGGCAAGCAAGTGCATAGAGATTTATAATATTTAGGAAATAGCACATTATTGGAGGTTGACTTCTACTTTAATAATTACATATATTAAAAGTACATATATGCAGAAATAGTTCATTTATTATATATATATATATTGAAACAAGAATGCTGTTTCATGTGTATATTTATTCTAAGAGCTATTTATTCTCCCATCTTAAAAAAACAGCAAATGTATAAAAAAGTTGATCTTATATTTTTTCTAGAAAATATAGCAAAAAGTTTAGCTTATGACTTTACAAGAAAATCATTATTTTCTATAACTGAGAAAAAAATGAAGTGAAACCTTCATTATTGATTTTATAATTTTAGATTATAATTTAAATATATCACTCATATTTATTTAAAGCCGGCATTTATTAAAAAAATTACATTTTTAATATTTGGAATAATGTTGTCATATTAAGTGTGATAATAGCTTGAGGCAGTCTTAATAAATTGGAAAACATGAACTAATCCTTATAGTTATCTTATCTATCCCGCTAAAAGTAGAATGTCCAATCCTTAAGAAGAGAAAAGCACTCGGGCTTAAATGAGAGCTGTGGGACAAATAAAATACAGTGGGCCGAGCTACTTAATCAATCAAGAGGTCAGAATATAAATATTTAAGTTGGAAGTTCAGAAGGAAATTTAAAAAAAAAAAATTTAAAGTGTATGTTTGAAGAAGATTTTTTGAAAAAGATAGTAAGAAAAGTGAAGAATTAAAAAAGTTAAAATTCTTATTTAAGTGTTACTTAACTCTGATTTTCGTCACCTGGAATATAACCTTTACAGCCACTGTTAATAATGGAAAAAGAAAACATTATTAAGGAAATTATAACGATGAACAGCTAAACGACAACAGCTTCCTCTCTTCATTCCAAGCCATGTTTCTCCAAGATTTGCCTGGATAAACATCATAGAAAGTAAATAATGCCATTCAGCTGAAATCAATGCCCCCTTTTTAATGCAGTCACATTATGGATATAAAGGTAACAACTGTATAAAAATGAAGATAATGATTTTATATTTCATTCAATACTTATATGTGTTTATAAAAGACCAAACAAAACATCTTTCTTAAAAAAAAAAAAAGAAAGAAAATTATGAGTAAATTTAGCTATGTAAAAATATATTTTATTAGGAATAAATTGTAAATACTAGATGTCTCAAATGTCGGTAATCAAAAGGCATTTTATTCAATATTTATATGTGTTTATAAAAGATAAAACAAAACATCTTTCTTAAATAAAAAAAAAAGAAAATTATGAATAAATTTAGCTATGGAAATACATTTTATTAAAGATAAATTATAAATACTAAAATACCTGTAATCAATTTTAATAAGGATTGATTTCTCATCTACAGATACATTTGAATTAAAATAAACTAAAAAAACGAATACTTATAATGATTGATATTATTGATTTACAAATAAATATACCTAGAAGAGTCAGAAATACTGAGCTATTACATATAACTCTAACTGGCTAATAAATAAATGCAGCTGCTGATCAACTTATATGAAGAAATATACATCTGTGGCAGACCAAATAATAATGGTTATGCTATATCACTAAATAAAAATTACAAATACTTACTTGCATCTTGATGGTATATAAATAAAATAATGAAATACTATATGGATCATAAATGCTTACCTGGATATTGGTATTATGTGAAGACTATATTGAAACTTATGCATGTAGATGCACATTTACACTGACTGGACTATGAATAGTCCACAAACCCAGAATTGTTCACATTACCCGTTTTGATAAATTAAATAAAATAATGAAGTACTATAAAAATTACAAATGCTTACATGTATCTCAATTGTATACAAAGAAAATAATGAAACTTATGAGCACCAATGTACATTGATACTTGATTGAATTATAGAAACCTTACAGATCTGGAATAGCTCATCTTACCTATTTACCTACTTAAAAAGGATGTACAGATATGGAATAAAGAGTGGACAAATATTCATGCAGTATTGGTAGAAATCTACTTGATAAAAGACCCTTTAAATTCTTTACCTAAGATAAATCAAAATGAGCCTTTATTTGAAATGAAGAATGAACTTTATTATAATGACTTGTAAAGGAACTATTGATCAATAAACTGCTTCTAACCTTTTCATAAATGAACAGAAAATGAGTCATCACATGGATATGAATGAACTTTATTAGAAGGACATGCAAATTAATTTGTTAAATGAAATTGTTGTTACTTAAAATTAATTTTAGTTATCCAGTTGTTCAATTCTATTTTTTTATTGCATCACTTGTGATTCAGTGCACTTGTTCATGAGAATCCCATGCCTCTTGAGCTATGTCTGGCATAACTAGACCTAGGTAAGTCAGGTTGTAGTGAGATGGAACTCAGTGGCACCGTTTGGAAAACCAAACACAGAAATGTCTAGATGCTTCCAGTCTCTATGGTGCTACATCCTCTGATGAGCAGGAAATATTGTTGTAGGGGGGTTACCCTCTGCATTGGGAAATGCCAATCGGTAGTTTCTTCCTGCAACATGCTCATCAGGAAATTGTTACAACCAAAGTAATAAAGGGTTGTATGGTGGTCCAGTTACTATATATATATATATATATATATATTATGTTATATACCTAAAGGATAACATTTTAACTTATAGCAGAAATATTTAGTGATTATATATAATATAGTGGTCATCTAGCATATATGGTTGATATAGCAAACATGTACTGAATTGTTAAAATTTACTTTAAATTCTTTTAAATTTAAATTTTTTTTTTTTTTTTGAATATGCATGTATATGCGTGCATTGGTGAAATATATCTGGATTATATAAACAAACAAAAATATCAAGAAATCTTGTATCATTTATTAAAATATATTTTAATAAATAAACTAAATCCATGTAAGATGGTTTAAATAAAAAAAATGAAAGAATTATTTGTGTATAAAGAAAAAATAATAATTTGAACAGATGTACTGACAACAAAAATGAATGTATAAACAGTAATTAAAAGATAAGAAGTCTCCAATTTATTGTGTTTTTTTAATAACAGAACTATTATATATTTTAATAAATAAAAAAAAGTAAAAGATTTGATAAGAGAGAGAATAAAAAGAACGAGATAGCTGTTTTTTATTAGTGTAGTGTGGATTAGAGAGTTTAGCCCTGTTTTTTAAAAAAAGAGAAGAAATTTGTTAACTTCATGAACTCTTTAATGGGGCTGAAAATTGTTGCTGTAATCATCCTTGACAGAAAGAGAATATTTGCTTCATGGAATCCCTGGATTATTTATTGATACTTCCAGAAAATATGCTATGCTAATTACTAAAATGTTAGCTCACCATAAACTATGTAAATTTCTTCTAAAACTTCTTGAGTTCAAAAATCAATGCCTCACCCAGGAGTATTAATAACACCTATGGAAAATGTATGCCTCTATTTTATATTGAAAAATGAAACATTTAAAAGGAAAACAGTTGCCATAGAAATCATCACGATTTTCATGCCATTGTGATAAGTAATGAAAGTACTAAAAAGTAAAATACCATGATAAGATTATTATTTTTGAAAATGTAAAAAAAACAGTATAGTGAAAGGCCTTATGTCACTACAATCTGATTTCTTTATTACTCAGCATTTTATATGTATTAGTTGCTAAGTAATTGTGATCCATTTATTTTTTACATGTTTAACTGTATGAATTCATTTTAAAATAATTATTTTTAACTTTGTATGTGTGCATGCATATATGAGAATAATTTTAATTGTTGAATAAATGACTGTTAGTTTTAAAGATTCAAGTCACCAGTGTCATTATATTTAGAAATTTTCATTTCCAAGTGCTCATGTCTGCACTTATTGATCTTAATTAGAGAGAATGTTTAACCACTGACCAAAATACTGGAATGTTCTGTGAATTGAGGAATCATAAATTCAGCATGGTGCTCTAGTAGAAGAATACACATTTTTTATTTAAACTAAATTATTAGTGAGAGGTGAAACTATTTCAAATCCCTAGTGTTGATTTTGGAGAGATGATTCGAAAATATAAACTGTTTTACATTCAATCTACTTTAGACGTGACTATGAAATTTGCCTTCTTTAGTCATATTTAAGAGAGGTCCCTCAATGTTATCTGTACTATAAAATGGTGTACCAAACTATAGCTGGGTTGATTTATTTTTATATATAAAGTGCAATATAGATATATATTTAAATACTAATATAGTGTATATACTTAAGCCAGATGTAATTCAAAGGTATTTGAATACAGACTTTCAGTCATCCTTTAGTCATTTTCTCTCTTATTTAACTGATACACATGACTACACACATATGAAAAAATTAATGATTTCCAATACATGTATTTCATACTCAACCATATATAATTAGTACTTAGTTTATATTAAAATAGCAAATCTACAAACTTTAATGGACATGTACACATATGAAAAAATTAATGATTTCCAATACATGTATTTCATACTCAACCATATATAATTAGTACTTAGTTTATATTAAAATAGCAAATCTACAAACTTTAATGGACATGTTTCAATCCTCTTCTGTGTATTTAAATGATTATATTAAGATTCTACATAAGATTTTCAATGATATTGATGGCTGTCAAGTTGGAGGATGGAGAGGATTAAAACCTGTCCATTAAAATTGTAGATTTGCTATCTTAATATAAACTAAGCACTGATTATATATATTTTATGTTGTTTTTTATTATTTTATTAATTTTATTGTTTACATTTTTTATGATATTATTTATATAGTTATGTATTTTATTTTGTTCATTATATCATACCTCTGCAGGATAGTCAAAATGTAAGATTATGTATGCATAATGTACAATAAAAGGTTTTTTGCTAATAAGTTCTCAAAATAGAGTGGATAAATTTATGTAAGATATTACAGCAAAATAAAGAAAGTGGTGAATTTGGTAATATTTCTTAATTTCAAAACAAAATAATCTTAAAAAGCTAAATGTTATAAAAATAACAGATGCAAAATTTCAAAAGCAAAAGCATAAAGGAAAAGTATAACCCTAAATAAAATAGTATTAATAAAATAGATAAAATTATTAACTTTGTAGTCTAATAATAAGTATATTAAAAAAATTTATTAGTCATTCATTTGATTAGAGATTATCCACTTAATGAATAATATTTCTATAGTGTAATTTTCATTACACCATTTTATGCAAAGTAAGGATTGATTTCTATTCACTTTAATTCCTTGTGTTATCATAAACGTATGACCAAAGATGTGAAAAGGTGTTAAATTACACTACAGAAATAGCATTCATTAAGTGGATAATCTCTAGACTAATGAATAACTAAAAAAAATTATTAAGATAACTCAATCAAATTGTTTGTGTTGAAAGTTATGAAGGCAGTAAGTTTCAAACTTATCAATTAAATTATAATAATAGGCTATCTATATATACTTAGAAGTTTGGTTTTAATACTGAAGGCTATATGGATAATATGATGTTATTTAGTATTTGAAAAAATAAAATACAGTTAGATAAAGAATTGAATGATAATTGAAACAAAGGTATTTAATAGTATAAAGCATCTATTAAAAGTTATGTTTTATCTGTTGGAATCAAAATTCTCATCAATCTGTAAGTTATGATTAAAAACCAGAAAATAATGCAATATAATCAAATTTATGTATTAACATAATATCGTTAAAAGTAACTGTTGGTAAAAAAATATGTAAATATTTTTAAAAAGTAAGAATTAAATTTATAGGAGAGGGCATCTGTTAAGAATAACACTTTATTATTCCAATATTTATTAAACTATAACAATAGAAAAAGGAACGGCACAATATCTTATTCAGAACATACAGATTCACTTATGCATTTAAACACAATCTGATTGGACAGCTAGAAAGACTATAAAAGCCTTTACAATTATGTAAAAATAACAAGACTACGTTTTTAAGGTAGTCCATTGACAATAAGAAATACGCTATATAAATCAAAGAATTCCTATTATGTAATTCATAAACCACTTCTGTATACTTTAACATTAATCAAAAAATATTTTAATTTTAAGGCAGTATGTAATTTGCTTATGCTGAATGTTTTCTATTTATGTAAATAGAGAGATTTAAACTCAGGATTTGTCAGTCTAAAATCTCTCTCTTTAAAAAAATGTTTTGGAAAGTAATAGCTGAATATACTGACATTGCTGATATCAAAGAAAATTATACATTGTTATTCCATTTGTATCTCTCTTGAATGAAGGAAGACAAAAGTAAAGAAACTGTCATATTATATAATAAATAATGAAATAAAGTATCCAAAATAACAAAATTGTATTAAAATTCTTCCACGACTATGGCTTCATCTATTAACAAATAGACCTTCTCAAGTAAAATTCAACTAAACATACAACATATATATACAAAACAAAATAATCTTCCCATCATTCACTTCAATAACCAACTTTCTTCCATGTCAAAGATTGATGATGTCAGATTCAAAAAATTTTATCATCAAAGTTTTTTTTACTCTTCTTTTTAATTCATTTTTCCATTAAAGATCTATATTGCCAAATAATATTTTATGATCTATATTCAGTTCATAAATATACAAAGCTGACTTTTGATATCTATTTTAAACTCTACTTTTATGAATGTTAATTCTTTCATTAGGACTTAATTTATGACCTATATAAATTTTATGACAAATACAAAGTATCTTATAAACTATCCCAGTAATAGATTTGCAATCAATTGACTGTTTTGAACTATTTAGTAATGAATTTAAATTCATATATTTCTTCCAGGACCACTTTCATACCACCCAATAAAAAACTAATAATAAGTAATAAAATACTGAACATCATTTAGCATTAAAGAAAGTAAACTAAGATAATTTAGTTTGAGACTAGATCACATAACTGTTAATTGTGATACATTTACCTAATCAATATGATTGTATATATTGCTTATAATAACTCCTCTCATATACACTTTAATGCAAAAATAAATAAATAAAACTTCTTTATTTTCCTCACAGTTTCATTCAAATATTGTACCTCTGATGAAGACTGCTGGACAGTCAAAATTGCCAGGAAAATAAAGAAGTTTTATTAAAAAAAATTTTTGCATTAAAGTGTATATGAGAGAAATTATTATAAGCAATATATATATATATGAATATATGAAGAAATGCAAAAAAAGTAAAGGAGAAGAATAACAATATGATTATAATTTAGCAAAGCCAAACATTGCTGATACTTTACTTTCAATTCACTTTACCACTGGGCAAATGTTGCAACTTCCACATCCAGATAAAAGACCGCAAAATGAGGAATAGAAATCAGGATATTGCATTATTCAACCCAAATATCCAAATATTTTTATCTTATGAAAGGTGTTTTAACATTATGAGATTTAGTTTGCAATATTTCAGCAGATATTTCACACACACCCCTCCATTTAAATGAACTAAGTTTAAGATGAAACATCTGATTTGGATGAAAAGGAATTAATCATCATTCATTGACAACCTATGAATTATGTGAGAATTGACATTGAATCATCGTATTTCCTTAATATATATTTTAGCCAAGATTAATTTGAGTAGCTAAATGACAAAAGAAAATAAGTACAATCAGTAATAGTTGGCTTATATATGAATATGCTCTAAACACAAGTGATTCAATTGTATTTGTAAAACTCTTACTGATTGGTGAGTGCATGGAGATTTATACATTAATATTCTTGATTGTTGCGAATTTTAGAGTTCATTGAGTATAGGCTTTAGCCTGTTTAAACTATTTACATATGCTCTCTGTGTACTCAATAAATTAATTACTACATTAATGAATAGTACATTTTGAAAAAATTAATTTTCTTCTGTATGAATACATTACATTCAGTACTTAATTATAGATTTACAATCCATAATGCAAAATATATATTCAAATAAACCATCATACACTTTTATCAGACACATTTAATACCTATATTATCAACAAGATTATCATAATTTACTCATTTGTTTCTAAGAGCAATCACCATCATCTTATTTTAAAACCATCTATTATAAATTTGAATAATAACTGAAATGTTAGATGGGATAATGTTATAAAATTCCTATCTCCAGTTTATTTCCTGGATTTTGATTTTACCATTTAGTTCAAGCTTTGAATCCTCGTATTCAATGATGATGGCAAAGGGCTGAAACTGTTCTAAAGATGATGATTTTGTACCACTGCATCATTCAGAGACATACCTACTACCTTAGCACCTCTCTGAGGAGGAGTGCCAGAGCATGAAATCATGGACAGAGGTTGGGGGAGGGGGTCCTGACAGAGATATTTTAAATGCTTTCTCTAGCTAAGCATTTATCACAAAGCTTGTTGAGGAATTCACAATCCTCATTGTTTATGACTTACAAGCTTAAGAGTATAGGGTCATGTGATCTATGACTCTTATTTTGAATACCTACTTGTTGTTTACTTTGTAATATTCACAAAAGTGGTATTTTGAAAGTGGTTGTAAATTAAAATTTTTATTACATCCTAAAATATATAAACAGTGTTATTGTACATATTTTCTATTTTTATATTTTTATTTTGTAAATGATGCTTACAATATATTTGGCATCTAGGTGTTGTGCTAATGTTAATTTAACATATATTCGTTTTGCACAATTGGTGAAATAAGCATTATATTATTGTTATTATTATATACATTCAGCAAATTAGCACAAAATAAATACCCTTATGCAAAGCTACCTAACATTTCCCTTTTAACTATAATCTAGACCTACACATTACATAATCACACTTTTTTTTCTCAGCATTTATAATCTGGAACTACAGATTATTATTCGTTTTTGTTTAAAAACTCAACATACAGCTGCGAAACTTAAAATTGTATGACAGATATAAACTAAACTTATGGTCATATCTCAGATAAAATTATGAAACATTACTGGTTAATAATCCACAGTTTGTTATTTATTACTGAAAGGCAAACAATCCTTTTTATTTCTAGAATGGCATTCATTTGAGTTTTTATTCTTGGATTGAAACAACTGGGAGTAGTTTGGTAATTAATTAGAAATGTATATTTTATAAAAATATATTTAATAAATTTTCAAATAGTAAAATTGATTTAACCCACTAAAATTTTACATCATAATTTCTTTATATTTACACAAGTTGTCAAAATAGTAGCAAAAGTGTTTTTGCACAATAGTGCTACCTAGTGTAAGCTCTAGTAATCAATAGATGTTATAAGATTATATAGCTTAATCCCCATCCAGTGTCTTTTTATTCAATACCTTCAGACTAATTTCTAGTATATGGTTTTCATCAGTGAGAAATTTTGAATATGAGAGCAATATACCTGAATCTTTGTTTAATACATCTTTTCAGCATCTATCTTTTATCATTATGATTAAATATAAAATAATCCCATATCGAAAGCACAATAATGTTTTCAATCCAAGCTAATTTTCCTGTATAGTTCTGGAAGAGGACATTAGATCCAAAAACCCAGATGCACTATTACCAAATCCACAGCTCATCACTGATGAAATCCATAAGCTAGAAATTATTCTGAAGATACTGGATTGAAATACACTAGATAGGGATTTAAATGCACAACTTTCTAGCATCTTTTGATTACTAGAGCTTGCACTAGGTAACACTGATATATGGAAAAACTTTTACTAAAATTTACTTATACATTAAAAAAACAAACAAATGAGATACTCATTTTTTTCAAAATATATTTAAAATGTCAGATAAAAAGAAGAAAAATATGTTGGGCTATAAAAAAAAGAAGATTAGACAAAAAAGTACAAAAAAAAAAAACTAAAGAATTTATTACTAATCATCTGTCATCTCACAAGGCAGAAATGAATCTTAAAACACCAATATAAGCCAGATAATGATCTATTTGATAGTGATAGTGAAAAATAGTAAATTCCTTTCAAAAAATAATAGTCAATGGCAGTGATATTCTGATCACTATAAAAGAGTGACAAACTATTTCTTAGTTTTTTAGTGATAATTTGAGTCAGCACAAAATAGATACTGTGGATAATAAACTGTTCACTTGGTATCTAGTCAGTCCATGTGACTGTAGGATGCACTTTATGAAAGAAAAACTAAACAAGTAATAATCTAAGTGATAGTGAAATGTGGTAGTCCAAAAATGTTACACATCAAATTATAGAATGTTTGATTGAAATAGGATCTATGGAATTAAATAATTTTAATTTCCCCTAGAAAGTCATACATTAAAATTTTCATTAAATAATCATTTTACATGTTAAAAAGTGGATAAAATTGCTAAGTCACTGTTTTATATATTCAGTAAGTAATATTTACTAAGGCAATAAACTTTTAAGCATGTGCACTTGAAAATACAAAGATAGGGACCTCTACAGGTCTTAACTTCAAGCTTACTCTTTGAAAGAAAAGAGGGGAACTCCTTCCTTACTTCAACCTACTTTCTATATTCAGTAAGTAAAATCAGCATTTACTATTCTTATTGCAAAATATTTGGTATATCAAAAATAAAATTAACAAACAGTTTTTGTGACTATAATCATATTATTTACATTCTGATTAAACATGAAATTAGTTTATAGCATTTGAAAAATCACATAAAACAGATATAATTGGAAGTAATAGAGTTAAAAACATTGTAGTAGATTAATCACAGCAAAAATTATTCACTACAAAAAAAATGGCATGATGTCATCAAAACAAGTATAGCCATAGTACAATTTTTATCAAAACAGGATTTGCATTTCATATGTCAAATGAATTATATTTCTAAAAGCAGTAGAAATGATTTCTAATTTTGACAATATTATGTGTGAACATATTAGATTAATTTTAGCATTCTAAAATTGATGATATAAAAATGGAGTTTATTATTCTGGAGACAAAATTAAAAAGAAAATAATAAATAGAAAAATTTAAATTCATTTTAAAAGAAGTAGCACACATTGGATAGTTGGGGTTGTCTTATTTAGAATATTAGAGCAACTTAACTTTACAATTGAAAACACTTTTAACTAGCGGTTGTTTCTCTCCTCAGCATGGATTACTGAAAAACTATCTCAAAAATAGATAATACTTGAACACAAAGCAATATGGAATCTGAATTTTAGACTTCTGGAATTTGAATGCATAGTTTCTTGTTTCAGACCTATTCATACCTATTTTATGTTGTTCAAACAACATGTTTTCAAACAATGTATATATCACTAGCTAGAAAAATTATGACCTTTGCATTATTACAAATTTTTTAAGAAAGCATCCTCTTTACTCTCTTCAAAATATGTTAGGGATACAAATTTTATGTACATTATATCATGATTTTATACATAAATAGGTAAAATAAAAGAGAAAAACCTTATTTCTTTTCTCTCTCTCTCTGTTTATTTATATTTTGTGACATAGGAAGAAAGAAAATTTATTGCTGATCTTTAATTACAGCTCAATTATTAACTTATTTTTAATAATTCCAAAATTCTAATATTATGTTCAAATCCACCATCAAATTTACTATAAACATGTGGAATAGTTTATTCAAAACTAAATTTAAAAAATAGGCAAACTAAAATACTTCAAAAATGCTTTGGATTTCTATAAACTATGCATTGCAAAATTCTTTTGTCTATGAACAGCATTTTTCCATCTTCCTTTACAATGTAATTTGTCATTCAATTTTTTACATATTACAAAGTAAATATTTAATAATCTTAATAATATGTATAAATCAATTTTTCTTTGAACTTTTAGGCAGTTTACATTGTTATTTCTCAAGGGATATGTATATTTGCACACATACACAAATGGCAGTTTGCATATTTATTAATCAGTCCACATAAGCTGCATCACATTTGCTGTAACTACAATACTGAAACAAACTTTCTACTGATCAGCTAATCAGATTATGCAATTACAAACAAATAATCTTTTTGCTAATTCAAATCACTATGAACTTTCAAATTACACACACAATTTGCTTTTGTTATTTATTAGCAATTTACTTCCAATCTCATTAGTCTTATGCAATATGTCAGGTAATGTTTAGAAGATCAGGTAATGTCTTATTTGACACCTGCATTGAACATATTGCAGTTTTAGTATATAATCACTAGGTGTAAACATTATCATCTTTATCTTTATTAAACTATCATACCAGTTACACCTTTCTTAAACACTTTATCAATACTTTTATTTATATCAAACTAACAGTTTCGACTCATGAAGTCATCATCAGAGCTTTTGACAATCCTATTTCCAAAACCCAAATAGGACTATCAAGAGCTCTGATGATGGCTGCAGGACAGTTGAAACTGTTAGTTTGATATAAATATAAGTATTGATAAATTTTTAAGAAAGGTGTAAATAGTCAAAACTGTTAGTTTGATATAAATAAAAGTATTGATAAAGTGTTTAAGAAGGGTGTAAATGGTATGGTATATTAAAGTAGAAATCAATACATAGGAAAAGGAAGAAGTAGAACATTATATTACTTTATTAAACTACCATTAATAATCTTCTAATCACTATAACTTCAAAAAGTAGCACTATATATGAATATATTTTGTTACAAAAGATGCTCATATTATAATACTAGAAATTTTTTTATTGTAAAAGAAAATATATATTTACATTAATAGTCTTAAAAGTCTTATACCTCATTCTAAAATAAAAATAGGTATGATTTTATGCTCACATCTCACAATCTAAGAAATTGATTATATATTAGATTAATGTAGTTAGAAAACTATTATCTAATAAAATATTATGAATTGATAAAATGAAAATTTGTGATTTATATTCTATACCATATATTTTCAGATACTGCTACCTAATACAGCTAAATTTATTCCTGCAATAAAACAACTTCAGGAGAAAAAAAGAGTACTTTAGGCTTATGCTTAAGAAGAGAAACCCTGTAATGATTCTTTTTGTTTTTGCATGCAACAAATTAAATATGTAACTGATACATTATTTTTTGTATGAAGTGATTTGAATGTTATTTTTAAAGAATTAAGCTTTGAAGACATCGATATACCCCTTCCTAATATTACTGAATTTCTAGTTCATCTTGAAATTTAACATTCCATTAACATCAGATCTTAGAATACTATTTAATTTACACAGAATTGTAATATCTTTTGGGGTTTATGTTTAAATTTGTTTAGAATGCAACACAATGTACCATTAATGAATAAAATAATTTTAAATTAAAAAAAATAATTGTATTTTTTACGACCATTATTATATGATATATTGATAATTTTATTGCAATTGTCAATGGTAACTATTATAGATAAATTAAATATTGGAACGATGTAAAATATTTAAAAATGTATTGAAAGCTTTTCTCACTATTGCAAATTCTAGAATGTTTTGGAATTCTTAGGTCAACATGTCTTATTACTTATGGGACATATACACAGTTTACTCCAGTGAAAGGTGACTGGTTGTTTTTTAAATGACCTATAGTACCATCTTTAAATCCATGCATGGATTTTATAGAAGCATAGTTTAGTGATTTACTACAAAAGATTTAAAGCACTAAAATGTCTGAATCACAAATTCCAACATTAAATGTGATAGTAGTTTCACATGTTCATGGATCTACTCTTCCTTTCACCTCAAAATCTTGCCAGCTACTTGAAATTATTCTTGTGACTCAAGGCTTCACTACATTATGCAGTTTGAATCATTTCAAATGTTTCAGTAGCAGTATTATCCAATTTAAAACAGAATTTAATGTTAGTGTATTATTCCATTATCAGTTAAGTTGCAAAATAAACTCTCATTCCATATTGCAACATATAATCCAAACATATTAGCGTATTATTTTTTTATGGCAAATGGAAAGTAACACATGTATATTGATTCAGTGATGACAATGCAGGCAGTTTGGAGATAGACAAGTGACCACCACTTTTTCACTGGGATACCATTCTATTATAAACAATTTTTTATCCCCTAAGAAAAATATTTTATTGTAATATATAATATAAAGATACTATAACAAAATATATACACGAATATTTGTTTAAGAAAATTAGTGTAGTTTCACATTCATGGATGAGATTCATTTCATTATAATATAGTAATTACTTCAGTCTTAGAAGATAATTTAAATATTTCTAACACTGAACTTATTGATACCTCTTTCAGTTGTAATGTTTATCTACAATTTGTCACTTGTTATACTTTGCTCATGGGTCACCTTGGACTTACTATGATTATTTTTCCCTTTGTTAAATTAAAAGGTTTTAAAATATGTTTACTACGGAAGTGGACCCAATCTTTTTGCATCAGTGCAATTTGACTTTCATAGATATATTTAAAAAAATACATCCTTTAGGTCATGATAAATCATTTACTTCTGCATAATCTCAGAATAATATAGATTTCTGAAGAGCAATCATTATTTTAAATATATATAAAAACTCAAATAATAGTAGAATTAGTCAAGCATTGATGGCCTAGCGGTTAGCATAGCTGCCTTCCAAGCAGCTGGCCTGGGTTTACTTCCTGGTCAATGTATTTGACACATAAAAAAAATAGTAGAAGAATTGCAGTATTAAATTTATTTCAATATCATCAATTTCAACCATTGCTGATCAGTAGCAGGATGATGGTCTTTCCAAGTTCAATCCATCTTCTCCAATCTCTAGCCTCTCTTCTCCACATCAACCCAGCACCCTTTCTTATGTTATCCATCCATCACACATGTGATCACTTTCTAGATTTTTTACAATCTCTTGGAATTCCATTTAAGATTTCAACTATCTGTCTCTTCTAGCAATATTTCCAGCCCAACTCCACTCTAATCATTTAAATCTTTCAAATATATCAGTAATACTTGTTTTTTCTCTCACCCATGTATTTTGTTTTCAATCCTTTCTTGTTACTCCTAACATAAATCCCTCCATTCTTTATTGAGTGGTCTGAAATTGCTCTTCTGTTAAGTGTTCGTATTTCCAATCCATAAATAAGAATTGGAAACACACATTTATTAAAACCTTCCTTTTCAAACATATTTAAGATTGATTTAAAAAATTTAATGAAATTTATTTAATTAATTCTAAATATCTTATCAAAAATATTCAGATTTTCAATTGGATGAATGGTTGAAGGGTTGGAGTGTGGAGTGAATTGAAGCCTGTCCATTAAAGTATGAGGATTGGCTATCTTAATATATATCTGAGCACTTATAGCATATATGTAAAGATGGTAATCTGGACCAACTGATGATTGCTGGTTTAGCATGAAATACGAATATTGGTAATTATTTACCTTTTCGACATATATGTGTTCAAGTGTATCAGTGATATGAGATAGAGTGGTGTGAAAGTCTGTGCTCATATACCCTATGTATTACATATATAGACACAGGTATATAATAAGTCTGTGTGTTTCAGTTCTTACTAATCTTTGCAAAATTGATTTTTCTAACCTTGTAATGTTCAGATAGATTGAAATGAATGATCAATGACATAATATTGCAATGGAATGTTTTGCTTCTATTGATTGTCTTTTACTGTATTATTTGGTCCGATAAGTTGATCTATTTTCTTTATCTAGCATTAATTGTTAAGTGACTTTAAAAATTTAACTTTTCAAATAGATTTAATTATTAATAGCACCACACAGTTTAGTATATAGCATAATGTTTTGAGTAGCATTAAATTTTTTTTCAGGTATTGCTGACTAGACCAATAATACTCTAGCATGAGAATGGAACTGGTGACTTTTAGATTTGTGAATAGTGAATTTCAGGTGACATTTAAACCAGCTAGGCTATCAAAAAAAAGTCATAGAATTTTTATATAATTATCTATGAAGGTCCTCATGATTTTTCTTTTTTTTTTTAATGGCAAGTTAACGTGTGTTACCCTACATTATAAATTATTACACTAAGTTGAATTTGTTGCTATTTACCATTGTCATATGAGCAGCTACTTCAAATCTTTTATTTCCAATGTATTGTCTTTGCCTAATTGATTTTATATTTATTGGTACATGCATGGTCTATTTACTCTATTACTTTAGATATAACTGTTTTCATTCTAAAAATTACTTTTTGTTCTTTTAATCTTGTTTCACTGAGGCAGTTGCTTTTGCCAAGATCTTTTTACATTCACATAATAGTTGACAGATGCACTTTTTGCTTTTCAACATTTTAAGTTTAGGTTTTTTAGAGGTTAGAAATTTTCATAATGTCCATGATTTGGAAAGCTGTTTTGATACACTGATTGCAATTTTTTTAGTATGTCTACTATCCCTAATAAATATGGATATACTATATAATCTAGAATTGTTTTTCCTTGATGTTTTTTTACTATATAATATTAAATCATCCATACAGTTTATAGTTTCGATTGCCCAGAACTCTTATATGAAGTCAGAAGATATATGAGTTCTGAAGAAGATTGCTGGGGTAATCGAAACTGTAAACTGTAAAAGAGGGTAGTAAATAAAGCATTGTAATAGTAGTAAAGTGCACGGATGATTTAGCATTATATGGCATACATTTGGCAATGCAATAAGAAAGAGTAATTATTGTTTTTTTTTGTTGTTGTTTACTTATTTTTAAATGATTAACTGATGGATAACCAGTCTTCATAAGAGTTTATTTTAGAACTGCACTTTTGATATTTTTGTAATGATATATATATACTGTACTAAGTATTTTCATGTAAATGTTTATTTTATGTAAACAAAAGATTTGATTTTTTATAAGACGGTTTTGTCACAAAAACATCCAAAAATATTAATTTTGTTCTTATTTTATTTTTATTGTCAATTTAAGTGGGAGGGATATGTTAAATGTATTCAGAATGTCTGTAATAGTGTTGCACTATATGGCCAGACAACAAATGTATTATCACTAAAGCTAGATTTAATTGGTAATTAATCTGGATTGATTCTGTCGATATACATTTGTTGTATGTCTCTATCATAACATACTACTCCAAACTATCTTGACACACATCAGTAATATAACAACTTTATTTAAATTTACAATGGAATTAAAAGAGAACAAGATTCTCTCATGGCAAAATCAAAATTGCAGATTACAGAAAACCTACATCCACATGAAAAGACTTAGCATATGTATTCAATCAGGACAGAAAGACAAAAGTGAAGTTAATCACTATAGAACAGAATAACAAAAGTTTGCTACTTAGAACAAACTCTCATGAAGAATCATGGATAATAGATTAGCTATCATTAAGATAATCTTAAATAAACAATAAAAAATAAAAACAATTATAAGTACTATAGTCTATCCATAAATATCAGGGATAATATAGAAATGAAACAAAATCTGTAAATAATATATCAGCTTTCAAAAATTATAGCACTCTTTAAAAAAAAAAACATTAACTTCTAAAAAACCTAACTTGAAATGATGAAAAATAAAAACTGCATCTGTAAAATATAATGAAACCATTCTCTTTATTAAAAAATAATTAAAAGAGCACAAAGTAATGATTAGAGAGGAAAAATCAGAGTACCTAATGCAGTAGATATGTTGATCATAGAAAAAATAATCATAAAGAAGCTACCCACATAATTATGGCATATAACACAATATGTCAACTTAGTATGATAATTCATAGTTGTTAGAAATCATTTATAATCTTGTCTTTAAAAAATTGGAAAAATCAGGAGGATCCTTATAAATATATATGTTAAATTTCTATTGATAGTTTTTTTTGACAGAAATAGCTTAATTGGTTAGATTATCACCTTAATTCAGTATTAATAAATCTAAATATTTCTAGTTCAATTATCAGATTAGTACTGGGTAGGATTATCAATACTTGAAGATGAGAGAAGAAGAATATTACTCCAAATGTTGTGTTATATCTGTGTGCGGAATGTAATTGAAATTTTAAATAAAGTTTGAATTTTTGTAAAGATATTTAAAAATTAATGCTAGATGATGGAAGTAGCCCAAATATAATTTTAACAAGGAAAATGCCATCATTATAAACTTTTACAAACCACTGTGATGTGTATGTACATATATATTGAGACAGTTATGTGTCTCATGACATACAACAAAATAGTAGTGTGTATGCACACATATATAAATAGAAAGGAAAAGTAGAAATAAATACAGACAATTTTTTTAGATATTTTCTATATTATACTGGAATAATAGTTAAAGATTAAATAATTTTGCTTTAACAATTATTATAAATTAAACATTTAAGAAAGTCTAATTGATGTTTTATTAATTATGGTTTTGAATTTAAACAAGCATGTTTTTATGTTACACTAGATATACTGGTAATGGTGAAACTCCACAATCTAATTTTGATTAGCAAGTTTTTTTAAATTAATGCTTATATAACATATTTTGATAAAGGTTCTACAGTATTGTTTTTGTAAGGATTAAAGAGTCAGTAACTTTTTTCAACCAAGATAGGGAAAATCCATTTTAGTTACTGAGTTTTTAAATTTCAGGCTGACTATAGAAAGGTCAGAAAAAAATTAGGGGGAATTTTTTTTTAGAGTTTTATAGTTATAGAAAGTTACCATGAATTAATAACTGAAGAAAAGAGAGAGTTCAAGTCCAGATTATGCTTTTAATACAAAATGATAGCATTTGAATTCACATGAAATCAAGGACCAGCTTTTCTGTATTCTCTATAGCTCATATTATGTACTAGCCAGTATGTTTGAAGTCTATCAAATTGATTGAATATCAAGTTACCTGGATTATATCTTTCCTACAAATTACAAGAAGCCAGTCTACTGTTTTAAAAGGGACAAGCTTACCAAGAGAGACCATCATCTTCCTGAATAATTACTTTATATGTATACTGTTTATCTATATACAGAGAAGCACAAATAAAGGTACTGCATCATATATATATAAAGTACAGCTGGTATGTTATTTTAAGTAATTTATTTAATAAAAATGGCATTATAATGTTTTTAAAATTAGAATTGTTTTAAAGTAAATAACTTTATTCATCAAAAAGTAAGATGCATTTTCAGCATATTTTGAAAAAAAAGTAGACTTCAAAAATCTTTCTAGATTAGAAACAAAAATAACTTGCTACATCATTTTTTAAAGATGTTTATAATTAATCAAAAGTAACCTGTTAAAAAGAAAAAAGAAAACTTATAAAGGACTGTCAAAGAAGTAAACATTTTTTTAAAAAAACTTTTACTTACCATAAAAAATAATAATAAAAGGTTAATTAATAGTTTTATTTTATATCTATTTATATATATATATACATGTGCATTTATGCATCATTAAAATGCGATAGCTTATTTTTTTGTATCATATAACAATTCCTATATGTTATGGCATGTCTTTGTGTTTATATAGATGTGTAGCAGGTAGACACATATATGTTAAAATTAATCATATTTTTATTATTATATGACAGTTCAAATTGTAAAAATATGTTTATTATTTTGAAAAATTAAAATATATGATATAAATATCGGTGTGCATACACATTTCCATGTACACACATGTATATATTAAATCAGTTATTAATTATGTATTATAAAACATTAATTTCATTTATAGATTTATGACAAGTCAAATATGTTCATAAATTATTATACCACATCTGTGTGCTTATATATATATATATATGCATGTTTTGTGTATTGACATATTTGTAAATCACAATGTGATAACTTATTATTATTATGTGACAATTCAAATATGTTTATTTTATATTATACAGGCATGTATGGGTGCTGGTATATATAGGTGTTTTATGCAAACCTATTGGGACATATATGTAAATTATAATGCAATAGTGTATTTCTTTTTGATATTATTCAAAATCTGAAGACAATTTATATATATATAGCTGTATTGGGCAGATCTTAATTTCATTTCTATGGTTATTAATAAATTATTTCATTGTTAAAGTTATTCTAATGAATTTACCTAATACTAAATAGTTTTAGAATATTATATTTTAGGATTATATCTCTTGTTCACAGTAACAGTTATCAAGCATTTGGTTCCTCAACTAGATTCCAAGCATTTGGTTCCTCAACTAGATTCATGCATAATGGTCTTTTATATAAAAAGGTGTTTATATTCAATGATTATGGACATCCAGCTGATGATGATCCTGGATTGCCACAAAGGAGATATCCTTTCTATGCACCACATTTTATTTAGCTTAGGATTTATTAGAAATTAAGTTTATAGTAGGCCAGTATATTAAAGGTATTAAGTGGCCAGAATATTGATGATGATCAGCATGTTTTTAGTATACCAGCATTATTGTTTTATTATTATATATTCTGATAGATTAGCACTTATGTTTGTAAATCCAAATTAATGTTTAAATAATCTGCCCTAAACTGGTAAGGACACAATAATTAGCCTGATCTATAGTAGACACATTTCAAATCCAGTCACAAGATTGGCTGTTGATTTTATTGCTGATCATTCATGATGATGAATCGTTATTACTTTTGGGTAATGCTGGTGAACTTATAGTTAGGTCTGCGTTGTTTTCTCATTGCACATATTATTTGTAAATTTAGATTAGCTCATGAACTAGGGTTGATGATGGTGAGTCTCATCACATCCCTTAATCTCTGTACCATTACAATACATATATATAAAATTAATAGAAAGTACTAAAAAAAACCAATGAGCTATATGTAAATTTACTATCCGTAAAATTAAAATATAAAATCAGCCCACCTACACTTTATTTTTGATCGTATATAAAGTATGACATTTACTGATGTACTTATATGCAGAGCATGATGTGGATATACTAACATAATTTCAAGACAAGAATAAGCTATCCTAAAATCACTATAACTAACTAGAGGCAAAGAGACTGAATATCATTCTTAATAACATCTAATTATTAAATCAATCTTCAGTCAACACATATAAATATAACTTTTTAATAGAATGAGTATAGAAGAAATTAATAGGAAGTATATATAAATCACGCTCTCTATATAAGTATGTTAATAAATGTTATGCTTATATACTATCAAAGCTAAAGTGTAGATGGGTTCTAATAGTTAGTTTATATATAACACACTGTGTTTTTTCAGTTGTTCCTATTAATTTCACTTATATTTATGCTATTAAAAAGTTATATTTATATATAATACTCTTCATTGCTATAGTAATTATTATAATCAAAATAAAATTAAAATATAATTTTTTTATTATGATCATGATATGGTATATTAAACAAGTAAATAGTCTCTCTCAAGTTTAATCTATTAATCAAATAAACATATAAATATTTAAATATCCACAAATTCAAATAACTTCACATCAACTTTCATTAAAAGAAAGTTTCCTAAGATTAATAATGATCTCAGATTCAAAATGATTAATCAAAAGGATCTTTTTGACACTTTTTTTTTATTTCATTATTTTATAAAAGACAACCTTTGTATCATGTTCAAGAATGTAGAAGATTAAACTAAATTACTATTTTTTGTTTGCCTGAAGGTTTGTGATTCATGGTATATTAGAAGTGATATTATGTTGGACTATTTCCACCATTTATCATTAGATGTTGAATGTACAGAAAATTTTAAACCTTATTTAGACTTTTCAAATATGAATAACTTGTTAGTAATAACACAGAAATAGACAACACCTTCTCCACTTTTCTTTAGGTATTTCTGGCCTAACCAGTGACAGCATTAGCATAGAAGTCTAACCTACAACTATAGATTTTTGAATATCAAATTTTAAGGCAATGCTCTAACCAACTGAGCTATTCTATCAAAGGCAGCAGATAGAAAAAAAATTGAAGAACTCAGGACGATTTGAACCAACCCTCATAAATATATGTAATTTCTATTAAGAGCAACGTTAATTAGAAGGTCTTGAACAGTGATTGAAAGAACACAAACTAATGGTTAAAAAAGAAAAAGAGATGTGTCTACAGTAGTAAACCATGTATATATTAATGACCACATGTTCAATTGGGAAAATATAAAAATATTGGATAGAGAGGAAAAGGTGCAAAGAAGAACATTCAAGGAAGTTGCTGATACGACAATGGCAAATAATCTTATAAGTCAACCCAGTGAGACAATACACAATGTATGGAAGCCTCCAATTAATCATACTCGTATGAAAAAGTATTTAAAAAAGTTGAAGGGCTCAGGAGGATTTAAACCAACTTTTATATATAAATCTATAAAATTATTATTATCTGTTGCCTTTGACAGAATAACTCAGTTGGCTAGAATGTTGCTTTCAAATTCAATATTCAAGAATCTAAAGGTGTAAGTTTGATTCTTATGCTAATATTGCCGCTGGTTATGCCAGCAGCACTTGAAGAAGAGTTGAGAATAATAATCCTCAAAACATTGTGTAATTACTAATCTGTGTTATCTATTTTTGTGATATTACTAACAGTTATTTGTATTTGGAAAAGTTTGAAAATAAAGTTTACAATTTTCTATACATTCAACATTTAATGACAGATGATGGAAATAGTCCAACATCTTATCACAACAAAATGCGTATTTTAACTACCATTATAAAATTTAACTCTTTCATAAAACTATATCTTACTTTTATCTACTTATATATCTTATAAAAGCTGCAAGAAATTTTGTAAACCACCATTCTTGGAATGCTTTTACACTGTTTAAAATTATTTAATAATACATTTAAATCAAAACCTTTTATCTAAACAACCTTTATATCTCCAGCAAGTTACTATTATCAATCTATAAATTGTTAATTAAAAAGATAAAGAAATAATTTCTTTTTAACATTAATATCAATTAAAATCAAAAATACAATTATTTGTTATTGGAAAAAAAAAATACTTTTAATAAATGTATGAAAGTAACCCAGATCAATAGAATCTTTAACAAATAGTTTATATATATATATATATATATTCAAATAAAACTATTTGTTAAAGATATATATATATATATATATATATATATCTTTAACAAATAGTTTTATTTGAATCAATGCATAAATATAAAATTATTAATCCTTTGATTTCTATAACAGAATGTCATTAATGTTGTTTGCTTATGAACAAATAGAAAGTAACTTTGAGCTCTGTTATAGTACTCCTTTCCTTCAGATGTGGACTGTTCCAGATTCCTTCTTTATCTGGTCAGATTAAGCATTGTTTGCTACTGGCCAATAGGATGATATACAGCTAAACCCATAGCCAATGATTAGTACAGGCCAATAAGCAATGATGATCACTGGATCTAAATGCACCAGTGAGGTCAAGGATCTGGCTATAAATGGTCAGCCTTTTGGAAAAAAGGCAGAGAATGTCTGTCTAACCTACAAAGATGATACATGTTCTCCAGGAGAAACCCTGTTAACCCCTGCTAACCTAAACAGAAGTAAGCATTCTTACAATAGCAATATGCTATTTGTCTATACAGTTAAGCAAGTCCACATAAGGAGAGGACACTGCTAAGATTACTGCTGACTCAAGGCAAGCTATCTGATACAGCCAGAAGGGCCATTCTACCTACATATGGGGTAAGTTATCAGGTGTAGCTGGAAGCAGTAGATTCTGAAGATTCAGATTCAAGAGTTCACATTAAAAATATTATTCTGTATTGTATATGTTTATAAATATAATAAATATTATATTAATTGTAATACTGTAGGTCGGGTCTGTACTCCAGACCAAACACAACAAATTTTTTGCACAGTCAAAAAAAATAATTTTTGCCCTCCATGGCAAGAAAAATAAGTGTAAATACATGAGGGCGCACTTTTATAGACACTTATTTAATTTTACAAATCAGTGATTATTAAATCACACTTAAATACTGGACCCAGTCATCAGATTTTGGAACAGTACAACTAAAGAATTTTTTCCCCATGGCTGGAAAAACACAAACAATTACCCATGCTAACTGAGTTTGATGCTGTTAGACCAAGTGATATTTTCCCCCATTTTCAGAAAAACAACAAAGATAAAATATGCAAGTACATGGGGTTGTAGATATTCATTAGTATTTGTAAAAAAAAAAATTGCTCAGTCCAGCTAGATTTGATGCAGTTAGATTTAAAATATTTCCCCCACAGCTAAAAAAATAAAAAATAAAATAAATGAATATGAATTAGGCAGTTATCGGGGGATAATTAAATATCTCATTGTAACCTGAATAAAAATCAGATTCAGCATATTGAGAAAAAGTTTTTTCCCAAGATGGTTAAAACATTGACTGCAAACGTGATTGGTGGTTCGTAAACCAATTAAAACTGGTCATTCTAAAAAGACAGAAGCTTAGTTTAGTGGAGTAAAAGTTCTGTCAAAATAATGGTATCAAATGGTAACTAACAGTAAATAAAAATTTTAATGGCTAACATAATTGGCTTGATGGAAGCATCTAATCTTTTATATACAAGCCAATCAGATTTAAAAACTCTGAAATAAAATTAGCCACACTGATGACAATAATTGGGTCTCAGACATATTGTATTCTAAAATCTCAAGTTGGGTCGACTGACTTAATTTTGAGATAATGATGGTGATTCTCAGAGAAAAATTTTCCCCAACAATTAGCCATACTGATGACAGTAATTGGGTGTCAGACATATTGTATTTTAAAATCTCAAGTTAGGTCAGAAACATTGACTGACTTAAATTTTGAGAGGAAGATGGTGATTCTCACAGAATATTTCTCCCCAAAACTGCTAACAATAAAGCAGAGATATTATTTCAAACTCTGTGTCCAAGTGGAGTATGAAAAAGCTAAAAAATTTGAAACATGACATTGGGACTGATGTGTGATTTTCAAAGAGTTCTTAAATGAAGCACTCTGTGATCATTTCTATCGTGGGATAAACGATCATAATTTAAGATTCAAATTATTAAGGTTGCTGAATATAGACTTTGAAATGGCTGTAGTTCAAGTCATGCTGGTAGAATCTATAAAGTGTCAAGAGAAGTCATTAAAAATATTTTACCATGTAAAAATTAGAACAGGAGACTGGGTCAGTCAAGCATTCAGTTCAACAACAGTCAGTGATAAGCATTGTTATAGGTGTAATGAACTGATGTACACACAAACTTGTCTAAAAATAAAAAGACAAGTAGCTGATACGAGACTGGAAAACCCCATTCTGAAACATACCAAAGGCAATCTTAATGAAAGTAAACAAGTTGCCTCTATAAACATTATTAAAAGCTGTGAACCAGTATTTAAACAGAGAATCTTCATTAATGATGCACAAGTAACAATGGAACTGAATACAAGGTCTGTAGTATCCATTGTGTCAAAAAAAAGACCTGGGTTATCATTAATAAAAATAACAGGTATAAGCTGCATTCTAGCTAGGCTACCACAGACTATCAGGGCAAGAAAATAAAATTCTTGGGTCAGATAAGAATCAAAGTGATCGAGTCTAATAAAACTACATATCTACCACTGGTAGTGGCATCTGGTGATTATAGTAATTTATTAGGCCCAAGACTATTCAGTCACCTAGGACTTGCAGTGACCAAGGTCAACCAAGTCACAATGGCAAATACATTAAAGAATGATTATCCTGAAAGCAATGTCCAAGCTGAGAGACTGGTTCAAGAGACTAAAAAATTGCTCACAAAGATGGACCCAGGAAGCTGGAACACCTGTATTGTCAGAAGGTTGTTATCACAGCACCCTATAACAAGTACAGCATCAGGAAGAACTACAGCTGAACTACTTATTATTAGAACCTTGCAAACTAACTTATCAGCTCTGAAATCTGATCCAAATGATGGAAAATAAGAAAAAGACAATATCAGATTGCAAATAAAAATGAATGTGTTGTGCAGAATGTATAGTGGATCAACTGAATGGATCCTGCCAGTCGTGATTCATTGGAAAGAACTCCACATCATAGTTGTTGAAACAGCAGAGAGACCATCAGGTTCAACTTAGTCTGAATTATATAGATTCAGCCACAATGAATGAACCTACAGAAACAAGGTTTGCAAGCAAGGAAAACCAACAAACCGAAAATGGCAACAAACCAGAAGAACACTGAAGCAGATTAGCCATCCTCCAGCACACCTGCATGACTGTTTTCTAAAGATAATATTTAGCCAGGGGATGTTATAGTTTTTCTTACCCTCAAAAGTAGACTGTTCCAGATACCTTCTTTATCTGACTGGATTAAGCATTGTTTGTTTCTAGCCAAAAGACTGATGTACAGCCAATGATTAGTACAGGCCAATAAGCTATGATGATCACTGAATTAGAATGCTCCATTGAAGTCAGGGATCTGGCTATAAATGGTCAGCCTTTTGGATGAGGGGCTGAGAACATCTTTCTAACCTACAATGATGGTACATGTTCTCCAGGAGAAGCCTGCTAACCTAAACAGCAGTAAGCATTCTTATGATAGCAATACGCTATTTATTCATGCATCTAAGCAAATCCACATAAGGACCAGACACTGCTAAGACTACTGGTGACTTATGGCAAGCTGTCTGGTACAGTTGGAAGAGTCATTCTCCCTACCTGTGAAGCAAGCTATCAAGTGTAGCTGGAATCGGTAGATTGTGAAGACTCAAATCCAAGAGTTCTCATTAGAAATATTATTCTATATTGTATATATTTGTAAATATTATATTAATTATAATACTGGTGCTAGTATAGTCAAAAGGATCTTTTTGACACTTTTTTATTTCATTACTTTATAAAAGACAACAAACAAAAGTACTATTTTTTTTGTATGCCTGTAGATTTGTGATTCATGGTATATTAGAAGTGATATTATGTTGGACTATTTCCATCATTTATTATTAAATGTTGAATACACAGAAAAATTTAAACCTTATTTAAACTTTTTAAATATGAATAACTTGTTAGTAATAATACCGAAATAGACAACACATTCTCCACTTTTCTTCAGATGTTTCTGGCCTGAACAGTGACAGCGTTAGAAATCTAACCTACAGCTTTAGATGCTTGAATGTCAAATTTTAAGGCAATTCTTTAACCAATTGAGCTACTCTACCAAAGACAACAGATGGAAAAAAATTGAAGGATTCAGGAGAATTTGAACCAACCCTCATATATAAATATATGTAATTTCTATTAAGAGCAACATTAATTAGAGACTCTGGAACAGTAATTGAAAGAATACAAACTAATGGTTAAAAGAGAAAAATAGATGTGTCTACAATAGTAAATCATGTATATATTAATGACCACATGTTCAGTTGGGAAAATATAAATATATTGGATAGAGAGAAAAAGGTGCAAAGAAGAAAATTTCAAGGAAGTTGCTCATATGACAATGGAAAATAATCTTATAAGTCAACCCAATGAGACAATACATAATGTAAGGAAGCCTCCAATCAATCATATTCTTATGAAAAAGTATTCAAAAAAGTTGAAGGGCTCAGGAGGATTTGAACCAACCTTCATATAGAAATCTGTAAAATTACTACTATCTGTTGCCTTTGACAGAATAGCTCAGTTGGCTATAATGTTGCCTTCAAATTAAATATTCAAGAATCTACAGGTGTAAGTTTGACTCCTATGCTGCTGGTCATGCCAGCAGCACTTGAAGAAGAGTTGAAAATAATACTATTCAAAGCATTGTGTAATTACTAATCCATGTTATCTATTTGTGTGATCTTACTAACAGTTATTTATATTTGAAAACGGTTGAATAAAGTTTACAATTTTGTATACATTCAACATTTAATGACAGATGATGGAAATAGTCCTTATAAAATTTAACTCTTTCTAATTTTAACCTAGAATAATAAAATTTAACTCTTTCATAAAACTATATCTTACTTATATATCTGATAGCAGCTGCAAGAAATTTTGTAAACCATTCTTGGAATGCTTTTACACCGTTTAAAATTATTTAATAATACATTTAAATCAAAACCTTTTATCTAAACAACCTTTATATCTCCAGCAAGTTACTATTATCAATCTATAAATTGTTAATTATAAAGGTAAAGAAATAATTTCTTTTTAACATTAATATCAATTAAAAATCAAAAATACAATTATTGTTATTGGGGAAAAAATACTTTTAATAAATGTATGAAAGTAACCTAGATCAATACAATCTTTAACAAATAGTTTTCTTTGAATCAATGCATAACTTCAAAATTATTAATCTTTTTATTCCTATAACAGAAGATTATTAATGTTGTTTGCTTATGAACAAATGGAAAGTAACTTTGAGCTCTGTTATAGTTCTCCTTTGCCTCAGAAGTGGACTATTCCAGATTCCTTTTTTATCTGATCAGATTAAGCATTGTTTGCTACTGGCTAATAGGCTAATGTACAGCTAGACACATAACCAATGATTAGTATAGATCAATAAGCAATGATGATCACTAATTCGGAATGCTCCAGTGAGGTCAGGGATCTGGCTATAAATGGTCAGCCTTTTGGAGGAAAGGCAGAGAACATCTTTTTAACTTACAATGATGGTACATGTTCTCCAGGAGAAGCCCTATTAACCTAAACAGCAGTAAGAATTCTTATGATAGCAGTACACTATTTGTCCATGCATCTGAGCAAATCCACATAAGGACCAGATCCTGCTAAGACTACTGCTGACTCAGGGCATGCTGTCTGGTACAGCTGGAAGAGTCATTCTCCTTACCTGTGAAGCAAGCTATCAGGTGTAGCTGGAAGCGGTAGATTGTGAAGATTGTGAAGACTTGAATCCAAGAGTTCTCATTAGAAATATTATTCTATATTGTATATATTTGTAAATATTATATTAATTATAATACTGGTGCTAGTATAGTCAAAATGATCTTTTTGACACTTTTTTTTATTTCATTATTTTATAAAAGGCAACCTTTGTATTAGGTTCATGAATGTAAAAGATTAAACTAAAGTATTTTTTGTTTGTCTGAAGGTTTGTGATTCATGGTATATTAGAAGTGATATTATGTAGGACTATTTTAATCATTTATCATTAAATGTTGAATATACAGTAAATTTTAAGCCTTATTTAAACGTTTCAAATATGAATACCTTGTTAGTAATAATGCAGAAATAGACAACACATTCTCCATTTTTCTTCTGGTCACCTGACTAGTGTCAGCATTAGCATAGAAGTCTAACCCATAGCTTTAGATTCTTGAATATCAAATTTTAAGGCAATACTTTAACCAAATGATCTATTCTAGCAGCGGATAGAAAAAAAATTGAAGGACTCAGGAAGATTTGAACCAACCCTCATAAATATATGTAATTTCTATTAAGAGCAATGTTAATTAGAGGCTCTTGAACAGTGATTGAAAGAACACAAACTAATGGTTAAAAGAGAAAAAGAGATGTGTCTACAGTAGTAAATCATGTATATATTAATGACCACATGTTCAATTGGAAAAATATAAAAATATTGGATAGAGAGGAAAAGGTGCAAAGAAGAAAATTTAAGGAAGTTGCTCATAGAACAATGGAAAATAATCTTATAAGTCAACCCAATGAGACAATACACAATGTAAGAAAGTCTCCAATCAATCATACTCTTATGACAAAGTATTAAAAAAAGTTGAAGGGCTCAGGAGGATTTGAACCAACCTTCATATAGAAATATGTAATTTACTACTATCTATTCCCTCTGATAGAGTAAGCTCAGTTGGCTAGAATGTTGCCTTCAAATTCAATATTGAAGAATCTAAAATTAAGTTCGACTCCTATGCTAATATGGCCACTGGTTATGCCTGCAGCTCTTGATGAAGAGTTGAGAATAATACTATTCAAAACATTGTGTAATTACTAATCTGTGTTATCTATTTGTGTGATATTACTAGCAGTTATTTGTATTTGAAAATGGTTGAATAAAATTTAAATTTTGTATACATTCATATTTAATGACAGATGATGGAAATAGTTCTTATAAAATTTAACTCTTTCATAAAACTATATCGTACTTTCATATACTTATATATCTTACAACAGGTGCAAGAAATTTTATAAACTATTCTTGGAATGCTTTTACACTTTAAAATTATTTAATAATAAATTCAAATCAAAACCTTATTTAAACCGTCATATCTCCAGCAAGTTACTATTATCACTGTAATGGCATATATAAGCATTTAACCCACTAAAGAAGAAGCTATCAGTAATAACCAAAAACAATTAAATTAAATTCATCTAGGCCTAGTATGGCATTGGAAGTGATATTATGTTGGACTATTTCCATCATTTATCACTAAATGTTGAATATACAGAAAATTTTAAACCTTATTTAGACTTTTCAAATATAAATAACTTGTTAGTAATAACACAGAAATAGACAACACATTTTCCACTTTTCTTCGGGTGTTTCTGGCCTGACTAGTGATAGCATTAGCATATAAGTCTAACCTACAGCTTTAGATTCTTGAATGTCAAATTTTAAGGCAATGCTCTAACCAACTGAGCTATTCTACCAAAGGCAACAGATGGAAAAAAAATTGAAGGACTCAGGAAGATTTGAACCAACCCTCATAAATATATGTAATTTCTATTAAGAGCAACGTTAATTAGAAGCTCTTGAACAGTGATTGAAAGAACACAAACTAATAGTTAAAAGAAAAAAAAAGATGTGTCTACAGTAGTAAACCATGTATACATTAATGACCACATATTCAATTGGGAAAATATAAAAACATTCGATATAGAGGAAAAGATGCAAAAAAGAAAATTCAAGGAAGTTGCTCATATGACAATGGAAAATAACCTTATAAGTCAACCCAGTGAGACAATACACAATGTATGGAAGCCTCCAATAAATCATACTCTTATGAAAAAAGTATTAAAAAAAGTTGAAGGGCTCAGGAGGATTTGAACCAACCTTCATATATAAATCTGTAAAATTACTACTATCTGTTGCCTTTGACAGAGTAGCTGAGTTGGCTAGAATGTTGCCTTCAAATTAAATATTCAAGAATCTACAGGTGTAAGTTTGACTCCTATGCTGCTGGTCATGCTAGCAGCACTTGAAGAAGAGTTGAGAATAATACTATTCAAAACATTGTGTAATTACTAATCCGTGTTATCTATTTGTGTGATCTTACTAACAGTTATTTATATTTGAAAACGGTTGAATAAAGTTTACAATTTTGTATACATTCAACATTTAATGACAGATGATGGAAATAGTCCTTATAAAATTTAACTCTTTCATAAAACTATATCTTACTTATATATCTGATAGCAGCTGCAAGAAATTTTGGAAACCATTCTTGGAATGCTTTTACACTGTTTAAAATTATTTAATAATAAATTCAAATCAAAACCTTTTTTCTAAACAACCGTCATATCTCCAGCAAGTTACTATTATCAATCTATAAATTGTTAATTATAAAGGTAAAGAAATAATTTCTTTTTAACATTAATATCAATTAAAATGAAAAATACAATTATTGTTATTGGGGAAAAAATACTTTTAATAAATGTATGAAAGTAACCTAGATCAATACAATCTTTAACAAATAGTTTTCTTTGAATCAATGCATAACTTCAAAATTATTAATCTTTTTATTCCTATAACAGAAGATTATTAATGTTGTTTGCTTATGAACAAATGGAAAGTAACTTTGAGCTCTGTTATAGTTCTCCTTTGCCTCAGAAGTGGACTATTCCAGATTCCTTTTTTATCTGATCAGATTAAGCATTGTTTGCTACTGGCTAATAGGCTAATGTACAGCTAGACACATAACCAATGATTAGTATAGATCAATAAGCAATGATGATCACTAATTTGGAATGCTCCAGTGAGGTCAGGGATCTGGCTATAAGCAGCCTTTTGGAGGAAAGGCAGAGAACATCTTTTTAACTTACAATGATGGTACATGTTCTCCAGGAGAAGCCCTGTTAACCTAAACAGCAGTAAGAATTCTTATGATAGCAGTACACTATTTGTCCATGCATCTGAGCAAATCCACATAAGGACCAGACCCTGCTAAGACTACTGCTGACTCAGGGCATGCTGTCTGGTACAGCTGGAAGAGTCATTCTCCTTACCTGTGAAGCAAGCTATCAGGTGTAGCTGGAAGCGGTAGATTGTGAAGATTGTGAAGACTTGAATCCAAGAGTTCTCATTAGAAATATTATTCTATATTGTATATATTTGTAAATATTATATTAATTATAATACTGGTGCTAGTATAGTCAAAATGATCTTTTTGACACTTTTTTTTATTTCATTACTTTATAAAAGGCAACCTTTGTTCATAAATGTAAAAAATTAAACTAAAGTATTATTTTTTGTTTGCCTGAAGGTTTGTGATTCATGGTATATTAGAAGTGATATTATGTTGGACTATTTTCATCATTTATCATTAAATGTTGAATATACAGTAAATTTTAAGCCTTATTTAAACGTTTCAAATATGAATACCTTGTTAGTAATAATGCAGAAATAGACAACACATTCTCCATTTTTCTTCTGGTCACCTGACCAGTGTCAGCATTAGCATAGAAGTCTAACCCATAGCTTTAGATTCTTGAATATCAATTTTTAAGGCAATACTCTAACCAAATGATCTATTTTAGCAGCAGATAGAAAAAAAATTGAAGGACTCAGGAAGATTTGAAACAACCCTCATAAATATATATAATTTCTATTAAGAGCAACGTTAATTAGAGGCTCTTAAACAGTGATTGAAAGAACACAAACTAATGGTTAAAAGAGAAAAAGAGATGTGTCTACAGTAGTAAATCATGTATATATTAATGACCACATGTTCAATTGGAAAAATATAAAAATATTGGCTAGAGAGGAAAAGGTGCAAAGAAGAAAATTTAAGGAAGTTGCTCATACGTCAATGGAAAATAATCTTATAAGTTAACCCAATGAGACAATACACAATGTAAGAAAGCCTCCAATCAATCATACTCTTATGACAAAGTATTAAAAAAAGTTGAAGGGCTCAGGAAGATTTGAACCAACCTTCATATAGAAATCTGTAAATGTACTACTATCTGTTCCCTCTGATAGAGTAAGTTCAGTTGGCTAGAATGTTGCCTTCAAATTCAATATTGAAGAATCTAAAATTAAGTTCGACTCCTATGCTAATATGGCCACTGGTTATGCCTGCACCTCTTGATGAAGAGTTGAGAATAATACTATTCAAAACATTGTGTAATTACTAATCTGTGTTATCTATTTGTGTGATATTACTAGCAGTTATTTGTATTTGAAAATGGTTGAATAAAATTTAAATTTTGTATACATTCAACATTTAATGACAGATGATGGAAATAGTTCTTATAAAATTTAACTCTTTCATAAAACTATATCATACTTTCATTATACTTATATATCTTATAACAGGTGCAAGAAATTTTGTAAACCATTCTTGGAATGCTTTTACACTGTTTAAAATTATTTAATAATAAATTCAAATCAAAACCTTTTTTAAACCGTCATATCTCCAGCAAGTTACTATTATCACTGTAATGGCATATATACGCGATTTAACCCACTGAAGAAGAAGCTGTCAGTAGTAACCAAAAACAATTAAATTAAATTAATCTAGGCCTATTATGGTACATTGGAAGTAATAATATGTTGGGCTATTTCTAACATTTATCACTAAATGTTGAATATACAGAAAATTTTAAACCTTATTTAGACTTTTCAAATATAAATAACTTGTTAGTAATAACACAGAAATAGACAACACATTTTCCACTTTTCTTCCGGTGTTTCTGGCCTGATTAGTGACAGCATTAGCAAGAAGTCTAACCTACAGCTTTAGATTCTTGAATGTCAATGCTCTAACCAACTGAGCTATTCTATCAAAGGCAACAGATGGAAAAAAAATTTGAAGGACTCAGGAAGATTTGAACCAACCCTCATAAATATATGTAATTTCTATTAAGAGCAACGTTAATTAGAAGCTCTTGAACAGTGATTGAAAGAACACAAACTAATAGTTAAAAGAGAAAAAGAGATGTGTCTACAGTAGTAAACCATGTATACATTAATGACCACATATTTAATTGGGAAAATATAAAAACATTCGATATAGAGGAAAAGATGCAAAAAAGAAAATTCAAGGAAGTTGCTCATATGACAATGGAAAATAATCTTATAAGTCAACCCAGTGAGACAATACACAATGTATGGAAGCCTCCAATCAATCATACTCTTATGAAAAAGTATTAAAAAAAGTTGAAGGGCTCAGGAGGATTTAAACCAACCTTCATACATAAATCTGTAAAATTACTACTATCTGTTGCCTTTGACAGAAAAGCTCAGTTGGCTAGAATGTTGCTTTCAAATTCAATATTCAAGAATCTAAAGGTGTAAGTTTGATTCTTATGCTAATATTGCCGCTGGTTATGCCAGCAGCATTTGAAGAAGAATTAAAAAATAATACTCCTCAAAACATTGTGTAATTACTAATCTGTGTTATCTATTTGCGTGATATTACTAACAGTTATTTGTATTTGGAAAAGTTTGAATAAAAATTTATAATTTTCTATACATTTAACATTTAATGACAGATGATGGAAATAGTCCAACATATTATCACAACAAAGTACGTATTTTAACTCTACCTTTATAACATTTAACTCTTTCATAAAACCATATTTTACTTTCATCTACTTATATATCTTATAACAGCAGCTAGAAATTTTGTAAACCATTCTTGGAATGCTTTTACACTGTTTAAAATTATTTAATAATAAATTCAAATCAAAACCTTTTTTCTAAACAACCGTCATATCTCCAGCAAGTTACTATTATCAATCTATAAATTGTTAATTATAAAGGTAAAGAAATAATTTCTTTTTAACATTAATATCAATTAAAATCAAAAATACAATTATTGTTATTGGGGAAAAAATACTTTTAATAAATGTATGAAAGTAACCCAGATCAATACAATCTTTAACAAATAGTTTTATTTGAATCAATGCATAACTTCAAAATTATTAATCCTTTTATTCCTATAACAGAAGATTATTAAAGTTGTTTGCTTATGTCCAAATGGAAAGTAACTTTGAGCTCCAACAAATTTCTTAAATGTTTTTCTTTAATTAAATAATTACAAAATAAAACATAACTATTCTTACATTTATTATCAATTTAATGTAATATTATTTAGCTTATTAAAATCCAAAATAATCAATAGTGAAGGTTAGAGTCAAAACCATTTAATCTAGTTTAAAAAAATCTTTTAATTTATCTTTATCAATAACAAACCATCATCTACATATCAAACAATTATTTTAAAAATAAGAGACACACAATATTGACTAACTACTGACTAACCACGTGACTCCAAAAACAGAGACGTAGCCAAACGTAATTAAAATAGAAATAATATATCCAATGACCAACTTTCTTTAATTTTATAAAACTTATCATTAAGTTAAAATAGATGCCTCTAATAACAAAAGCAAATCATTAATAACATCAGTTTTAGCAGCACAATTTTTTTTTCTCATTAAAAGGGCAACCATCTCCTATAGAATCAAAAATACATCTCAAAAAAAAAAAATTCTTGTGAGATTAGGAAAGAAATACTGTATATCAATTTTTTTTTCAAGGACATGATAAAAAAGTTGTAATTTTAAAATTTTTTCTAGTATTTTTATTGCTATATTTATATTTAATATAGCATTAGAAAGTTTTTGCCATTCGAGTTTTTATATTTTATAGTTTTGCATGATTTTCTACATTTTGTTTGTATTGATTTTAAAGTTGTAGTTATGTAATCATTATTTAACAAGGGTTAAAATGGTGTATTTTATTTTACTTTTATCATTAGTATGTTTGAATTTGATATTTAATTAAAAAGAGGGTGTTTTATGGTTATGCTAAGTTATTACTACATCTATCAATACTACTACTAGTATTACTATTATCATCAGCTTCATCATCATCATCATCATTATTATTATTATTATTATTATTATTTTTCAAAGCAAAACGTTATTAAGCAAAAAACAGGGTTACATCAGTAAGGTACAAATGATTCATTCAGCATTAAATTGCAATTCAAATATATATATAAAAGTTATTTTGCGGGTTCATCCATGTTAAAAAAATTTTAAATATTGATATATCGACGTTTCGACTTGGATCATACAAGTCATCTACTGGGTGATAAAAGATAGAAAGATGGTTGTAGAGGCGCTACAATCACTTATTTGAAAAAAATGTTAAATTTCCACCAATAGCAAAAATGTTAAATGTTAATCGTCTCATCAGTGTTAGGAGAGATGATCACGCTAATGCAGTTAAACAACACTCATCATCATCAGCACTCTCATTTCATACTGTGGAATCAGGTCATAAAATTGATTTCTCTAGTACCAGGATCATATCCAGATGTAATAATCTCTTCCAGCGCAAAATTAAAGAAGCCTCTGAGATACTTAAAAGGTCAGATTGTATCAATAAGCGAGATGATACATGAAAACTTTCTCCTATTTGGAAAGATCTTTTTAAAAAACATTCTTAATTTAGCATTTTTGCTATTGGTGGAACTTTAACGTTTTATCAATCAATGATTGTAGTGCCTCTACAACTGTCTTTCTACCTTTTATCACCCAGTAGATGGCTTGTGTGATCAAGTCAAAACATCGGTATATCAATATTTAAATTTTTTTAACAAAGATGAAATGGCAAAATATGTCTTTTATATATACAACCTGTGAAAATCTTTGTATCAACATATATATATTCAAGGTTACAGATTGATTACAAATATACAGAAAAAAATTATAAAAGCGTAAATGATAACACAAGTTACATATGTATTATTATATATTTTTTTCTTTCAAGCCATGCCAGCCAATTTATGATTGAGAAAGTGAAGGGATTATAGTTCTTGATTTAGATGGTAAGTACCTTGGTGTTATATAGTTGAGAATAGTGGGTCTGGTGAGACCAATGCCATTGTTCTCATTTATTTGTGAAGTAAGAAGTTTATTAGTAGTGAATCCAGCTCTGCACCATAAACACAATTTCTTGTGAGAAGGTGTAGTAGACTAAGAAATGAAATTGGGTAATTGTATTTAAAGGTTAAATTGATTATGTCCATTGAGGATAGAGATTGGACTGATGTCTCAACAGTGACCTTATGACTGCCCATTTGTTTAGATGGGTGAGTTTGAAGCCTCTGGCTCTGAGTTATTCAAGTTTATTTGAGAAGGTAGCAGGATGTTTTCTGGTGTTGTTACCAAAGTAGAAAGTACATCATGTACACCAGAAGGCATAAAGAGTAAATGTAGTTCTATGGATTGCAGGAATGATCTGTCCAGTGTAAGTTTCGAATATAGTTTTGAGTTTGATGGGACTACATCATCAGTAGGATTTCCCAAGTGTGTCCCAGAGCTGAGCAAGTGTGAAATATGTGGTTCTGAGTTTCTTCTTGATAGTGGCATAGATTGCAAAAAGGATTGATTGTATTGTATAATCTCCATTATCATGAAATGTGGGAGGTGGGTAGGACACAAAAACTAAAGAGGAAATCAAAAAAATTTTGGGGATTGGGACCATTTTGGGGAATCAATGAGCAGATTTATATGTAATAAATTGTGTATGCCCCAGTAGGCGTAATTTCCTGAGTTTCAGAGGTTTATTTTATGATAAATATCTGTAAAATTGGCACATTAGCAATGATTGGAATCCTTATGGGGTGACCTGTCTGTGGAGGTTATGTTTATGATACATTCTAGTGCTGGAAAGTGCACTGTAATGACGGTGATAGTGTTGACACTTTTCTGAATGTGGAAAACTCTGAACTCTGATGGAATGCAGTCCTAATCTATTTCAGATTAGTAAAAAGCTGAGTTACTTGGTGGAGACAGACACAATCTTCCCGCACCATAAAAACTTATTATGAAGTGATGAGATATAGAAGGTAAAAGATTTTGAAAATTTTATGATAGGCAAATAATAAGTGACTTTTTGTGATTATCATTTGATTAATGAGGTAAACTTTGAAGTATAGTGAGAGTTATGATTTGCAGAGTAAGGTGATTATTTACTTGGCATTATTCTTTAGTTTGTTTGGGATTTTCTGCCTTATACCAGTAGTACTGAGGTGAAATGGGAAACCAAGAAAAGCAGAGGGCTAATCATGGTAAAGTTGATTGTGTGGTTTTCCAGTATAAAAGAACTATGTGGATGTTTTATTTACATTGAATTTAAGTTTATATTTGGTGGTATATTCATCAAGTATTTTCTCAAAAGTGCGCAATTGTTTTTTGGAAGTTAGGATCATCCATGTAGGCCAGGCATGGTATTTGAACATTGGTGTGTGGAGTTTGAATTTTTTCTTGGATTTTAGTTATGAGAGGGTCAGTATATGTGATAACTAATAGGAAGCATATTAACAAGGAGTGAATGGCAGTGATAATTTGCCATTAAGTATAACATGAATCTCTCAGTTAAGCAGTAGGTTGGGCAGAGTATATAGAAGAGAGGGAGATACAGTGGTGGCTGCATGCATGTGAATTAGGATAAATGTTGGAATTTATTTAAAAACTGCTTTATCAAGTTGAAATGCCATTGGGGCATATTATTTTATCACTTGATCCGAGTTCAAAAACCTTTTGAACAAGTGTCCTACTTGAGCCTGTAGATATATCTTTTTGACAAATTGCATAGATAATATTAATGGGAGTAGGTGTGATTTTAATTTTGACTTAAGGACTTTTTCCAAAATTTTTATGACAAGAGGCCCCATAAAAATAGGATGTACATTAGATGGATTGGATATTTTTGGTATATTTTTTATTGAATGGCATTAGTGAGAGGGTATTGAATATTGCAGACTTTTTTGTAATACAGAGTTTGCTAAATCACATAGATAGATGGTGATGACATGACTGAAAATTCCATGAGGCCCAGGATGACAGTTATGTGATATTACGCCAAGCTTGAGGGCAAAGTCAGCAGTATGGAATTGGGTGTCTCATTCTGGTTGTCAAAATAAGTCAGCTTTGGTTTTAAATTAATTGGGTGCTTGTAATTTTGACTTAAAGTGTTTATATATTGATTTAATCATGTTCAATCATCAGCCAACAATCCAAACCTTGGATGCAGATTGACTAATACCTAATCAAAAAAGCAAATACTCATCAACTACAACCCAGAAAATGATCATGTTCAATCAACAAACAGCAAATACTGCAAAGATCAAAATCTTAATACACAAATAAACCCTAAATACAACAGCATATGGACTGATACCCCTCAACCATCAGATGCAGAAATTAATATCCAAACAAACACACATCAGTCAAACATCACTGATGACATTTCTGAAGTCTGCAATTGAATCTTGGACTAGGACACATCCTCAATTCTTGAGACAAGTACATTTTACACAGTCCACCCTCATTCAAATCTACCATCTCTTAATTATATCATCAAACATAAAATTAGAAATATCATCATTCAACATCTGAGGCTTAAACTCAGTTAGCAAAAATTATCAAATAAATAATTGGGTACAATTTTCGCAGTCACATATCTTTGGTCTTCTGGAAAGAAAGATCTACAATGGATCTCAAATTGATCCAACCACTTACTTTAATGCACAAGGTTTTGTGCTTTTTCCAAAAGCACATTATCACCATCATCTGATACTGGGCTCATTATAAAGTTAGACTGCCCTTTTAACTTACTCAAAATCATTTATATAGATACCAAACTTTTCATAATCACACTACTGCACTGCATGATTATGCAAAATGCCATATTTGTCTATGTATCCCCTGATCCCATCATGATCACAGTGATAATTCTTGTTACCTGCTCTTTGCTTGCATCATCCCCTCACTCAGTCATCTTACTGAGTGATTTGAATATGACATATCACACATTTGTCTCCAAATGGTTACACCAACATACTTTTCTATTAATAAATAATGAAGGATTTATCCCATCTGACTTCATTTCCTTTCACAAACATTGTCATGTTATTCTCACTGACTTACACTTCTACTCACCAATGCTTCATCATTACATCACATTAAATCTCTACCCCTCACTCTTCTCTGATCACTCTGTGAAAATGCTTACACTCAACTGAAATGCAACACAAACAGTAATGAGGTGCCTACAAAAGACACAGTAAGAATACTATTCACTACAAATACCCCCAAATTTATATTTTCAGAAACCTACATCTTGCTCCAAGCTTGTAACCTTGGCAGATAAACTGCACAAATGCATAATGTGCTACCCCACTTTTGACACAATTGATCACATTTGAAATCTCATTTATGCTTACAAGAATACATGCTCCAAATTGAAGAAAAACCTACCCATTAAAAATTCTCCCTAATGCAATAACACATGGACCAGAGAATATCTCTGCTGGACTCTAGGCTACCCTTTCAAACTAAAAGTGCCATTAGCCCCCAAGGTTGTGGGTATGAATACTGATGGAAATAACAATTATCATCATCATTATTATTATATATTTTAATTTTATATTTAAGATGTATTAAAGTGTTAGCTATTTTGTACAGTTATACTTTTACATTTATTATATATGAATACTGTTTGCTTTTAAAGTGTGTTAGGTTTAATGCGTTAATATGTGCTTCACTTATTTTATTTGTTTCTTCTTTTTTATGTTTTATTATGCATGCAGTGTTTTTTTATTTTTTAGATTTTAGTATGTGAAAGATTGTGTTTATTTTTTTCCTTTGGCAGATATAAAGATATTAAAAAGTTAATTAATTTGTCTGACAGATTTGAGTCTTTAAAATCCCAGGACAATTTTCTTAAAGTGTTGTAGATTTTATAATGTTTTCTCAACATCATAAATAATATTATTTTAGATAAAAAAATAAATTTGTATAGTAAATATAATTTTATTTTGAATTTTGAAATTCAATTTTTAAATGAATTTAGAAGTGAAAATTTGAAAAGTTTAGTTTAATTTTTAAATTTTAAGATATTTAGAAAAAGCTTAGCTTTTAAAAGAAATTTTAATTATGCTGTTTTAAATTCATTTAAATTTGGGTTAGTTTTAAGTGATTCTGCATAAAGATAATGCATTAAATTTTATTGGTTGTTGAAAAAAGTTAAAATAAGTAACGTTTGCAGCAAAAATTATTTTTGAAGATAATTATAGAAAAAAATTTAATAGAAATTTTGTGCTTAGTGTGTCTAAATTTAAAAGGAATAGCTCTGATCAAAATATTTTAAGTAAAAATCCATTGAATTATAGGTATAAATATTGCAATTGAATTTATTTCCTGAGACCTCCAAAAAATCCAGACGAAAATTATAGCTTTAAAAAAATACTTATTACCGGAAATTTTATTTTTATCCTAAATCAAATCAATTTTTTTATATAAAGTCATAGCCAGTGATATCATTTTACTAAAGGACAATAAACAATGTCCATTTATGTCAGTTGTCAAATTGTCATTAAAATTAAAAAATGGTTGCTATCAGGATTTAAGTAATAACCCTGGTAAAAAAATAAAATTATTATAAAAGTAATACAAACAAATGCAAGTTTTAAATAAAGCTTCTAACTTGCATTTTTATTTTAGTAAATAAAATCTGGCTGCAGAAAGGAGCTTGTTATTAATTGAAAAGAGACTATTTGATTCCTCTTAAAGGCCTTAAAGGAACCGAGCAGTGCAAATTCTTAATGTCCACTTCATACGTGCTTGTTGTTGAAGCTATTATTATTATGTGATTATTTATATAGTATACAAACATGGATGGGCTGCTCACCAACACACACTAATCAGCATGGTTAGTTTATTGGCTTTTTACCTCTGAGTTTAAGATCAATAAACACCATGGAATTTCTTTTCAGTTGCCTAATAAGGCAGAATGAATGTATATGTAAATGTTTTTCTTTTCCAAAAGATATATATAATCATGAGGGACAAAATTAAATCATGGACCTTATTCCCAGGAGGATGTAAAGTTACCAACCAAGGCAGAAGTTGGTGGCTGAAAATGGAGGCTGCTAAGAATCCCCTGATTGTGGATACAGGCTGCCATTTGATGATGACTTTTTATTTAGGTACTTACAATTGCAGATCTCTTTCAAATAAAGGAAGATTGCAAGAATAAGAAGAACGGTCTTATATTAAATGTGACATTATTGGACTTTGTGAAATTAGAATGGTGAAGATACAATTGATTTAAAAAGTGGACATGTACTCTATTACAAAAGCACAAATATTGGGAATACAAGTGAATTAGCATTCATTATAAATAAAAAGTAGCAGAACATTGTGGAGATTGATGGTGCATCGGACAGAGTGACAAGATTAGTTATGCAACTTAGTAGCAGATACCCAATGCAGATGATTCAGGTTTATTCCCCAACAATTTCACATAGTGTTGAATTAGCAGAACATTTTTACATGGATGTACAAAGAGCTTTTGATCAAAGTAAACAACATTTTAAAATTGTTATGGGAGACTTTAATGCTAGATTTGGTAAACAAATGAAAGATGAAAGTGCTGTAGATAATTTTGGTTATGGTAATAGAAATGAGAGAGGACATAGACTTGTGGAGTTTGCAGGAAAAGAAAAACTTTATATTATGAATTCATTTTTTGAGAAAAATGTTAAAAGGAAATGGACATGGAAGCATCAAAATGAAGGTACAGCAGAATTGGATTATATTTTGACTAACAGAAAATACCTGTTTCAAGATTGTAATGTTCTTAGTAAATTTAATACAGGAAGTGATCATCGATTAGTAAGATATAAGATACATGTTAATGCACAACTAGAGAGACAAAAATTATTAAGAAAACAATATTTACAGTTGATATTCCTAATCTTCAGAAACACTCTGATGAATTTAAATTAGAACTTACAAATTGATTTCAAGTATTAGTAGATTTTGAACATGATCAGATTTGAATAAAAATAACTGATACACTTTTAAAAACTGCAACAAAGATAGCTGGTAGAAAAACAGCAATTGACCAATAAAATTTCTATTGGGACTAGAGAATTTATGAAGAAAAAAAGGAATATGAGGATATACAAAAATGATACATTAAAAAGGATTAAATACCTCGAATTCTGTGTATGGAAAAAAGTTGAAAATGATATAAGAAAGTATAACTGTGAACTAGCAAGGAAAGCTGTAAAAGAGAATAAAAGTCTCAAGAGTGTAAGACATTTTGTTATTGGTAGTAAATTTATATCTGCAATAAGGTAAAAAGATGGAATTATTACTAAAAAAAGAGATGACATCATGAAATGGATAGAAGACTTCTATTGAGAATTATATAGTAATAAAAATTAAGTACCTCCTATATCTATTATATCTTCTGAATTGCCCAGCATTTTAAATGAAGAAGTGAGACATGCAATTAAATTTTTGAAGAAAGGAAAGGCTCCAGGTAATGATGGAATTATAAATGATATATTAAAAGAAGCAGGTGAAGAAATAGAATTTTTTTTAGCAAAATTATATACCAAATGTCAGTATTAATATTAATATTTAAAAAAGGTAATAAAGAAGATATTAGAAATTACAAACCTATCAGCCTTTTATCAGTTTTATACAAAATTTTTAACTAGGTAATTACTCATCTACATAGAACATCGGATTTCCACCAACCAAAAGAACAAGCTGGATTTAAAAGTGGTTTTAGTATAGTAGATCATATCCAGGTAATGGATGAAATTAATAATAGAATTAAACTTGGTTGGAGTGCTTTGGTAGAAATAACTTGATACTAAAAGAAAATATGCCTATGTGTTTGAAAAGAAAGGTTTTTAATAAATGTATTTTACCAGTTCTTATTTATGGATCTGAGACATGGACACTTAATAGAAGAACAATACAAAGACTTCAGACCACTCCAAGAAGTATGGACAGATGTATGTTAGAATTAACAAGAAGAAATTGAAAATGCAATATATGAGTAAGAGAACAAACATATGTTATTGACCTCATTGAAAAAATTAAAAAACTGAAGTGGAGTTGGGATGGACATATATCTAGAAGAGATGATAATAGATGACCACTCAAAGAAGTATGGACAGATGCATGTTTGAAGTAACAAGAAGAAATCGAAAATGCAATATATGAGTAAGAGAACAAACAGATGTTATTGACCTCATTGAAAAAATTAAAAAACTGAAGTGAAGTTGGGCTGGACATATAGCTAGAAGAGAAGATAAGAGATGGACAATTGAAATCCTAAACTGGATTCCAAGAGATTGTAAAAGACCCAGAAAGAGGCCACATGTGAGATGGATGAATGAAATAAGAAAGTGTGCAGGGATGATATGGAGAAGAGAAGCTAAAAATCGGAGATGGTTTGAACTTAGACATTTATCCTGCAGTGGATTGATAATGGTTGATGATGATGATGAAATAAAATCTAACTCAATTTTCCTTCAACCTAGAGTATCATTAGATAATATTCCTTTGAAAGATTAGTTTTTCATTTCATAGAAGGAGTGAGTTACAAATTTTTTACATTTATTAGTAATCTTTTTAAAAGTATGTTAGCATTGGTGATTATTCTGTGTCTGTTTTTGAGATTTTTTTAGTATTAAAGAAAAAATTTATATTTGCTTAGCCTTGATATTGAAAATATGTATTTAATAGATTGAATAGTATTAGTTTATTTGTTTATACATTAATAAAAGAATATTTTTCTGCACCTAGGTCTTAGAATCTAATGCAACCTTTTAGCAAGCCACCTTTTATATATACTTAACTACAAAACTATGAGTCTTAAATTGAAAACACTATAATATTTTCAATCCAAGCTCATTAGCTTATATTGTTATATAGATCTGAACTCAGTTCAGTACCTATACATTTTGGTGACTTTGGTTCTTTAAGTTCAGTACCTATACATTTTGGTGACTTTGGTTCTTTAAGTTCAGTACCTATACATTTTGGTGACTTTGGTTCTTTAATAACCATAGCCACCACTATCCTATTAGCTGGGATTGGTTTTAATCCATTGATTACTCTGACTTGCTCTGAGTGGCAATACGTATAGAGAGTTTTGCCTGCTCTAATAACTGTTGTAAGTATGCATAAGAAACGGTGATCATGTGATGAGGATTAGTTGTAATGGTAAGTTTTATAAAATTAAAAAAGGTTGGATTATTGATATATAATTACTTATTTAATATGTTTGATCTAAATTTGTTTTTTTTTTATGAAGAAGTGTGGTTAGTCAATATTGTGGATTTTAAAATTATTTGTGAAATGTGTTGATGACTGCTTTTATTATTATTATTGACGATTTTTTTATTGGATTAAAAGATTGACTCTAATATTAAATTTGCTATTGAATGGGGTTTCTTTAGATTTTAATAAGTTAAAGATTTTAGATGTAATTATGTTTAAAGACAGTGAGTCCTAATTGCACTTGATATTATAATCATTTAATTAAAAATAATTTTTTTAAAAATATGATTAGGCCTGAATGTTACCTTCACTTCATTCATAACAAAGCTGCTTTTGAATATCTTTTGAAGAAATAAAATGCTTAATAATTTGTAAAGTTATGCATTGATTCAAGAAAAATAATTTTGTAATGATTATAATAATCGGTGGCATTCATAAATTTATTAGAAGTATTTTATCTATTAAAATTAATAATCAATTTGATTTTATTAGCATAGATCAGGGGTGGAGAATACTGTGCTCATGGGCACACATACCTGTGATTAATCTTAAGTGCCTGTGACATAATTATCCAAAAAATACATTTTAAGCATCATTTCTCAACTTTTTTTAAAAATATATAAAGTTACTTAAAAAATTATAATTTTATAGTAATAAAACATTAATATTACTGTACAATCAAGTATTGTTTTTGCCTTAACTAGCTCTCTCTTTTACTTTATTTTTTAAATGAGATTCTTGTAATTCCAGTTCTAATTGTTGATTTATTAGTGGATTGCTTGATGTTATTGTACATTTGTGGAATTCACTATAGCTTTTCCCACATTCTGTGCATAATCTTTTTGAACAGGCCCTAATTAAATGGCAAGTGTCCCCCCATCCATAACACCGAGGTGGAATTCCTCGAATTACTATGTATATCGGGCTTTTATTCTACTCAAGAACAGATGATATATCCAGTGGACTGATACCTTTAGTCAACCTCATTGTAAATATTGGATTGTTGGATGGTAGCTGAATCCCTGCTCTTCTTTCCATTAGGAAAGTGAACCGTTCAATAGAGCCAAACTGTATTAATAGTCCCTGCAATTCATCTTTTCCAAATATCACATGACAATTCTGCACCATACCTGTTATCAATCTTGGTCTTTCCAGGTCAATTTTCACTAAATATTTTCTATCTAGAAACATTTGAGATCTTTTGAATCTTTCTTTGGCTAAAGTGTTCTCAAATTCTAGTGCGATGTATTTTTTGTTAGGGTGATATTAGACTTTTCTTATTGAATTAATGATATTTAAGTCTTTGATTAAGACAAATAGCTCATTTATTGGAAATATGAAAGGTTCAAATTTTTATTCGTTGTGCTCAATGTTAAAGTATACTGATTCTGGTAGCTAAGAAAAGAATTAAATAATTTCTGAAAAATTCTATTATTAAATTTATCATTGAGACTGATTGAAAGTCTCCTGGAATTAAATTATTTCTATCCTGATCAAAGTTGTTCGTACTTGATTCAGAATTATGATATATTAAGGTATTGTCAAACTTATTCTCATGGGAGAAACCAGCACGAGTAGTTTTCCCATACTTTGCATTGTTCAGATTGATTTCATGACCTCCGACTACTAGCTCTAGCTTTGTCTCAATGCCTGTAACCCCGTGCTCTATTTTAAAGCCATTGGCATATGGGGTATTGAAACCTTGCCATTTGGAAGTCTTTGTATCCTTCTTTAACTTTTCTTCAAACATTGGAAGTGTTAGTTCTGCATTATTGCTCTCATCAGCAGGTTCGACTGAATACTGCTGGGCTTCTGTAACTTTTTTCCTATTTTTCCCAAGCTTTGGCTTTTAATTGTCATAATTTTGTCTAGATAATTACTTTGTGTACTTTTCCTGAGCTTGTTTTTGGTTTGTCCTTCAGTATTTATTCTTATATTGATCAATTTAGAGTCTCTTTGGTGATATTCGTCTTTGTTTCGGTCCAGTTCTGCTTCTATAATGTGACAAAATTTCCCGTGATTTTTAATTTTTATCGTTTTAGATTTTAGTAGTTTTGTGATGGACCCACCCTCTACTTTATTTTCTGACGTATTTTCATGAAACTTTGCAGTATCATTAAGATTTAGATTATGTTTCATTGTATCAACTTTATTTTGCTGTATCTCAATGTTTTCATTGATCTTTAGCCCATTTTTTACCATATTTTCAGTTCTGTTTGAATTTTTCTTTAGAAGTTTTTTTATTGCCCTCAAATTTCATTTTTTCTTAACTTTCTTTACTATTTTTAATTGATTTAAGTTGTTTAAATAACTTCCATAATTATTTGATCACTTTTCAATATGTCATTAAGTTTAATACTACTGAATGCTTGCTTATTCTGACTTTGACAGTCAACATACATCTTGTTATAAAACCTTCCCCATTGCACTTAATCAATTTTAAACACTTAATAAACAAAATTAAGAATGAGAAAACACTCTGATACAAGATTGTAACTTAATCTTGGGTCCTAGAATAATTGAAATAAAATCTTTTAAAGTTTTCCTTACGATGCTTTGAACTTCTTCTTGAGCTGATGTGATAGTCTTCTTAGCTTCATGCACCACATCCTTTAGCAAGAAAAATCAAGAAACATTGCACAGTAGATTTGAAGATGGGACAAATGCAGGTCAAGTTAGAGATATGGCCGAAGAGATAAAGAAATAATCAGTGCAGGCAGAACTGACCGGGTTCAAATGAATACAATCTGAAGAGTCTGAAAACACATTAGAAGAAATTGGTCAATTAAAAAAAGCTAACATGTTCAGTGATATTGAACTAAGTGAGAACTCAACTCAAATGGATAAAATGACACAAGGTGCAAGTTTCATAAGGAAAAATCAGAATGGTTCTGGCTCACAAATTGATGAGCATAGTGTTGTGGACTCAAACACTGAGCTGTATGGCAAGCAAAAGAAAACTGAGAGTCTCTTGAGGAGAAATAGAAAAAAGAAAAGAAGATGGAAGAAGCTGGCTCAACATGAGTCAGGTAATGAGATGGAAACTGAATCAGAATGTCAGATAGTCAATGACCCAAAGGTAATGGAACATGATATTTTAGCTTATCACATGATTTTCATATGTATTGTTGAATCTAAAGGGGCATGTCTTTTTTTGGAAGGGGCAAGTATGTAGTGAGAGTGAAGTAGGGCAGGTAATCACAGAAGAGGCAGATAATCCAGAGGAAGAAATCGATAACATAGAAGAGCAATGGAGCGATGTGGCTCATATGACAGTTCCAGAAGCAGGCAAGATGGAGTAGCACAGGTTATCTCAGAAGAGTCTGATAATCCAGTGGAAGAACTTGGTAATGTAGAAGAGCAATGGAACGATGAGGCTTGTAGTGACAGCTCTGGAAATGAGCAAGTAGATGGCTGTTCAAAAGAAATGCAGCAACAAATTAGTACTAGCACTGTGTGTACTGATGAAATGGAAGAAATCACAGATGAAGAAGAAATAAGCTCGCAAGAGTAAAATTTTGAAGAAGACTTGAAACAGGAAAGCGATGGAAATTCAGAAATGGTTTAAAGTATAAATTTCATAGATGTGGTTTATACAAAGATATGGCAACATGGATGAAGTTCTAAGAATCTGTGAATTAAAGGACTTGGCAATTCAAAGACTTATGAATCAATGGAGAAGACTAGAGTTATTGACTGTGGTGTGATCTCAAGATTTCTTTAAACAAATTTACATCATGTAGCGGGTGATCAGTCACCTGCATTTTTTTTCCTTAATAAAAAAAAACTAGCTCTCTCTTTTTTTTTGATATTTCTGTCTTATCATGTGCAACACCAGCTGCATGTCTGTTGAGAATTAGTTGTTTTGCAAGTCAGTTGAGTTTAACAACTTGAATTGCATACAACATCTGTTGAATTGTTTCTAATACTTTCTCTATTTATGATAATTATTTTTTAATAAAAATTAATTGTTTATAACATTTTAAAAACACTAACATAATATTTGAAGCACAATCAAGTAAAGAGCCTTTTTTATAACTTCCAAGAAGAATGGGAAGAAAAATATTGATTTGTGGAAATAAAGGAATATATTGTTTATGTAATTGCAATGTAACAATCAAAAAATATAATATTGAGAGGCATTTTTAAAAATGTAAAGAAATATAGCCTCAACCTTTTCATTAAGATGTACTTTATTAAGATAATTTATGTAATTTAATGCAATTTTTAAATAAACTATTATTATATTATTTTAATAAATGTTTGTGTTATTTTATCACATTGGTTTTTAGTAATCCCTCCAGTTGGAATCCGATATTAGACTCTTGGTTCAAATCTCATAGAATCATTTTCTTTTATTAGTATGAAAAATAAGTGGTTAAATTTTTGATTTTATTGAAATTATTTATGAATTATAAAAAGATAGCAAAATTAAAATTATGTAAAAGACAAATAAATATGTTTTCAATCATTATATTCATGATTGTAATGAGTCCAAGAAACGAAGATATCAGTTTGAATACATCGAGGTTCTTGGAATCGGCTATTAATTGATATAAAATAAAAATAAAAACACAGAATTACTTCTCTATAAAACTGCTTTAATATTTCAACCAGCAGACTGGTTTTCATTATAAAGCAAAATGGCTATTTCTAGAATTTAAGCGCTAAAATATTACAGACAGTTACGTATCAGATAACAAAACTAATTCCTATAGGCTAAAAATCTTTAAAAAACTTTGTATAAAAAATACTAAAAAAATTCTTTCACAAAAAACTTATTTTAAAAAACTAAAACTATACATACATTATTAGTATAAATTAAAAAATATAAAAAAAAACAATAAAAATATACTATTGTATATGTACACACCAAAAAAACTGTATATATATAATTCTTCGAAAAACAATACAATAATTAATACAATAAATAATATTTTAAAAACAAATATCTACTATAATTTAATATAATAAGTAGTCGTTATCAACTATATTCAAATTCAGTTACAAAAAACCATTATAAATATAAAAAATAATGAATTGTGGGAAAATTGATGCATGATGTAATTGTTTTTGTATATATTTATAATGGCTTTTTGTAACTGAGTTTGAATATAGTTGATAACGACTACTTAGATAGTGGAAAGTACTTTTATTAAATTATAGTAGATATTTGTTTTTAAAATATTATTTACTAGTACATATATAGACACATGGTATATATTAAACCTGTGTTTCAGTTATTGTATTAATTATTAATATAGGGTATAGGAGCACAGACTTTCACACCACCCACCTCTCTCCACTCTATCTAATAACACTGATACACCTAAACACATATATGCTGAAAAGATAAATAATCACCAATATTCGTATTTCATGCTAAACCAGCAATCATCAGTTGGTCCAGACTATCATTTTTACACACATATATAGTATAAGTGCTCAGATATATATTAAGATAGACTATCCTCATAGTTTAATGGACAGGCTTCAATCCACTCCACACTCCAACTCTTCAACCGTCCATCCAATTGAAAATCTGATGATGGAATGCTCAAAAGCCACCCTGAGGCTGAGATTATTGTCACACCCATGTTGACCTAAGGTCAATCTGAACCCCAAATGTACAGGACATAATCCATTTAATACATATGCAAGGATAGGCAGATATCTCTATAATGTAATAACTGAAACACAGGCTTGTTAAATACCTGTGGCTATATATATGTAATATAGGGTATAGGAGCACAGACTTTCACACCACCCACCTCTCTCCACTCTATCTAATAACACTGATACACCTAAACACATATATGCTGAAAAGATAAATAATCACCAATATACGTATTTCATGCTAAACCAGCAATCATCAGTTGGTCCAGACTATCATCTTTACACACATATATAGTATAAGTGCTCAGATATATATTAAGATAGACTATCCTCATAGTTTAATGGACAGGCTTCAATCCACTCCACACTCCAACTCTTCAACCGTCCATCCAATTGAAAATCTGATGATGGAATGCTCAAAGGCCACCCTGAGGCTGAGATTATTGTCACGCTCATGTTGACCTAAGGTCAATCTGAACCCCAAATGTACAGAACATAATCCATTTAATACATATGCAAGGATGGTCAGACATCTCTATAATGTAATAACTGAAACACAGGCTTGTTATATACCTGTGGCTATATATATATGTAATATAGGGTATAGGAGCACAGACTTTCACACCACCCACCTCTCTCCACTCTGTCTAATAACACTGATACACCTAAACACATATATGGTGAAAAGATAAATAATCACCAATATACGTATTTCATGCTAAACCAGCAATCATCAGTTGGTCCAGACTATCATCTTTACACACATATATAGTATAAGTGCTCAGATATATATTAAGATAGACTATCCTCATAGTTTAATGGACAGGCTTCAATCCACTCCACACTCCAACTCTTCAACCATCCATCCAATTGAAAATCTGATGATGGAATGTTCAAAGGCCACCCTGAGGCCGAGATTATTGTCACACCCATGTTGACCTAAGGTCAATCTGAACCCCAAATGTACAGGACATAATCCATTTAATACATATGCAAAAATGGGCAGACATCTCTATAATGTAATAACTGAAACACAGGCTTGTTATATATCTGTGGCTATATATATGTAATATAGGGTATAGGAACACAGACTTTCACACCACCCACCTCTCTCCACTCTATCTAATAACACTGATACACCTAAACACATATATGCTGAAAAGATAAATAATCACCAATATACGTATTTCATGCTAAACCAGCAATCATCAGTTGGTCCAGACTATCATTTTTACACACATATATAGTATAAGTGCTCAGATATATATTAAGATAGACTATCCTCATAGTTTAATGGACAGGCTTCAATCCACTCCACACTCCAACTCTTCAACCGTCCATCCAATTGAAAATCTGATGATGGAATGCTCAAAAGCCACCCTGAGGCCGAGATTATTGTCACACCCATGTTGACCTAAGGTCAATCTGAACCCCAAATGTACAGGACATAATCCATTTAATACATATGCAAGGATAAGCAGACATCTCTATAATGTAATAACTGAAACACAGGCTTGTTAAATACCTGTGGCTATATATATGTAATATAGGGTATAGGAGCACAGACTTTCACACCACCCACCTCTCTCCACTCTATCTAATAACACTGATACACCTAAACACATATATGCTATCTAATAACACTGATACACCTAAACACATATATGCTGAAAAGATAAATAATCACCAATATACGTATTTCATGCTAAACCAGCAATCATCAGTTGGTCCAGACTATCATCTTTACACACATATATAGTATAAGTGCTCAGATATATATTAAGATAGACTATCCTCATAGTTTAATGGACAGGCTTCAATCCACTCCACACTCCAACTCTTCAACCATCCATCCAATTGAAAATCTGATGATGGAATGTTCAAAGGCCACCCTGAGGCCGAGATTATTGTCACACCCATGTTGACCTAAGGTCAATCTGAACCCCAAATGTACAGGACATAATCCATAAATGGGCAGACATCTCTATAATGTAATAACTGAAACACAGGCTTGTTATATACCTGTGGCTATATATATGTAATATAGGGTATAGGAACACAGACTTTCACACCACCCATCTCTCTCCACTCTATCTAATAACACTGATACACCTAAACACATATATGCTGAAAAAATAAATAATCACCAATATACGTATTTCATTCTAAACCAGCAATCATCAGTTGGTCCAGACTATCATCTTTACACACATATATAGTATAAGTGCTCAGATATATATTAAGATAGACTATTCTCATAGTTTAATGGACAGGCTTCAATCCACTCCACACTCCAACTCTTCAACCGTCCATCCAATTGAAAATCTGATGATGGAATGCTCAAAGGCCACCCTGAGGCCGAGATTATTGTCACACCCATGTTGACCTAAGGTCAATCTGAACCCCAAATGTACAGGACATAATCCATTTAATACATATGCAAAAATGGGCAGACATCTCTATAATGTAATAACTGAAACACAGGCTTGTTATATACCTGTGGCTATATATATGTAATATAGGGTATAGGAACACAGACTTTCACACCACCCATCTCTCTCCACTCTATCTAATAACACTGATACACCTAAACACATATATGCTGAAAAAAATAAATAATCACCAATATACGTATTTCATGCTAAACCGGCAATCATCAGTTGGTCCAGACTATCATCTTTACACACATATATAGTATAAGTGCTCAGATATATATTAAGATAGACTATCCTCAGAGTTTAATGGACAGGCTTCAATCCACTCCACACTCCAACTCTTCAACCGTCCATCCAATTGAAAATCTGATGATGGAATGCTCAAAGGCCACCCTGAGGCCGAGATTATTGTCACACCCATGTTGACCTAAGGTCAATCTGAACCCCAAATGTACAGGACATAATCCATTTAATACATATGCAAGGATGGGCAGACATCTCTATAATGTAATAACTGAAACACAGGCTTGTTATATACCTGTGGCTATATATATGTAATATAGGATATAGGAGCACAGACTTTCACACCACCCACCTCTCTCCACTCTATCTAATAACACTGATACACCTAAACACATATATGCTGAAAAACTAAATAATCACCAATATACGTATTTCATGCTAAACCCGCAATCATCAGTTGATCCAGACAAGCCTGTGTTTCAGTTATTACATTATAGAGATGTCTGCCCATCCTTGCATATGTCTTAAATGGATTATGTCCTGTACATTTGGGGTTCAGATTGACCTTAGGTCAACATGGGTGTGACAATAATCTTGGCGTCAGGGTGGCCTTTGAGCATTCCATCATCAGATTTTCAATTGGATGGACGGTTGAAGAGTTGGAGTGTGGAGTGGATTGAAGCCTGTCCATTAAACTATGAGGATAGTCTATCTTAATATATATCTGAGCACTTATACTATATATGTGTGTAAAGATGATAGTCTGGACCAACTGATGATTGCTGGTTTAGCATGAAATACGTATATTGGTGATTATTTATTTTTTCAGCATATATGTGTTTAGATGTATCAGTGTTATTAGATAGAGTGGAGAGAGGTGGGTGGTGTGAAAGTCTGTGCTCCTATACCCTATATTACATATGTATAGCCACAGGTATATAACAAGCCTGTGTTTCAGTTATTGTATTAATTATTGTATTGTTTTTCGAAGACTTAATATATATTTGTTTATAATTAGAATACAGACAATGATTACTAATTTATATATATATTCTACTATATGTATTTTACTATGTACGTATATATTTTTTATATTTATTCCACTTCGTGCTAGTCCACCTATAAAATAATTATCTAGGAAACAAAAAAACAAACCCCTAGGAATAAATATAAAAAATATATATGTGTAAGATATATATGTATATAGCAAAATATATATAATAGAATATATATATATATATACAGTTTTTTTGGTATGTACATATACAATAGCATATTTTTATTGTTTTTTGATATATTTTAATATATAATAATAATGTGTGTATGGTTTTAGTTTTTTAAAATAAGTTTTTTGTGAAAGAATTTTTTTACTATTTTTTATACAAAGTTTTGTAAATACAGTATATATATATATTTTATACAAATTTTTATAAAGATTTTTAGCCTATAGGAAGTAGTTTTGTTGTCTGTTACGTAACTAACTGTCTATATTATTTTAGCACTTAAATTCTGGAAATAGCCATTTTGCTTTCTGATGAAAATCAGTTTGCTGGTTGAAATATTAAAGCAGTTTTTTTTTTTAAGTGTCATAGCATCGGCCGGGACGCGAACCCGCAACCCAGGCAACTGCCTGCAAGTGCAAGGCAGTCGCGCTGACCTCTCGCCCACCAATGCAAGACTAAAGCAGTTTTATAGAGAAGTAATTCTGTGTTTTTATTATATATATATAAGCATTTAGGACAAACTCAAAGAAATATTATGATTGAAAAAGAAATAAGAGAAAAATATTTTTTTATTTTATAATAATAAAATAATTGAAGAAAAGAGATCCAATAGAGGAGATGTAAGAATAAATAACAATTATACTAAAAAAATAATACAAAGAAATAAATTGGATTGATATTTACTTAAAAGGTAATTTTATCCCTTTGGAATTTTATAATGATAATATAGTATGTGGGGAAAATGTGATAACAATAAAATTTAGAAATATTTTTGATTTAAAAAATATAAAATACGCAAATAAATTTATAAAAGAAATGATATGAATAGGCTTTTTAGGAGTTTTTTTAAAGTGCCATAGCATCGGCCGGGACGTGAACCCGCAACCTGGGCAACTGCCTGCAAGTGCAAGGCAGTCGCGCTGACCTCTCGACCACCAATGCAAGACGGCTTTTTAGGAGTTTGTGTTCAAAAGTTAGAATCATGATTTATAAAAAATATCTGAAAATTCAACCTTAATTGAATAAATAATTATTAAAACAATATTTTATTAATTAGTATTAAAATTAAAAAAAATAATTCCATTGGATTTGAACCCAGAATCCAATACCAGATTCCAACCATCTTTCCAAAGATAAATAAATGTTATAAACAATGAGGATTGCCAATTCCTCAACAAGCTTTGTGATAAATGCTTAGCCAGAGCCAGCACTTAAAATATCTCTGTCATGAACCTCTCCAAACCCCTGACCATGGTTTCATGCTCTGGCACTCCTCAGAGTACGAAACCATGGTCAGGGCTGTCTCTGGCTAAGCATTTACCACAAAGCTTGTTAAGGAATTGGCAATCCTCATTGTTTATAACTTACAAGCTTAAGAGAATAGGGTCATGTGATCTAGGACCCTTATTTTGACTATGCTTGTGGTTAAACACCTGTAGAGGTCCCTACTATCACATTTTACACACATATTCTAGAGGTTATAACCTCAGTAAATATTAAATGTTCATTGTAAATTGAATCTAAAAAAAAAAAAGATGTCACATCAAGTATATATTTTGATGACATGTTCTTCTTCCTTACACCCACAATGCCTATTAAAATTTTTCACTGTGCACATGCTTTCAAAAAGGTTGGCTACCATTGGCATAAATGATAGTATTAATAAAAATGTAATTTAAAAATTTTTTTTTAAATGATTAATTTATAGATTGATTTTTAATGATAATCATTTGCTGGGGCGCAGGTGTGGAAGAATTTTTTGATAGAAATGTTTTGAATTTGTTATTAAATAACTAAATGGTAAAAGTATGTCAGGAAGAAATTTCTTGCAGAATGTTTGTATTTTTATGAAAGAACTACAGATTATGAGAATAGAATTAAAATTTGGAACTTTAGTTCAATCATGCACACTCACCATCATGATACTAATCATAAAATATTGTTTGATGATACAAAAGTCATCTTTTATTATAAAATCAAAATAGTGGTCAAACAAATGTTTTGGTTAAACATTTTGAATCTGAAGCTATCAATATTATAAGAATTTGAAAGTTGATTGGCAATTGTATTAAATTGAAAGTTGTTAAATGTGTATATTTATGTTTTGTTAGTAATTTTTATTTGAACAGGTCTTGTTTAATAGATGTAATCATGGTTGTGATAATATAAATTTAATTTTTTAAATATTTTTATCGCTATATTTTTATTCTATTTTGATAGTTATACATATTTATTATTATAATGTGATTTACAATGTCAAATTTTTTTCAATCAATCCTTTGAAAATATCCACTTCAGATAAATACCTTAATAATTATTACTAAATTATTTATTTATTAACCTAAAAATTATATTATTCCTAGTTCTAAGCAAACTTAAACATTAATTAGAGATTAATATATCTATTTTAAATTAAGCAAAACATATGGAATAACTCAACGTTATCTTTTTTTTTCCATGTAAAATAGTTTTTAGAATATACTTAAACCATTCACTTCTCCACAAAATCTTGAAACGAATAAATAAAAACATTTGAAAAAGATAAATGATTCCAGATATACATGTAAGTAAACTTTCTTAGGGATCAGTTGATCCTTTCAGATGTTTTTATCCATAACACTTTTACAAAGTATGGTGGGATTAAAGATTTAAGAAAGTCTAAAAAATATATTGTGCATGAGAAAAAAGATGAATTATTCCATGTTTTTACATTCAATTAAAACACAGAGATATTAATCTTTAACCGAGAATTAAAATTTATATCTGTGCCAGAAATGATATGGTAATCTCTAGCCTAATAATAGATTAGTATTAATAGTTATTGCATACATCTGAAGTAGATGAGGTCAAAATTGTGAGCTCAGAAAGGCTGCCATTTGTGAATCCAATTGTAATAATAAAATATTTACATATAAAAATGATAAACATGCATAAGAGATTGTAATGTGGGATGGCTGAAAAGCTCTGTTTCAGTATGAACTGCATCTTATGTACATGATTAAGAATGTAGGGTATATTGAGTTTCAGCTATAATATACATTCATATAATGAATTAGGATTAACTATTCTTATCATTATTAGTATAGGTAATTGAAATTCACTCTAGTTACAGTAGATGCCAATACTATTAATAAAAGGAATGATACTGTCCTTATACTTGCCTTTTGTTCTATTTGTAGAGAAATGTTGTAAACATCTAGTCTAGGACAGAAATTTTATATCAATCCAAGAAGTTTTTTCCTAAATATTTAATCTGATTGATATATATTTTTTAAATTAACAAATCTGAAATTACTTTTAGTTTAAATCTTGTCAACAATAAACCTATTGATGAAATAAATAATATTTATTTTATATAGTATCTATTATTTATTTCTAACATGTTAGGATTACTTCCCAATAACATTGCTTTTGTAGATAATAGAAATATCCTTTGCCTAAAGAAATTAAACTGTTCTTTTATCTTTTTACTGATGTAATTATCATATACTGTAGTTGGAAGGCATTTCAATTATCTATACTAGCAATAATATCATGAGTTAATCCTAACACATTAAAGATTGTAAATTCTATAACTATTACTTATTTCATCAATAGATTTATTACTAAGATTTTAATTGAAAGTAATTTTAGATTTATCAATTAAAAATATCAATCAAATTAAATGATTAGAAAGACATTTATTAATTGATATAAAAATTATTCCTTCTAGCTTATCTTTTTTGTAAATAGTAAATGAGGCAGGTATAAAGACGCTATCGTTATTTCTACAGATAGAATTGTCATAACTAGAGGGCATTTCAATTATCTATACTAACAGTGATATCATTACAAATAAATAATACTCACTGTAAATGTAATCCATATTACTTATTTTATCAATTGACTTATTGTTGGCAAGATTTATTATTTAAAATGTATGGTACTTTGGTATTATTCCTGCTATGATGTATTATACCAGTGATGTTTGTATCCGGTGATATTTATTCAAAGTCATGGCAACCAAGAATAATGGCATAACTAATCCATGTCAAATATACTGATGATTTCCTTTCCATTTTAGGAGATATTAAACAGTTGAGTTCACCACAGTGACTTTTCTTTACCCACCACAATATAATACATCTCTCACATCATTTGTAAGTAATATGATTTTATATTTAAAAATATACATTTACAGTTAAAATTTTATAAATAAAAAAAGTTTAAATATAACATTAAACTGACTGCTAAAACTTTGTTATAGCTTGCCATTTAAAAAAAACATTTTAGGATTCTTTTCCGCATTTTTCCTTTTCCATAATGAATATATCTATTATTGTAAATAATATATTTTTTTTAGTTTTGAAGTTTGGTATTACACATGCTGGTATGCCAGAAGAGGGGAAGGATGGCTGTGATGACACAAAGAGTCATAATAAAAATTCACAAAAAGCATCATGTAAATATATTAAAATTTATTAAGCACTAGAGGATGAAAGTCTCTCCAAGTTCAATAAATTTTCTCTGATATTCAGCTTCTCTTCTCCACATCACCCCTGCACACTTTCATATTTCATCCATCCATTTCACATGTGGTCTTTTTTGATCTTTCACAATCTCTTGGAATCCAGTTTAAAATTTCAATTGTCTATCTATTATCATATCTTCTAGCAATATGTCCAGGCCAAGACCTCTTTAGTCTTTTAATTTTTTCAATGAGGTCAGTAACACCTGTTTGTTCTCTTACCCATATATTACATTTTTGATGTCTTCTCCTTACATCAAACATGCATCTTTCCATACTTCTTTGAATGGTTTGAAGTCTTTGTATTGCTCTTCTATTAAGTGTCCAAGTTTCAGATCCATAATTAAGAACTGGTTAAACATATTTACCTTTTCAAACACATATGCATATTTGTTTTAGTATACCAAAAGCACTCCAACCAAGTTTAATTCCATGATTAATTTCATCTATTATGTTTCCATCTGTATTAATAATCTGACCAAGGTATTTGTAATTGTTAACTTCTGCTAACTCATCATAATCAATATTTTTATATTTTGAAAAAATCCATATATATATATATATATATATATATATATATATATATATATATAAAATATATATATATTGTAATGGGCACACATGCTGTTTCATTATTTTTTTTAAAAAATTAGACATTAAAAATAAAAGTTTGGAAATAAAAACCTTTTTTAAGAATTAAAAATTGAAAATTAAACATCATCTTAAATCATATATATATAAAATCGCACAGATGAAAAAAAAATATTAAAAGAAAAGTATTAAAAAAGAAAAGTTACTTTAAAACTAAATATTAAGAAAAACTTAAAAGATTTAAAGATAAAAAAAAATGTACAATAAATTAATTAATGCTATTGTGTAAAATGGAAATGATTATTTTTAATTAGTTAAAATAAACTAGCCCTTGGGCATCTCAAAATGTATAATTAAGTCAGATAGGAGAGAAAAAAACAATAGGAATAGAATGGCCAATGAAAGAAATCCCTCAGGAAATGGACCTCAGCAAAAGGATCATCATCATCATGACATAGTGTCCATTCGATCCAAAAGTTTAATATAAAAGAAAAAGTTTGGAAATAAATAAAGAGATGTGAAAAAAGATGTGATAGAGAGAAGTGTGAGATGTGTTAAGTCAGAGAGAGTTGAAGCAGAAGGGATTGAAAGATGGACTTTCAATTCCTTCAGTTTTTCTATAAAAATGACAGTTTTCCCATATTGTGGACCACAGGCTATCAGGGCCTGGAAATAAAATACCAGTTAAAGTAAAGGACCTCCGGATGAATCAATAAAATGGCCAACAGCATACCAGTCTACCCAGGACATCAGAACAATTAACATTGGATCCTAAATAGTAAGCAACTGTTAAAGATGAACTTTTTAAAACCGTAAAAACTATATATATATATATATATATATATATATATATATATATATATATATATATAACTAATGAACCTTATTTCTAAAACATTCCAGTATTTGAAAACAGTAAGAACTCTAAATTCTAAACTTTTCAATATTTAAATAGAAATAGAATTTCCTATCTGACTAAATTATTTATTAATTATTTTTATTGAATGTATTTTTTTATTTTAAATCATTTCCATTAATTTATTTTTTTCCATTCTTTTAAGTTTTTATTATGATTTTTTTGTTTTTTCTGTTAAGCTAAACTTTTAATTAAATTATGTTAAATTTAAGTCAAGCATGAATGGCTGGATAGATTCGTAAAGTTAAGTTAGTTTAAGGGAGGGTAAATTTTAGGTTATTTGTTTCGTAGTTAAATTGGATTAATAGATTGGATATATTGGCATAATTAGTAAATGTAGTATGAAGATCCGCTACATGCAGGATCACATTATATGCCACACTTGGACAAAAAAAGTCCCATTTCATACTGACCATCAGAAGCAGATGATATTCTCTGCTCCTTGGATTACCCCTTTAGCCTATGGAATGGGATAGTAAGATGGCAAAAAGGACCACAATCCCTTCCTATGGAGTTTTATTGTTCTTCTCACCAGACAGACATAACATTCCTGTAATGGATGAGAGACAATTTCTTCTCTATAACCATGCTGTTCAGATGTGCATTCCTGACAGTATGGTATTGTGCTGTCGTATTCATGCTGCAGTGAATACATTGATATATGAGATAGATTGGTGTTGGTTCGACCGAGAACTTTTGGCCTAAGATTAAATCAGGGTAGAATATTTTGTTTCCAAATGCAATCTATGTAGTCTATTCATACTCGACACTCAAACAAAATATTATTAAATTCATTTGTGTGAACTTCTAAAATAAAAGTTAAAATGTAAATTTAATTCTAAAATAAAAAGTTAAATTGTAAATTAAAATCTAAAGTAAAGTTATAATGTTTTATAAAAAAATTAAAGCTATACTAAAATAATTCTAAATTGTATATATGTTTAATAAATATTTGCTGTGTGTTATTACTGGCAGTGGCTTCTTTTATTTTTTTTATATTAAAAATTATCTCTGTTGCTCCGCAAGCTAGTGGCTTGGGCTGACAGTTGGAATAAAATATATATATATATAAATTTGGATCTTAACTTACATATCTGCCTACTATATAAAATTTCCAGGTTCCAATATCCTGGTGGCACCCTGTATTGCAGATACAGTAAGACGCTAACTTCCAACATCTTCCCTGACTAATATATATATATATATATATTATTTGATTTATAATTTAAAATGAGAAAATATATTATTTTACTTTTTTTTAAAATGCTGTTATTTTCTTTTTACTTTTTAGCCAGGGATAATCTTAAAAAAAAATCTTGTTAATTTTTAAAATGTGCAAATTAATTTACCTGCAGGAAACCTGGTACCATCAATCTGTCATGTGACCGCAGTTCTGCAAAATTAATTATAGTAGCTTATTCAATGCGAGTACAAAAATGAAATGTTTACGCAACTATTTATTAGTTCCTAAATGTTAAAATTGTGTGTAGGTTAAATGTTAATTTTTAATTTTAAAAATAACAAACTTTAAATGAAAGAAAACATGATCAATAGAAAGCTAATAATGGATTTTTCTGCAGCAAACCTCGCTTCTAAGCAAATGCAATAGAAGAGTAAAATTTAATGTATAAACCCCTAATTTGTCACTAATGGAGAGATCTAGGAATGCCCAAATTTGATTTTGCCAGGGTGGAGAAATTCAATGACCATCTGCACCAAGGGCATCATGGATGATTAACACATCCAATGCTGGACAACTCAGTCTGGAAGAAAATTGGTAGTATTTCTTGGTACCTATCTATTTTAAAAACTTATAATATTTAAATGAAGCCTGCTATAATGATCGTTCGTTAAATTATAAATTTTCAATTACTTAAAATTCTATTTTTTATTCTAATTATTTTATTTCATTTCTAAATTCATATTATGATATGCCATAATTTAAGAGCAGAGAATAACTAATTTAGTATTATAGTATTCCCGCCATCCACCATTTTTTGTTTTAATTCTTCATACTGTTAGTTAGACACCAATTTCTGTTTTTGTATTTTATAGCTAATTTTATTTTTTAAATAGTATATTTTTGACAAGTACTTATTCAGAGGAATTTTTTTTAAAGGTTTGTGAATTATTATTATATCTGTTAGCTAGAATATGTCCAGGAATGATCGGGGGGTGGGTGTATATGTTTGTTAGACACCAATTTCTGTTTTTGTATATTATAGCTACTTTTATTTTTTCAATAGCTATGAGCTCATTGTTATCTATATTTAATTACTTAATAAGCATTAATCTGTTATTATGGTTTGTGAATTATTATACTCCTCATCATTATAGGGTTGAAAGTCAGGTATTTTTTTAAAACTGTACTGCATTACTGCCATTAATTTGGCTTCATTAATTTTTTTTAAGATTTAATATGTTTTTGTTTAGTTTCATAGACTTTTATTATAGTTTTTTAAATTTTATTTCATAGGCTTTTGAAAATAGCATTCATGATTTTTTTGTTTTTTGTAATTTTCATTTTGTTTATTCTTGAGCAAATTCTTTGTGTGTGTGTATGTGTGTGTGTGGGGTGTTTTATATATTAGACCAATTTCTGTTTTTATAATTTGAATTTTATAGCATTTTGACTTCTTTTTGATTTGTATTTTAAAAGGATTTGTTTGATTTTTAATTTTTCCATTTGTTTGCCTTAGGTGCTTTAACTTTACATCAATTTCAAAGATCTTTGGATAGAAATATGTGTGGGAAGAAGGGGGTTGAGGATTTGTTTTACTTGTTTGCCTTAGGTGTTTTAATTTTTCTATTTCTTGCTTCAGGCATTTTAATTTTACATCAATTTTAGTGATTTATGCATTTTAATTTTCCATTGATTTCACCAATTTTTGCATTTTAATTTTCCATCAATTTCAGCAATTTTTAATTTATCACTTGCAGGCTTCTTGATGGTACTGCAGCATTGCCTAGCAGCCACAGTATGCACAACCAACAACTACCAAATAAAATTATTAAAACTGGGAGAGAATAAAGCAGCAATGAAATAAAACTAACAAACATGCACACACTAACATTCTGGCAAAGAGAAAATGTCTACCAATCATCCATTCACTGCAGAGAGGATGTAAATTCTTTCTTTTGGTTATTTTTTTTTTGATGTAACTTAGTGGATATGAAGCAGTACATATCACCAAGCATACATATTTGCTTCATGTTTGCTTGGATTATAGCCTATTTCCCATCATACAAAATTTTATTTCTCAATATCCACACACATTAGTAATATGCTCATGTGTGCATGTGCAATTTTACATTTTAAATTTAAAAGTTGATTGTTTTAAGTCATGCTATTTTTTTAAAAAGCATCTTTTTAAAAGAATAATCAATTAAGTAAAGAAATGTTAATATATTGCATACAATGGGAGGAAGGTAGGAAGCCATTATAGGAGGGAGGGTAGTACTGTATTTCCATATCTATAGATACAATCAGCTGTAATAGTTACAGTTGAACACTTATATACATTTGAGGGTATTAAATGAAAAGCAAAAAACAATGGCAAGGAAGCCAATTTGGCTCCACACAAGGCACAAGGAAGTAGAAAACTAATGGAATGTTAATTAAAAGCAAAAGCAGGACTAAATCCAGTAAAAATTAAAAATCAAGCTTCTGGCATAAAAATAGGTATATAAGCATGGAAGAGAGCACTGTGTAAAAAAAAAAAGACAATCATAAATTTGGCACAAGAACCTATTTAGACCACAAGATCTTATATGTTCGGTAAAATTTTCTCATTAGTTATCATGCTTAATATTCTGTTTATTACTCTTCTATTATACATGAAAAAAAATGTTAAAAGTACCTGCTATTATGTGAAAGTAGATGGGTGTTGGTTTGTCCATGGTCATCAGTGAAGTTTGGCATCCAGAAAAGTTCTATCTACATCCTACCATCTCCATGAAAGTCCAAAGGCAATGAATATGTATACCCATCTGCACAGAAGAAGTCCCAAAAGTCATTATCATTTTGCTGGTAAAATACTTTAATTTTATTCAAAGGTTTATAACTGTAACTCAATTTTTTTAACATATTTTCTTCAGCTAGTCTTAACTTAATAAATTGTATATAGTATTTATCATTGATGTTAAATCTACTGGTTTTAATTGTTTAGCAAATTAGAAACTATTTTTGCATTTTTATTTATATTACCTTGAATGATGGAGGGAGTTAAAATTTAAATCATTAACAGTGTTTATGCTTCTCTGTTCTCAATGCCCCAAGGGAAGGAGCGAGTTGAGGAGACACTAAATTTAGCACTGTAAAATTTTAAAGTAATAACAATATATTTAAATTGATTTTTTTTGGGGGGGGTTTTCTTACTTTTAGTTCCTCTCCTCATCAAATCAAATAAAGTTATTTTTAAATTTTTTAGAATTATGTAAAGAATTAGTGAAGGATGGTGAGCGTATTCTCATTCACTTATATTTATATATATAATTTTTGTTTATCATGATGCTCTATAAATATAACCCAACCGATGAACTAGAAATTAATTTATAATTGAAGATACCTGTAATAAAAATAATATATTAATTCTGTTTAAGTTTTACTTCATGTCCTGCTAAAGTTAATAATTGTATTTTATTAAAATGATCCTATGTAATGAAAACTAATATTAAAGCTGTCATATTTATAATTCAAGATTCCATTACATAAAAGTAATAGTAATAAAATTATTGAGATATATGTATTGCATTGCTTATCAATGCAGTATATGTAAATTAATCCACAATTTATGAATAGGCAATGTAAGAAGTAATGAAGGTAATTAATCTTTCCTGTACTTTAAATGTTATATTGTTAGATTTCCAAGTTTAAGATAATCAAAAGAAGTTAATGTGAATGGGTTCTAGTTATAAGATAGTCAGTCATACATGGTTAACTAGGTATGCTCATTTGTTATATCAAAATAAGTTTCATGATGTTTATTATTAGTGTAGGTGAAAGCTTTAATAATTTATTGTTCATCTTTCTGTACATTGCATTCCTACTTCTTTATATGTGTTGCAGTGGTCATATTATTATTGCATTTGTTATCTCTGCTTATTGCATGGTTCACTCATCTTCATATAGTCACTGCAAGTACAGGCTATACTTCTTCCTGCATGCCTGGTTTCCTAATCAAGTATTAGCATTGGTCTAGGTTGTACGATGGAGGTGAAGACTTATCATCACCCTAAATGCTAGATTTACCACATTTTCTTCATTGGAATGCACCCTTAGTTGGAAGCAGGAGTACTCCTGCATCCAGAGACATCCATCCTTAGTTGTGAATCATACCATCAGATGGCTAAGCTGAACATTCTTACATTTGCTTACCATTGGCAGTATTTACATAGAGTAGTGCTGCAATGTATAAGAAATGTCTATCTGTGTAGCCTTCACCTGTGCTCATAAGCAACCCTGGGTAGCCTTAAAATTGAACCTATCCACAATTGTCTCATTTAACAAAATAAATATGTAATAGATTGTTAGATTCTGACCTATAAAGGGCTGATAGTTTTCACACCTGCAGTACAAATTAAATAGGGCACAGATTATTGCTGTAAGCTGCCACTACCTTCTGTAATACTATGTAAAATAAGTAGATTATCTTAATCCAATAATTTGTAAGTTACTGTATCCATTACTTTAGTTTCTGTAATAAAACATATTATCATTGTTAATTAAACCTGTGTCATCATTGCGAGTCAGAACTATTAAGTAATTATTATACATAATTCAGCAAAGTTATTCATCATTTGCCAAAACAAACACATCTATGGTTTTGTACATGACAAATATAGTATTTCACTTTGTAGAATTATAGAAATAGTCAAATTCTAAAATCATGTCAATAACTGTAAGGTAAATAAATTAATGTAGGGCCTTAATGAGTGTTAGTGTACGGTAAGGTTGCAAGTTGTGAGAACCCTGAGAAAGAGTCTGTATTCGACCCTGACCTTGTTGCACTGTATGAAGAAGGGAAGCTGTGTGAAGTCAAGGATATTAATTAAGTGGCTGAGACCAGGAAGCCTAGGTAGAGGTTTAAAATAGGAGCATGAGGTAGCCTTATGTCTGCTTGTTGGGAGTCCCTGCCTGGCATTTTGGTCTTGTTGACTGATTACGCAATCTTGATCATTAAAATATATAATATCATTACATTTATTGATCACTAATACTTTGGAAATCTTTAATTCTCAAGCCTTCCTAGATTATTGGACATTTAATATCAATAGCAGAAATGAACTTTTGAAGCTTAATATATATTAATAAAGTATTACTCTACATTAGTATACCACTTAAACAAATAATAAAAGAAAAAAACTAACTTATAATATATAATATGATTAATTCTGAATAGATTACCTATTTCAATCCATCATTTCTTTTCTTTAACCGAAAATTAGCTCCATGAAAATACATGATATTTTTTGGTGGCTCCATCTTTTTTAAAATTATCATTTTGTTGTGGTTATTGTTGCCAAATTAATTTCCCAACACAGTATTCTCTGGCATAGATGGTTTTTTAATATTTTAAATAGCATTTATTATTTTATTTTTTAAAAATAATAAGTATATTCTTAATTTTCCTGTACATCATATTATATATTTTTTAAAATGTTTAGAAAAATATTCAAGCTAATTTAAAAATTAGGTTTCTTGTACTCAGTCTTCTCTCATTGTTTTTGTTTTTTTTAAGTGTCATAGCATCGGCCGGGACACGAACCCGCAACCCGGGCAACTGCCTGCAAGTGCAAGGCAGTCACACTGACCTCTTGACCACCAATGCAAGACATTCTCTCATTGCTAATTTTTATCAATCCCTACATTCCTGCATATTGATTGAGATCTAACTTCATTTTAATCTTTTTCTAAAAAAAATTAAAAATATTTAAAAAAAAAACTTAACTTTCTGATGCATTCTGATTTAAAGATATGCATTTGATTCTAATCTTTTTAATTTTGCTACATATTCTTTAAAAAGATTTTAGTTGTTTTTGTAAGTTTTTAAAAGCTTTTTATTAAAAATTACTTATAATTTTCCAAGTATAGATAGCAATCAACCAAAGCATGACATTTGCAAATATCACTTTTTTTATTTATAAAATATATTTTTTTCCCTTTTATAACAAAACAAATGATTTAGATACTTTATTACAAAAGGAGTTTGCTATTGACTGAAAACAGATCCTTTGATTCCTCTTGGAGGCTTTAAAGGAACTGAGCAGGGCAAATTCCTAATGTCCATTTTATACATTCTTGTCATTGCAGCTGTTATTACTATATGAATATTCATATAGTATACGAACATGGGTGGGCTGTTGACCAACATGCATCAGCCAGGGTGGTGAGTTTATTGGCTTTTTACCTCCGAGTTTAAGATTAAGAAACACCATGGTCTTTCTTTTCAGTTGCATGATAAGGCAAAATGAAAGTTTGTGTAAATGATAAATATTTTTCCAATATATACAATTATGACAGACAAAAATAAATCATGGCCCTTATTTCCAGGAGGCTGTAAAGTCACCAACCAAGGCAGCGGTTGGTGGCTGAAGGTGGAGGGTGCTAAGAATCCCCTGATTGCGGACTCAGGCTGCCATTTGATGATAACTTTTATTTAGGTACTTACAACTGCAGATCACTTTCAAGTGAAGGAAGATTGCAAGAATTAGAAGAACTGTCTTATATTAAATGGGACATTATTGGACTTTGTGAAGTTAGAAGAAAAGATGAAGAGACAATTGATTTAAAAAGTGGACATGTACTCTATTATAAAGGTACAAATATTGGAAATACAAGTGGAGTAAAATTCATTATAAATAAAAAGTGGAAGAACAACATTGTGGATACAACTTAATAGCAGATACCAAATGCAGATAATTCAGGTTTATGCCCCAACAAGTTTTCATAATGATGAAGGAGTAGAGGATTTTTATATGGATGTACAAAAGGCTTTTGATCAGAGTAAACAACATTTTAAAATTGTTATGGGAGACTTTAATGCTAGAATTGGGAAACAAATGAAAGATAAAAGTGCTGTAGGTAATTTTGATTATGGTAATAGAAATGACAGAAGTCATAGACTTGTGGAGTTTGCAGAAATAGAAAAACTTTATATTATGAATTCTTTTTTTGAAAAAAATGTTAAAAGGATGTGGACATGGAAGCATCCAAATGAAGGTACAGCAGAATTGGATTATATTTTGATTAACAGAAAATACATGTTTCAAGATTGTAATGTTCTTAATAAATTTAACACAGGGAATGATCATCAATTAGTAAAATGTAAGATACGTGTCAATGCAAAACTAGAAAGTCAAAAATTATTAAAAAAAAACAATATTTACAGTTGATATTCCTTATCTTCAGAAACATTCTAATGAATTTAAATTAGAACTTACACATCAGTTTTAAATATTAATAGATTTTGAACATGATTCAGATTTGAATGAAATTAATATGAAAATAATTGATACACTTTTAAAAACTGCAACAAAGATAGCTGGTAGAAAAAAGGGTTCTCATCTGATCCTTCGTGTCAGCCGTGGGTGGCGCTATTTCTAGCTAAATTTCTAGAAATATGCCATTTCCACAGCTGCACCCAAGCCTTTAAGCATTCTTTCTAAAATAAATCCTAGAAAGATTGTTAACTTGGAGTTAAGTCTTGTTTCTACACTAAAAGATAGAGTGTTAACTCGGAGTTAAGTCTGCTTTCTACGATAAAATCTAGAAAGAGTGTTAACTCGGCTTAGCGGCTAATGGTATGGCTTTTTCCTGATGCTAAAAGCAGAGGAAAATGACATAGTTGTTTGTGTCACGCACTATATCGTAATGCTGTGTTATGTATTTGATGTAACAATATCATATGAGGGTGGGTTAATTTGATCATGTCAAAAGTATTTAAATTTTCATTGGGACCTTTTTTTTAAAGATGAATTGATGTACTGTTACCTTTTAACAATTTAAACAGTGTCATGATTGTTCCTTGTAAAGCTATAAGCCTCCTAAATTCTCGATTAGGGTGGGGTAGCATAAAATTTTTAAACGATCACGCATTGAGTCACATTTTAGCGAGAAATTTTCCGAGACCAAGAAGATGGCTAATTCAAACAACAGAAAAACTTGAAAAGATGGGAATTGCCAGACAGGGAAGCCGGCGCTGGAATATGTCTACAGCAGGAAAAAAAACATCCTGCTGCTGAAAGAAAAGATTGGATTGTGCAGCAAATATATGCAGATTTGAGGTCCAAAAACATCTTTCGACTGTCATTTGTAAGTCTCGTTGTGGCTGACGGAAATGTTCACTTCATAAAGGCAAGCTTGTTTGAGGGATTCCAAATAGCCTTCGTCAAATGTCAAAAATAAAAGAAGTAACTTCAATTTTTATTTTAAACATACATCCCTTCTTCTCCCAATAATTGTTGTCATCGGCAATCAAATGTCAAATAAAAGAAGTAACTAAAATTTTTTTTTAAACATAGCCCAAAAAACCATTCTTCCCCCAATAATTGTTGTCGTCAGCAATCAAACGGTCAAATAAAAGAAACGTCATTAATTATTCTTTAATCGTATAGAAAAAAAACCCCTCCCACTAATTGTTGTCGGCAATCAAATGTAAACCAATCAATGTAAGACCGTAAATTATTAGTTAAACATAACCCAAATTACTATTTGAACATACACCGAAAAAGACCCACTCTTGTCAATCAAAATTAAAGAAACAAGAACTATTATTGTCCCATTGTCAAACCGAATATTATTTGGGAAAACGCAAATAATTTATAAACGAAAAAAAAAGAAAGTCAAATCGGTTGTCAATCAAATGGTAACTGATAAAAGTCACTTAAATTTTGATTTCAACATACACACAAACAAAAAAAAAAAAAAAACGCAAAACCCTTTCTCCCACTAATTGTTGTCGGCAATCAAATGTCAAAAATAAAAGTAATGTACAATTATTCTTTAATCGTACACAAAAACACCCCTCCCACTAATTGTTGTCAGCAATCAAATGTAAAGTAGTAAAATTAAGGTGAAGCAATTATTTTTTAAACATAACCCAAATTACTATTTGAATATACACCAAAAAAAGACCCGCTCTTGTCAATAAAAATGAAAGAAACAACAACTATTATTGTCCCATTGTTAAAAATATTAGGTTTTGGGGAAACCAAAACCATAATTTATAAACGAAAAAAAAAAAAGTCAAATCGGTTGTCAATCAAATGTAACCGATAAAAGTAACTTCAATTTTGATTTAAACATACACAAAAAAAAACAACCCCTTTCTCCCAATAATTGTTGTCGGCAATCAAATGTAAAATAAAAGGAAGATAAATTAGTATTTAATCATCACCCCAAAACACCCACCCCTCTCACTAATTATTGTCAGCAATCAAATGTACACTACCACTAAAAGTAATGTAAACTACTATTCTTTAAACGGTTACACCCCTTCTCCCAATAATTGTTGTCTACAATCATACACACAAAAAAACACCCCTTCTCCCAATAATTAGTGTCGGCAATCAAATGTAAACCAATCAAAATAAGACCGTAACATTATTTAAACGTAACCCAAATTACTATTTGAACCTACACCAAAAAACACCCTCTTGTCAATAAAAATTAAACAACAACTATTATTGTCCCATTGTCAAAAATATTTATTTGTACAAGCAAAACCATAATTTATAAATGAAAGGAAGTCAAATCGGTTGTCAATCAAATGTAAACTGATAAAAGTAACGATTTTAATTTTTATTTAAACATACACACACACACACAAAAAAAAACACTTCTCCCGATAACTGTTGTCGGCAATCAAATGTAAACCTATAAAAGTAACGTAAATTATTATTTAATCGTACACAAAAACACCCCTCCCACTAATTATTGTCGGCAATCAAATGGAAACCTATCAAAGTAATGTCAATTATTATTTAAAGATCCATCAAAAAAAAAACCTGTTCTCTCTTAAATTTTGGCAATCCAATTTTACAAAAACAGTAATACTATTTAAAAAAAAACACAAATTACTATTTGAACACACACCAAAAAAGATTCTCTTGTCAATAAAAATTAAAAAAAACAAACAACTATTATTATACCATCGTCAAAAATATTATTTGGGAAAAATAATTCAGAAATGAAAAAAAGTAAACTTTGTAAACAAACAAAAAAAAAAGTCAATATTAATAGAGAATCGCTAGCCCGGGAACATTATAGTAATGTGTTTTTGGTTAGAAATCGCGCCACCCGTGGCTGACATGAAGGATCAGATGAGAACTGGAAAAAGCAGCAATTGACCAATAAAATTTCTATTGGGACTAGAAAATTTAAAAAGAAAAGAAGGAATATCGAGATATACAAAAATGATGCATTAAAAAGAATTGAATATTTCAAATTTTATAAAATTGTGCGGAAAAGAGTTGAAAATGATATAAGAAAGTATAACTGTGAACTAGCAAGGAAAGCTGTAGAAGAGAATAAAAGTCCTAAGAATGTAAAACAACATTTTGGTGTTGGTAGGAAATTTATATCTGCAATAAGAAAAAAGATGGAATTATTACTAAAAAGAGAGATGACATCATGAAATGGGTAGAAGACTTTTATCAAGAATTGTATAGTAATAAATCTCCTATATCTATGACATCTTTTGAATTGCCCAGAATTTTAAATGAAGAAGTGAGACATGCAATTAAATGTATGAAGAAAGAAAAGACTCCAGGTAATGATGGAATTATAATTGATCTATTAAAAGAAGCAGGTGAAGAAATAGAATTTTTTTTAGAAAAGTTATATACCAAATGTCTAAATGATAAAGATGTACCCGATGATTGGAAGAATGCATTATTAATATTAATATTTAAAAAAGGTGAGAAAGAAGATATTAGCTTTTTATCAGTTTTATACAAATTTTTTACCAAGATAATTACAACTCATCTCCAGAGAATATTGGATTTCCACCAACCAAGAGAACAAGCTGGATTTAAAAGTGATTTTAGTACAGTAGATCATATTCAGGTATTGAGAGAAGTTATAGAAAGGACAAATGTATATGAGTTGCCATTATGCTTTGGATTTGTAGATTATAAAAAGGCATTTGATTCTATAAACATTCCTTCAGTGATTAAAGCATTGGATCATCAAGGTATAGATCCAGGATATTGTCATATTTTAAAGAATATTTATAAAAATAAAACAGCACCAATTAGATTACATAATGATACTAGGAAAGTCAAAATTGAGAAGGATGTAAGACAGGATGACTCCATATCTCCAAAACGTTTTACAGCAGAGTTGCAAGAAGTATTTTGTGGATTAAAATGGGAAGCTAAAGGAGTGAAAGTAAATGGAGATTATTTAAGTCATTTAGATTTTGCAAATTATCTAGTTGTTTTTGCAAATAATGCTTTAGAGCTGCAGGAAAGGTTGCAAGAGTTATCAAATGAAAGTAGGACTAAAGATAAATGTTAAACAGTCTTAAGTAATATTTAATGGGTTTTCTCAAAATATGAAAATAAAGATTGATTATGATGAGTTTGAAGAAGTTAACAGTTACAAATATCTTGGTCAGATTATTAATACAGATAGAAACATAATGGATGAAATTAATCATAGAATTAAACTTGGTTGGAGTGCTTTTGCAAGAAATAACTTGATACTAAAAAGAAATATGCCTATGTATTTGAAAAGGAAGGTTTTTATTAAATGTGTTTTACCAGTTTTTACTTATAAATCCGAGACTTGGACATTTAATAGAAGAGCACTACAGAAACTTCAGACCACTCAAAGAAGTATGGGTAGATGCATGTTGGGAGTAACAAGAAGAGATATCAAAAACACAATATATGGGTAAGAGAACAAACAGGTGTTACTGACCTCATTTGAAAAAATTAAAAGACTGAAGTTGGAGTTGGGCTGTACATATTGCTAGAAGAGATGATAATAGATGGACAATTGAAATCTTAAACTGGATTCCAAGAGATTGTAAAAGACCCAGAAAGAAACCACATGTGAGATAGGTAGATGAAATAAGAAAGTATGCAAGGGTGATGTGGAGAAGAGAAGCTAAAGATCAGAGAAGATGGATTGAACTTGAAGAGACTTTCATCCTGCAGTGGACTGATAATGTTTGATGATGATGATGACTATAGTTAATATTAACCTCAATATTTCAAACATATGTAATTGGTATTTTGTATATATAATTAATGGAGTAAACGATTTTCTCTTCAGGCCATGAATTTGTGACACTCTCTTGACAAAGATGCAAAAATAGAGTAGATCCATCTATTCATTAAAGCTTTGTATTACTCTTGTCAACATTGGTGAAAATTTAGAGTAAATTTAATACGATGAAAGTATGACATTAATTGTTATTAAACTAATAATCATTTAAGCAAGGATGAAGATAAAATCTCCCTTTTCATAACCTTTTAATAATCAAATAGAACTTAATAAATATAAATATTAAATTTGCATAGGTCAATGTTCATCAGCTGCAAATAACTAACAGAGTAAGTTTATAAACATCAAAAGTTTAATGTATCCTACACTTAACTCTTTGGTAACAGTGTTATTTATTTTAGCTTGCAGGAAAAGTGGTTTACTCTATTAATTTTGTATACATTAAGCTATGCTATTTTAGAAATATATTAATTATTAGATATGAAATGTTTTGAATTACATTATCTGCGTTGCATTAAAGTCAAAAGTTATGCTGGGTTTTATATTTAAAATATGTCAATAGATAATTATAATGTTTTTTAAGTAAAGTTAATACATTTTTGGTATTGTTGATGTTTATATATATAGTGAAGTAACACTGTCTGTCACATTATTTAATAACGTGAATGGCTTAAAACCTTCAAAACCTGCGCCTTAAACATGCTAACGTACAGCCAATCAGATGTAATAATAACTTCACGTGACCTCTTAATTCTGAAATACAAGTCAGAACTATCGGAAAAAGATGTCACATTAATTATATTTTTTCCAAGACCCCTACTGAATTGTGCGAATCAGATCATAATAATTAATGTATTGTTTGTTTACAATTTTGTATAACAAGTCAGTAGAAATCCTACCAATTTAAAACACACACATGCACATAATATATGTATATAAGAAAAATATCTTAAAATATACATTTATATATATATCTTTAGACCAATAAGTTTCAAACGTAAGTTATATTAATACATTGATAACCTAGTGACTAAAAAGTTTACCAATTCAGTGATTATATAATTATTAGTGGTGGGTTAATTAAGATCATTATCGCTGTAGCGTGAATGGCTCCCCATGTTTAATTTAATTTCTTTAATTTATAAATTGTCTTCTTCATATTATAGCAGCAAACAACCTTTTATCCCTCCATCCTTATGTGGTATTTTTCAAGCTCCCCATATGCTATCACTTCTTCTTAGAATATTTGTATTATACCAATATAAAGATAAATAATTATATCTCAAATATATGTACCATTTAAAGCAACATAATTCATGCACTGCCAATATAAAAAATAGGGCAGATGTAGTGTGCAATATCTTTGTCACTAAAAAAAAAACAATAGTGAAATAAGGTTTCGAAAATAGGAAACCCCTAGTTGTAATGCTCCACGATATAATTCATTCACAAATGAGTCATTTTGGAAGTTTTACTCAGCTAATGATTATGTACTTGACTGGCCTATATAGTTTTTTTTTTTTTACAAATACACATGTACGTGGTAAGAATAATTGTAGCATGAGTAATGACAATGGTTACAAAGTAGAAATACTATAGATAAATATTGATAGTAGAAGGTGAGAAGACTGAGATGTACTCTTCAAAAACATTGCTGTAGAGCAATGCTTGTAGCTAAGAAGTTGTTAGTATTTGAGAAATATATAGACCATTTTAGTGAAACTCACTTTGGAGAAGAAATTAAATTGAATGGATAAAAATCTACAAGTCTTTTTTTTTTTGTTTTCAGACAGAAATTTTATTCATGCAAGAGGTTGTATGTGTTTAAATTTATTAATAATCTAAATTGGTATCTTTTATTTTTGGAAACTTTTAGTTGTATCAAATCAAAATTCCCTTCAACCAAGAATCTACAATTGAAGAATTATAACATATAAATGTAATTTTTATGATGATTCAAATAAATTTCTTTTACCAGATTCAATAATAAAGCCAGTTACATTTGATTCTAAGTATACATATTTAGAATTCATCAACAGATTCAAGGCAACTTATGTAGATTGCATTAAATGCTTCATAAACCTAATTTGTTAGCCATCAGTCTATGTAAATGTGGAAACACAGACTCTGAAACATAATCAATGAGTTACAAATCTATGGCTAAGTTGTAGAATTGATAATCATAATAAAATTACTGATGAAATACTCTCCTGATTGCAATCTCTATAGATTCTTTTGTGATATTTTGTTAACCCTTTAATTATGCCAAATGAAGAGGTTTTTTTTCTTCAAAAGCATTGATTAATAATCACTTAACATCATACTTCTTTGGCTATCTGCAATGATATGTTGCTAGTCTTTTTTTTTTTTAAAAAAGACAAAATCATGAATTAATAAATACTGATTTATTAGTCCAAAAATATTTGAAGAAGTCAGTTCAATAGATAGAGAAGTCAAAGTAATTTAATACAGCTTCTACATGCTTGATGGCTTTCTTCTTTCTTCTTCCATCTCAAGTCCTGGTACCTGCTCTCTTTACAAAGGTTCTTATGATCATATTAGATTTATAAAATTCAGAAAAAATGGTCTTTTATTTCTTGTTAGATAGTGTTGATGCATAAAGACAAATTAAGATTCTTTTTTCCTCTTAAAAACATTAATGCACATATTCGCAGAAACAATAAACTATAACTCAAACATATTGAAAATAATGATATTAGCTGTATAAACTTAAATGGTATGTTATTATTATACACGTGCAACACACAGATCAACTATAGTGAATATTTCATTTAAACATTAAAATAATGACTGAAAACTTTAATCACCAACTTTTTAAAAAGCATTTTTTATAGATTTTATTACAAGAAAAAAAAAATTAACTGCTCAATATTGCTGAACTTTATAAATATAAGCAATGGGGAGAGGTAGGGTGAGAGTGTTATTTGGAATGTACTTGAGAAAAAAATGAAGAAAAAAGCAATTAACTGATTACTAAAGTAATTTTTATTCTATTACAGTAAAAATAACTTTCTAGGATACATTCAATATATACATTTAATAGAACAAGTAAATTAAAAATTAGTCAGCAAAAGTTATTTTATTACTTCCACTACAAAAAAATGCTACAATGATATAAAATTAAGTTTAATATGGAAAATATATTATATTAAATACTCACATCAAAATTAATATCTCTTATTTAAAATTTACAATTAATATTTGAAGGAAGCAGATGCTTTAAAAATAGGAAAAATTTATGAGTAGAGAACAGGTATATTTTTGAATTATTATTACACCTTATTTTAATTCAAAAAAATTATTAATGTAAAAGGTCTAGGAAACTGAAAATATACAATGGCAGACATTTGTTAGATAAAATACAGAAAAATGTATTAATCATATATAATAAGAGTAATATATTTCAATGTGACTAAATGTTTTGAATGTATAAAATTTTATATTATTATTACAAGCTGGTTTAGCATGAAATATATATATTGGTGATTATTTATCTTTTCGACATATATGTGTTCAAGTGTATCAGTGTTATGAGATAGAGTGGAGAGTGGTGGGCCATGTGCTATACATTAAATATCTATAATACACTTAATTTAATCAATGCAGTTGTCTGCTAATTTAAATAAAAATCCTAGAAAAAAAAAACAGAACTAATAATACTAAAATATATATACGTGGAAAGCAACAGTACATTTTAAAAATTTTTTTTTGCTAAAATTAATTATTTAATTACTATTTGCCAGCTCGGCCTATGTCTAGAAAGACCTTGCAGACAAAAATTTTACTTTTCAGAAAAATGTCAATATTTAATGTATGCTAATAAAATATACTTATTATAAAAAAGAGAGAAATCTTCAGTCAAATTTATCAATTTCTTGTTATTACATTGTTTATACATTGTACAGGCTTAACACCTGCATTTATATATGTGATATATGCAGGATTTGAACTCAGACTTTCACACGACTCACAATTCTCAGTGCCAATTTATACATTTCAACACGTGTGTGATCAGGTGGATCAGTAATATAAGATGGCATTGAGAGTTGTGGATCGTGTGGAAGTCTGAGTTCGAATCCCACATATATTACATTGTTTTATGAATTTAAGTGTATTATACTTGTTTTTAAAACTTAATTTCTAATAAAAGTATTGAATTTTAAAATTATTTAGTTTATTAAAAATGTATTTTTTTATATAGTTAACATTATAACTTTTACTTTTCCCACCATATATTGCTTTTTTTTCTCCTTTGGATTTATGGAGACTTTATGGCAACATTTCAATAAACATGTTTTTTTTTTCATCTTTTATTTATTTTAAGTCTATATAGATAATATAAACATCCACTGCTATTTCTATCCCTAAATTAATTAGGTCTTCAGACACTTTAACTACTTACAAAAAGTTAAATCTACTAATTAAATAGCAATAAATAACTCATCTCTCTAATTAGCTCCAAATCCAATGAATAGAATCTGCCATTACTTTTAATCATAAACCCAGTTATCTGTAGTTATATATCTTTTTTATTTTAGCTAATTGTTTGGGAGGGGGAAGTATATGTTATTCTTATTAAACTTATTAAGTCAAACTAGCTATCATATGCTCACATTTTGACACCTGCAGTAGTAGATGGTTTAATCTCACCATATACAGCTCTATTGGTGCTAGTTGCATGCATGTACTATCCATTGATAGAACCACTATCTACTTATAAAGTAGACAGGAACAATTTAATCAATAAATTGCCTTTTCTTATAAAAAAAAAATTGAAAACAAACAGACAAATATATATTTGAAAACATAAAAATGATATAATTTATTGATAAAACAGTCTTGAAAATAATATCATTAGCAAAAAAACAAGGATTAAAAAACAAATATTTTCAAATATTTGATGACTGCAGGCATTCAGTGATGTATTTTATTAGTGATTATAGCAAATGGTTATTGTAAAGGGAAAGCAAAAAAAAAAACAGTGTGGGTTAAATATATTATAATGAATATGAAATATATATGAGTTACATAAAAGTATTAATATATATGTATATAGTATTTAAAATAAAAATGATTATTTAACATAAATCACACATATAGTCATTATAATAGTAGTTAGAGAGGGAAGACATTTTAAAATATCGGAAAGACCAGTTTAGAATTAAACAAAAAAATAAAACTCTTGTCAAATTATATCAGTCTTGAATTAAAATAAAAGAGAAATAGAAGAAAAACATTAAAACATTGATTGAAATTATAGTGATAATTTAAGAGTTTCTATTGAAAGAAAATCTAATAAAAATAATTGCTAGCCAAATAAAGCCACTAATAATTGCTTATTTGCTGTTTAAAACAATGAAATGATAAAAAAGGAATAACTTAAAATTGTATTAATTATAAATTTATTTTGTGAAATATTTTAAGCTAAAGTATTAATTTGAAAAGGAAATGGTATGTAAAATAATTTTGTAAAATTATTCATTAAGCAAGAAAGAAGAGATTAAGTTGTTTACTGAAAATTGATAAGACAAGAAAGAAGACTAATTAATTAATAAAAAAAGAAAAAATTGAAAACCCAATTACCATGGGTGATGCTAAGACAATGGTTAGTCAAAGGTATAAAAGCTAAAAAATTTTTATTAATGTAGTTATTCTGCAGCTGTTAGTTTTTCTGTGGTGTTGCTGACATTACCTGCTGGATTGTACAGTTTCTGGCATTGTGGACTTCTAGTTTTGTAGATCAAACAATGTATATACATTTTTATGGATAACTTACAACCAGCAAACCTTGCTAGATTCACAGAAAGGGGTGTCCATTTTACACCATGCAGTTGTTAAAATTATTGATAGCCCGAGATGTGACCTGTTATTGCTGAGACATGCACCCACCATACATTCAGGAAGGTCTGTAGACAGTTAAATGAAGAAATGTGCTGTCCTGGAAAAAAGAAACTATAAGCTGCTATGCAAAAACATGCCTTACAAATAAAGATATTAAAGATCTTTTAGAGACTCTAAGTGCCACCAGCAAAAAAAAGGGGATGATCACCTCAGGAAAAACTTAACCAAAACCTAGGTCAAACATAAGCCAAAACTGAATCAAAGTGTGATTTGAACTGAAGCAAAAAGAAGTAAGAATTATATTTTCCATACAAAATCTGGTTAAATTCTAGAAAATATGTAAATTATTATTTCCTTATTTAAGACTAACATTGTAATTTAAATAAATTTGAATTTCATTAATTGTATATACATACACACTCATCTCTCCATTATTATTCAATGTTATTTTGCTATGAATATGAGAACATCGTAAGTTTTCAAAAGTGCTCAGCCATACAATTTTTATAAAACAAATAAACTTTTCTATTAATGTGTATAAGTGTGCATATTACATCTGTTAAAATAACATAAATAATTCAAGTTTTGTTATATTTTCATGTTATTATAATTTGGTGTGTTATAATATATAAATAAATGTGTTATTTAATTGTTAATTTGGCCTGAATTCTTCTTTCTGAATCTCTCACTGTATAAAATTTAGTCAAAACAAAATTTTTTAAATATATAATCTTGTTTTAAATAGTCAATATCTGACCACTAATGAGGTGTGTTTCTTATGTTCACTTGAGCTAACTGAGGAATCAAGCAATAGAAATATTTAAAATCTCTTGCAAATATTCCCGTTAGTTTTCTGGCTGGTGCCCAGGTTCAACATAGTGTAAATTAAAAGTATTCACAGGAGAAGTATTTCATTTTTAAAAATCAAAGAGCAGGTTTAACAGTCTTGAAAGGTGGCCTTGGTTTGTGGATTTATAGACAGTACCCAGTCTGTTCATTAGTATAGTTATTATGTAAAATAGTTACTACAGTTCCCCTCTGTTTGAATAATGGTACATATATAATTTAGCTGATCTAAATTATATAAATGAAAAAAAAACAAAACACCATTATATATTGAAAACTAATCTGTTCATCCAAAAAACCAAAGATTAAAAATATATTTTTTCCTCTGTGACCTTAATGCTAACATTCTGGAAAAAATCAGACTAGTATTTGGCCTTTGTCACTAATTTATTTTATGTATTTCTATTCATCATACTTATTGATAATATTTGTTTGTCAATCATTGTTTGGTTAGAGATATTATTTTTGAATTTGTTTTTAATTAAATAATACTATTTTATTGTTTCCTACTTTTTTCCCCCATGTGTCATAGCATCAGCTGGGGAGTGAACCCGCCAAGCCAGGACAACTGCCTGTAAAGCAGCCATTGCTGACCTCTTGACCACTAATGCTTGACTTTTTTCCTACTTTGGCCTTCATTTAAACCATTTGCCATGGGTGCTAGTAAAATTTTTCACCGAACATTTATATTGATGACAATTTATTGAAAATATTTGTTTTTCAATCATTGTTCATTTATTAGAGATATCATCTTCAGGTTTATTTTCTAAATAAATTATATTATTTTTATGTTTTAAAAACTATAATATTTTCATATATATATTTATGAATCATAAAACTTTTCAACTAGCTTATTCCTATTTACTTTAGTATGTGGATGATATTTTTATTTACTGTGGTATATGGAAGATAGTTCCACCAACAGATAGTACATATATGCTACTAGCACTGGATTATCATAAACAATATTATTGCAGTATATAAAATTATGATGGCAACATTTTTCTGTATATATAAACATTGTAGAAGTTGCTGAAAAAGATAAACTAGTATTAGTAAGCCACATATTTCTTCATAGTTTTATATATAATAGGAATGATTATTTTTTAAAATATCATTAAAAATAAACATCACATGATTACCATTTCTTATGCTTGCTTATAACTGTTATTAAAACAGGCAAAACTCTCTATATGTACTGCCACTCAGTGCAAGCCAGAGTAATCAATGGATGCCAGAAGGCTTGTGCATAAAATCCCCATCTAGTGTCTACTCATCTAATATCCCCAGACTAGTTTCTGGCTTGTGGTCTTCATCAGTGAGAAGCCTTGGATCTGCATTAGATCCTAAGAGCTAGGTGCAATGCTCTATCTTCATTAGATCCTAAGATATAGGTGCAGTGCTCTCAGATCCAAGGCTCCTCACTGACGAAGGCCACAAGTCAGAAACTAGTCTGGGGATATTGGATGAGTAGGCACAAGATGGGAATTTTATGCACAAGCCTTCTGACATCCATTGATTACTCTGGCTCACACTAAGAGGCAATACATATAGAGTTTTGCCTGTTTTAATCATTAAAAATAAATTGTCATAGCTTTTTTATTATAAAGACTATTACAAAAGGAATCTTCTAAAAGATAATGCAATAATAATGTTGCATCTTGATCATGAGTGAAAATAATTTGCATCACAAGAAATCACTAAGGTAGAATCTATAAGTTGCCAAAATACTAATACCAACATTCCTGTTAACAATGCACTTAGCAAATGGTGCTCTTCAGTACTTAATTTTACAGTCATTAACTTTTATATCTCTCTTATTAAATCTTTCACATTAGCTGCAATATGTCTTTTTTTTATTAGGTTTATTATTTTGACTCATATTTTCATTACTTTCTAAATATATTAAATAACCTCAATATTACTACATATTCTTTTTAAATTCATGTAAATAAAGATACAATAAAAGATAAATATTTCCCAAGATGCATTTTGTGCTGAACCAGCACTCATCAGTTGGGCCAAGTCACCATCTCTCTCATATATATATATTAAAATATTTATCTATATTAAATAATTACATGCTATCTCAACCCACATCTTTGACCCCATGCATTTTAAATAAATACAGTATAATAATGATTATTACTAATCATTTACTAAATTAAAGATTGTCTCTAGCATAGATATAAACTTTAAAACTCAGTTAAAGATTAATATATATAATTTTTTTAAAATTAAGCACACACACACAAACACACGTAATTATTTATATTTGTCATTCCCACATGTAATATCTTTATAAATATATTAAATAAATGATTAAATGATTCGTAATAATCATTATTGTATTTATCTAAAGTGGATGGAGTCAAAGATGTGGGATTGAGTTAGTTTGATACATGTAATTTAAAATATAATTATTTTCATTATTAACTACAACTTATTAATTCATACATTTCAGATGTAATATTTATTGGAAAATATAACTTTACGTCTTAATAAATACAAACAGGTTATATTCTTTACTAATGTTTTATAATGACTCGTTATAATGTTCTAAATTATTTTGTTATAATAGCAACAATGACAACTGATGTTCATTGTAACATCCAATTGGAGCATGAAGATGTTTATTTAGATTATGCTTTTAAATTAACAGCTATTTTATCAACTGATAATTTTCAAAATGGTACTCACTTGTATTTAATTTTCATACCAGTTTAACGATTGTTTTTGAATTACAAAATGTTGAATGTTTTCATAATCATTTATTTAAAACACCAAATAATGTGATAAATACACTCACCAAGCTAAGTTCTTAATAAAGACTCATTGCAAAATAGATAGGTTATGGACTAGATAATTGACCATCCAATAATAGTTAGTAAATGGATATTTAGAAATTATTACCTAAGGGCAAAGGTCACAAGTTAATATGAGTTGGACAATTGAGTCATGGAATGATGCAATGAGTGTAAAAATAAAGTACAATTATAAAAACCAGGTACTGAACCCATTCTTATCTTTCACTTTAAATTGACTTACACAGTTTAGTGCATTGGCAGAACAGCCAATTCTAGAATTCAAAATTTAAAGATTATGGTTTCCCCTAGCATTTTCAATGCTTTAACTTTTTATAAACTTGTCTTTTTTTGACGTCCTAAAGAATAGTACTAAAACATATTTTCAAAAAACTCAGAAGCAATAAACCATTCAATTATTCTTTAATTATAAAAATAATCTCTAACTAAAGTGGCTTAAACATCAATTAATAGTTAAAGAATATTCTCATTGAATGGTAAAAAATGGCATACCAAAATCTTATACACATATCAAGTACAAATATTTTTTAAATATCTCATTATAGTGCACTCATTGTTTCAATATTTAAAAGGGCACAATTTTTTTTTTTTTTTAAGTGTCATAGCATCGGCCGGGATGTGAACCCGCAATCCGTGCAACTGCCTGAAAGTGCAAGGCAGTCATGCTGACCTCTTGACCACCAATGCAAGACAAAAAGGCACAATTTCTTCACCTTTTTTTCTACTTATTTGTCTTAATTTTTTGTAGTTATTCTACAACTTTATTCATATGTTTGAATTGTGTAGAAAGCTAAAGTTTCTAAAATATATCTTGATTTTTTTTTTGTTTTAATAAAATAACAAATTATATATAAATATTAACAGACAAAATAAAAAAGAATCTGCATATCATATGATATACAGTTTATAAAAATATACTCATTACAACTAGGATTTGAAGGCAGATAAAAATGATTACATTTTGTGTAGTTGAATGTAAAATTTATATGCTTTATATCATTCTAAAGTAATGTACAACTACTAAAAATATTGTTCTACCAAATTTTGCTCATAGTACTTCTAAGTGTATTAAAGCATATAAATATGTACTATACCACTCATTATTATTATTTTTTAAAAACATTTTATTTTTTGTTGTTAAAAATTATAGAGCAGCAAACAAACCACACGTTTCTAAGAGTATGAGTAAATTATTATAACATTATAAGGTTGACATTTTTTTAGATTTTTCTCTAGCACTTGTTTAACCTTGTGAAAGACAATGTACCATAATGATGAGGAATATGGATAGCTTTGAAAACTGTATATATCTTTTGGATGATTATTACACAAGACATGTGAGATCCAAATTTAATTTAAAACATTTAATGAGAAAGATGTTAGTAGGATTGTGCCAAATAAACAAAATTTGAGAAACATGCATATTTTGGAATCTGGTTAAAATTTTGGCAATTGGGAGGTTGACCATAGATGTAATGAATCAACAACCAAAAAGTTAATATTATAATTGCCCCACAGATTTCAATAGTATGATCAAGAAAAAAGAAATGGTTTGCATGTGGAAGTAGAGCGAGCAATGTTATAGGTGAAAAAGTGGCTTTCAGGATTGGACTAACTAAGGTTGTGATGTATATTTTAGCTCTGATATAGAAGACAAATGATTGAGAACATATTAGATTAAGCCCACCTTTATAAATAGGAAAACAAGCACTTGAATAAACAGATGTGATGATAATTTCTAGGTGAATGATTTTATTGTGGACATGAAATTTTTAACAGTGTTAGAATATGCAAACATTTCCTTATAAAAACAATATATATTACCAAATTCATCACTTTTTTTATTTTACCGTAATATCTTAAATAAATGCAATTTATCCACTGTACTGTACATACTTTTTAGCAAAAACCTTTTATTGTATATATATGCATACACAATCTTACATTTCGACTGTCCTGCAGTCTTCTTCAGAAATATGATATAATGAACAAAATAAAATACATAACTATATAAATAATGTTTTATTATATTTTATGTTTTTTTTATTGTTTACAGTTTTTATAGTATTATTCATATAGTTGTGTATCTTATTTTGTTCATATATCATAGCTCTGAAAAAGACTGCAGTACAGTCGAAATGTAAGATTGTGTATGCATATATGTACAATAAACAGTTTTTACTAAAAAGTGTTTAAAGTACAGTAGATAAATTGCATTTATATAATAATCTATATAGTAATTCAGATCAGTGTTTTTATATATATATATATTAGACTTTTATACTCTTTTTTAAATTAACAATTGTCTTTATCATCATTATTTTTTAATATATTTAGCCCCCATTCTCCAATAGTTACTATTTTAAAGCATGTTTTATTAGCAGTATTTAAATGTCAATATAAAGATGTTTAAATACAGTAATAATACCTTGATTCTTACAAATCAAAATTTAATTATCATTTTTATATCTTTTCATTTTTCAAATTTGCATATGAAAAGAAAATATATAAATTATGCTTCAATTTTTTTATAATTTAAAGTTGGATAGTAGCAGAATACTAGGAGAAGATTAAGCCATAGCAACTTTCAATAGTTGATATCATATTAGACACTTTTTTTTAATAATCAATAGAACAACATTCATCTACCAGTCCAGGCTACAACTAACAATAACTATATTTTCAATAGTGGATAGGTAATTGGATTGATATAGGATGACTTGCTATTAATATCCAAAGTTGGGATATGACAGATAAAACACTACTGTGTAAATCATCACTGTAAAAGGAAAAATAAATTAGCCCTTAAACATGAATACTGCAGAGCCTCTTTTCACAACACTTGAAAGAATAGTATCACATGATCACATTTCCTATACTAGCACATTAATTGTTGATAAAAAATATTTTTTGTGTTTTCAATTTCATTCTCATAGTTTTGTAGTTAAGTAGAGATAAAAGGTGGTTGCTAGAGGGTTGCATTAGACCTAAGATCTAGATGCAGTGCTCTCAGATCCAAAGCTCCTCACTGATGAAGGCCACAAGCCAGAAACTAGTCTGGGGATATTGGATGAGTAGGCATTAGATAGGGATTTTATGCACAAGCCTTCTGGCATCCATTGATTACTCTGTTTAGCACAGGTGGCAATATGTATGGAGAGTTTTGCTCTGTTTATTGAAAGAATAGTATTACTTTGCATAAGAATACAGTCTATTGCTGAAGCAGTGTTGGTGTGATCCATGCTGAAGAGAGAAACAATTACTCTAATGGTGCACAGCTTTATTTTCCAGCTTATTATAGTTAGATACTGGTAAAATTTTTGATGACTAGCTAGATTGGCTAGTATTAATTATCTAAAAGAAAATTCCAGGTCCTTTGAAAACTGATAATTTTCAATTTTTCCTAAGCCTGGAAAATGATAGAAAAAAATTAGTGCTGTCTTATATAGCTAGCATGGCCATAACATTTGATCATATATAAGTAAAAAATTATTAAGAAAGTGCAAATAAAGTATGACACTAAAACATAAAAATTGGAAGTTTACATTGAAGTGAAAAATAATATGACAATTTTTTTTATAGTTTGTCAAATATTAGATTAAATCCAGAAAAATTTAAGATGCCAACAAAACTTATTATATTATAAAGATTACATATTATCCCTTTTTAAAAAAGCTTTAAGGTATAATATTTTCTGTTTGTCTACCGTTCCCATAATATGAAGTTCAAATCGAGATGGTATTTAAAAATGATTTTATAATAAATGAAGATTTCTAAATAAATCTAGGATTATTTTTTTTAGGTAATCATATCATAGATAATCCAGAAAACAATTCAATGATTGATTGGTGGGGTTCTCATCTTAGCTGGACAGCACCGATCTAGAATAATCTACGTTGGTCTGATGAATGTTGATATGCTGACCATAAAACGAAAGTAATATGATGCAATCTTTCATTTTTAGTGGGGAAAAATATTAATCTCTTACAATCAGTCAGATATTCGTTTGCATTTATCATATTTAAATATAGATATACAGCTGTTGTGTTTAGTTTATATTGCTATATAAAATAGAGTATAAATCTAAGTCAGCGATGACAAATTCCCATTGAAACTGATCAACTTGTTGATTATCTCACTCTGACTTTGGGCAGAACATCTAAATAATATACATTTTACAAAAAAAAAATTAGTTATCAAAAAGATGATGTTTATTTTTTAAGAGCAACTTTTCACTTCTATTACAAGCCAAATTGTTTTTACATTATTGAACATAAACTCAGGTGCATTTTTTTAAATCATTGTTAATTAATTAGTAATATTAATATTTCCCAATATCATTAAATATTAAATTAACTAAGAAAAAAAATCGAGTTAATATAATAAATCTATTTACAGAAAGAAAGAAAACGCATGCTTAAAACAGGCGCTTAGTGACGTCACTCGAGTGTCATCTAACACGAATGTTTACTTTTTTTCAAAAAAAAAAAAAAAAACATATTTGCTCTGTTTCACTTCTAGTAACTGCTGGAATAAACTTCTGAATAAAAATTAAGCTGAGAGCGCAAAATGAATATTATTACCAAGACTTCATGGAAATAGGTAATTTGACTCTATTTTGGCACCTCCCTTCTAAGTTTTGAGTGTGGTTTTAATATATAAGATATTAGATAGGAGAGTATTTCCGCTTGAATCGTATTTTTAACAGCTTATTTTTTTTAAAGCAGGAAATTGTATTCTCCCCCTTTCTAATTTAATTGATGGTAACTGATTAAATTTTGCTTTACAAGAAGTAAGATAGCTTTTATCGCTATAGAAGTTTTCACTGTTTATAAATACTGTTTCCCCTTCAAATAAGTTGGATAATCCCTCTCGTATGGTTGGATATTGGTCGTTACATACAATGGTGTAGGCGGCCAAAAATCCACATGGGTTTAGAAATACATTGACGCAAGAATGGAAGGAATGGATTGAAATACTCATCCTATTATATGAGATGAAATAGAGCCAAATTTCTAATGTAAGTATGTCATATTTTTCTTAAATGATTTCCTAGACTTAGGTTATTATTATTTTTTGCATGTTAGCCACTGTGAGCGGAAGATTAGCGCAATTGAGTCACGTTTATTTTGCTAGTACTCTTTCTAGCTAAAGAATACGTTTGCAGTTTACAGAATTTACTTTTTTAATATATATATATATTTTTTATTATCTTAATCAAAAATATAAATGTGATAATTTTATTGGAAAATTTTATTACTGTAATTATTAAAATGAAAAAATTAAGTAAAAAAAAAATTGAGTTTGCAGGACTTAGTATATACGTAGATAGACAATGCTTTATCCTAGTTTCTCAAAATTTTGTTTTGGTAGACTTCTTTATCTCTTAAGATTACAACAATTTAATTTATAAAAAATAAAATCAGCCCATTTGTATTTTTTTCAAAAATTATCATTATTATGATGTAAATTAACAATATATCGATAGATGTTTGAAGTCACCTTAGTATTTATTTATTATAATTTCCCGAACAAAAGCGAGCATTGAAATTATGGGTTATCTCAATTAAATATATTCAAAAGCACTAACACTACTAATTTATATGTATTAAATTTACTATAAGAATTAATAAACATAAGGTACAAGCAGCAAGGATCACCTGAAGGCTTGAGTTATCGAATATGTTATCGTTGGCCATTTCGGCTTTTTGAAGGTGTTTTACTCGTGACAGCATCCTTCTGACGCTTCCCCGCCAAGGCTTTATTGAATGCATTAGTGTTCCCGTCCAGCTACGCTCTAAACATTTTTACTTCGCTTTATATTGCTTCCGGGAATCTGATGCCTAGCAACGCGTCCATTTATCTCAAATGCCGCCAATTATGTGATATTCAAATGAAGAAACTGTCTGCTCAATGTATTTTTTTTCCATTCATACCGCCGCCTCTTCATGAACTTAGATTATTATTACAAAAAAAAAAAAAAAACTCACTCCGCCGTCTTCCATGGTGAGCTGTGGAGATAAGTACTGTTGTATGTTATCAGCAAAAATTTCCTATATAAAATAAAACCGATGGCGTGTATTTTTTTTCTCCTTGTCGTATTGAAATTAACTTTGTTCTAGTAAATAACTAATGACGATCATTTGTTATTTTTATTCTGATAAAATTATTTAATTTTTACCTCTTCATCACTTTTCCCTTAACCATAACCTACTGACCTTCCATATGTTTTTATTTTTTCTCACTCTTTTTGCACAAACCTATCACCCCTACGCTTGTCACATTCCTTTAACCCGCCATAAGATGACACACCCTATGGGTGGGAATTGGTTAATAATTAGCTGACTGCAAAGTTCTTGGTTAAGGAGCCCATGTAAATAGTTACTAAAGGAAGATTATTTTTTTAACTGGATAATTCACCTGTCACTTAAGTCTTGATAAAAATCTTGGTTCTGTAAAACAAAAGTGAAAAGAATTGAGTTTTTTTTTTTTTTTTTCTAAAAAATAATAGTAATAGATGTGTACTCTCCTTATGTATATCTATAGAATCGTTATAGCATTTAGTTTTACTGATCTCAGGAAGCAACTATCTCAAGTATGCTTCCCACATCATACATTCTAAATGTTTTCAAATCATCTTTTTTTTTCTTTCAAATATATCATAATTTCTCAAGAACATTCACGATTCTTTAGTTTTCTTCATTCTATTTTCACTTAGTCAAATCCACCGATAAATCTAAAAACTTTCTGAATTTATTTCCTTAATTTATCTACTATATATATATACTCTGTACATTGTCTCATAGAATTTCTATTTAATTATCAGATCATGTATTTTACAAACATAGACAATTCCTTAATTACAGCTCTCAAATTTTTGCTATCATAACTTAACTCATTTTATCAAGGTGTAGAACTGTAAGAAGAGTTGGGGGCTTAAATGGTAAAATATCCTGAATTTTATATTTTCTGAGTTAAATAAAAAGAGATGCAATCTAGTAAATTGAATAGAGTTGTATTGAAACTGCTATTGAGTGATTAAATGTCACATGACCTTCCAAAAAACCAGTCAACTAATTATTTTTAGTTTTTTCCCCCCTAACTTTAGATTCCCAACAAATTTTAAGTTCACTTTTCATAAAGGAATTTAGAATAAATTGATAATTTTTATTGTAGGAAGTATGAAACTAAAAGAATTAAGGAATCTTTATTATTAATAATCTATGGTTTTAAAGCAATTAACTTGTTTAAAAGTTCTCTTAATATTAAGGTTGTGTTAAGATGTAAGTGGAACTGTGGGTAATATTCAGTATAAATTTGTTATCTTTTAAAGTAATTTACACTTGAGAAATGCTTATAGCAGTGAAAGTATTGGTTGTGTTTTAGAATTTATTTTCTTTGCCCAGTCTGGTTTAGCTGTGAATTTGAGATAGTTTTGATTATTTTTTTGACTAGTTTAGCTTTAACCTTTTAATGATTCAAGTCCATGTATATCAATAAATTTAATGCATTTTATTGCTATGCTAATCCCATTAAAGTGTATAATATAATTGTGAAGATTATCATTGATTAATGGTTTTAAGGAAGATATAAGCAATCACCTAAAATTAAAAAAAGTAATTTCTTGATTGCTCGCCTTTCTTTATCTTTAGCAGAGTTCTCATCATACAATCAATGTACTGTACCCACAAAACATTTAGTGTTTGCAACTAAAGGTTATAGTAGCTTAATATTAGAATGATTAAAATTAGGTGATTATACAAAAAAGATAAAAATAAATTTAGTTTCATAAAATTTTCTTTTATTATTGAAGATTAAGACAAAGTCGATTTTTAGGTTAAGAAAAGTTAGGGCAATAGACTTACATAAGACAAAATGTATACTGTATACCAGGGATAGTGAACATTCTATTTTTTATGCATGAGTTTAGTCATGGCATATAACTTTTGCATTACATTCAACTTGTTGATAGAGATAAATAATATTTAATGTTTTTGTCATGATAGAACAATGTATTTATTAAAAAAATAAACCTATAAGACTTGAGTCTGTTTTGCTTTTACATAGACTTTTATTGGTTGGAATTAAGTTTGATGATGAAAGCTGTGGAGCATTTTTCAAATTTTAAAAAGACAGTGGCGCCCTCAGTTTCTTTTTCACCAATTTCATGAGTGAAAATAATTTTCACAAAGATGAAAATTGTAAACAACTAAAAGTTGACAACTAAAGTAAGCGTTGTTAGCCGAGAGGTCATCGCACCTGCCTTGCAAGCAAGTAGTTGGTTGTAGACGGGTGTGGATTCGCATCCCGGCCGATGCTATGACATATGAAAAAAAAAAGTAAGACTATCAATTACAAAATGAAAGCGAAACACTATTACATATCTAGACTGGATTAGATGTCTTAAAATTGACAGAATTAAAATATGTACTTATAGAGCAAATGCAGAAGAAAAATAGATTTTTTTTTAGTTTGACTCATTGAATTTGAATTTTTGCTGGAATTTTTTTCTGAATATTAATAAAAATTGTTCTTGGACTATACTGTTATTTTATTTCATTTTTATAAACAGATGTCCAATTTGCCTCATTTAGTCCCACAATATGCCTTGTTTGCTATTTGTCATAAGTTGAAAATTCTTGCTGCATCTTACAACAAACCCAGTGCAAACCATAATAGTTAATGGATAAAAGTTTGTGTATAAAAACCATATCTAGTGCCTACTCATCTAATATCTTCAGTCTAGTTTCTAGCTTGTGACTATCATCAGTGTGGAGTTTTGGATCTGAGAGCACTGCATCTAGATTGTAGGATATTGGATTGGAGATATTGGATGAGTAGGCATTAGATAGGGATTTTATGCACAAGCCTTCTGGCATCCATTGATTACTCTGGTTGGCACAGGGTGGCACTACTATATGGAGAGTTTTGCCTTGTTTAGATTGTAGGATCTAATGCAATTCTCTAGCAGTCATCTTTCACCTATTTCTATAAAGCTATGAGTTCTAAATGAAAACACAATAATGTTTTCAATCCAAGGTAATGTGCTAGTATAATTATACAGATCTGAACCAGGTTCAATATCTATACATATTGGTGCCTCTGTTTTTTAATAACCATAGTATAAGCTAGAAACTTAGTCTGGGGATATTGGATGAATAGGCACTAGATAGGGATTTTATGTACAAACCTTGAATCTATTAATTACTATGGCTTGCACTGGGTGGCACTAGTGTCTGGAGAGTTGCAGCTGTTTTAACAGCTTATATAAGCTTAGAAAATGGAAAACAGTATATATATTTAATCTTTTCCCCTCCCCTCACCATTTATTTATCTCATTTGTTTTGTTTCTCCCCCCACCCCCCAAGAAAATTAAAACTAATTATACCTTTTAATAGAGGACTAATGAATATCCTAATTAAATCAATTTTTTTATACAGATATTTAAAATGCTATGAAACTTTGTAATCAGTATTGTTCTGCTATTTACCCTTTTTTATTAAATCATCTGCTCTTTTCCTAAAGTTTATTATTTAATATAGTAAATAAAAAACAAATATTTAATCAATACTTCCATTAATTTTATTACTTTACATATTCTAAACTGTATTTTTTCTTTTTTGTTTCAGTATTTTTTATATAATTAAATATTTTATAACACCCTTTTTTTTTTTCTTGTAACAGTTATTTCTTTTATTTACATTAACCAGATTTATTTTTGTATTGTAAAAGGGTATGTGTTAAAAAGATCTATTATATATCAAAAATATTTGTGTGTGTTTACATATATATAGTAATCTTCCTTCTTAGGTATTATTATTATGATTGCAAAATATCAACATAATTTCAAAAATTTCAAATAATAATGAAAATATATAATTTTCAACATATTTATACAATATGTAAGCTATTTCACTTTAAAATTATAGACATTAAAAAATTGATAGAAATCATTAATAATGCAGTTGTAATAAATTGAGAGAGAATATCCATATGTATTTCATACATGGAGTGCATTAAATCTATATAAATACATGAATGTTGTGCAAGTTTATTTAGTTGGAAGCATTACATCTAATGTTCTGAAAGGAAAGCTGTGTTATTTTTTTAGGATCTGACCCTTCCATCCTACGTGTAGTTTGCCTTATCCAGGAACAGTGACAATAGTAGCAGTTTTCAAATCCAGGTTTGAGCATGCCCCAATTCTATTATTTAGTCAACACCCCACATATTACCATTCAGTTGTCTACTACAGTTTCACTGTTTTTCTTCTCAAATGGACCTCTGTGTGTAATGAGATCTCGATACCTACTGGGAACAATCAGATTCACTGACCTAACTTTCCAATTGGCTTGTTTATATCACTAACTATTTATCTCATTTTATTGTTATTTTGCTAGTCGGTTTTATTGTAAGTTGAATCTGATCTTTATAATATTGTAGTAAAAGCAAGTTGATTGAAGGTAAACTTAGATGAGTTAGGATTAGATTACAACAGTGAATATATTTACTCTAACGAAAACTTAATGTTCTTATCTCCATTTTTGGGAGAAAGTTGATGGTAATGAAAAGCAAAAGACAATCACTGTACTTGCCTTTACAGCAGGAGCTACTTTCTTGTGATGTTTTGTGATCACACTGGAAGTGTTCCCACTGTGAATTAAAAAATTAAAATTTAACTAATGAAACACTTCATTTTTGTGTCTATACTAATTTTTGAATCTATAAATGAGCAGTAAATGGTTTGATGTTATTTTTTACAATGGACATTGCTAAAATCTTTTTGCAGAATCATTACTTTCTGATGCAATATTGAAAGTTTTGTTTGTATCTTCAATTTATCAATTTACTGCTTTTAACTGTCTTCACTAAATACTTATTGCTATTATAAGGTTGTAAATTTAGCAATTTAAAGAGCAGAAAGGAATTTCTTTATTATTTTACACCTATCAATTCACATTTCAAAAGTGGAATTTTTATAAAAAAAAAATTTGAATTAAATGAGTCATTCACACTTTCTCACACAAATAAAGCACTTTATAGCTTCTTGAAATTTGGAAGAATCACTATTATTAAATTAACTGTAAACAAATTGCTAAATTTTTAAAGTCTAACAAGGAGAAATTTATAGAAGCATGTGCAAAAATATAACTAAATAGCTACAGAGATTAATAATGAGTCTTAAAGAAGGCATTGTGAAATAATAAAAAAAAGCATATACTTTGTAAATTTTTAATTCATAAATTTCCATTTTTTATATATATTTAAATTACTGGTTACTAAAAATATAGATGTGGGAAATGACTATATAAAAGTAAAAAAGTTTTTATTATATATAAAACCTTAATATATATACATAAACATAAGAGGAAGTGGTCATGTGATATATAGGAAGTTCATATTCATAAAAATTTTTAAATTATTTCATTTACTATTTGATGATCTATGACACTAATTCTTCTTTTGAATTGTATCTGCCCTGTTTGTCAAACAAAATCCAACTTTTTGTTTTAATCTAGGTGAAAGTTTAAGAATGTTTGGTGGTAATGGATAAACGATATAATAGGTCTGTAATTAATTTAAATCTTTTCTGTTATTATTATTATTATTTGTAGAATAACCAATTTAAAGAAAGCATTTTTCTAATTGTTAAAAATAATCTAAAGGTCTTTATGTATAATGATTTGAAAACATTTACAATAATCTGTTACACTGAAGAGGGCAATATATTGCTGAAAGCATTTATTTATTAAATAATACAATGTTTGTTGTTTGTATAATTCTTTCAATTTTATTTATTTCTATTCCAAAAAAAAACAAAAAGACAAAAAAAAACAAAAACAATGAATGAATGATTTTTATTTTCAATCTTATATTCGTTACAAAAAATACAAATTTTTAAATAATATATATATATATTTTAAGTGTCATAGCATTGGCCAGGACACAAACCCACAACCCGGGCAACTGCCTGCTAGTGCAAGGCAGTTGCGCTGACCTCTCGACCACCAATGCAAGACAATATTTTGTTTTTATTCTTATTATCCAAAAATAAATTTTATTTACAATTAAAAATCAGATTATTTAAGAGGATGAGATGATAAAATAAACAAGCATTAATTAATGAATGAATTTATCTTTAAAATGACATATATAATGTACAAAATAAAAATGTCATCATTTAAAACTATATAAAAACAAACAAAATTTAATTTAGTAGATTTTTTATAATTCACATTGTAAAAAACTTAATAATTAATAAACTTACAAACATGCCAAAACATAATAATTGCAATTATTAATCTTAAGTCCTTTGTCTTATTTAATAAGCAGTATATGTAGAAGATTTTTCCCCTAACATACTAATAACTACATTTATTCTTTTTACACTATGGTTTCTGAGGTATCATTTTTGTTTTAATCTAACATTTCAGAAACTTCAGTCACTTTTCCATAATGAACATTCTAAAATACAGAATAAACAAGCACTTACTCCACCTATTTTTTTAGCTAGGTGGAGTTTGGTCAAACTACCAACACCACTGTAATTAGACCTTAAATTACTATCATTCTACTATATCTTAACTCGTGTAAAATGTGTTGAGTAATTATTTAGCATGAAACTCTTTCATATACTAATAAAATACTTCAAAATAACATGAGATGAGTCAAGCCACTATGGAAATATCTAATGTGAATCTTTTGTATATTTTATCATCATTTCTAATCATTATCAATCCATTGCATAATGTTCACCAAATTTTTCTTGCCAAACAACTTTATAACATATATATTGCTTATAATAACTTCTTTCATATACACTTTAATGCAAAAATTTTTTTTTAATAAAACTTCTTTATTTTCCTGACAGTTTCAACTGTCCAGCAGTCTTCATCAGAGCTTTCTTAAACTTCCTCTGCTTTTTTTTTTTTAAAAAGTTTTGTCCATTATAATTATAAATATCTTTAAAAAATATCATTTACCCCATAGAAGAATGACCTTGGTGTTTTTTGATCTTAAAATCAAAGACAAAAACCCTAAAATGTATTCCAGGGACTTATATGTTTTGGAAAGCAACCCATCCATATTTCTTTACCATATGAATATTACTACAGCTGCAATAACAAAAAGATATAGATTGAGTTTTAAAAATGTTCTTGATCAGTTCCTTTATGACCTCAAAAATGAATCTAAGGGTCTTTTTTTAATTAGTAGGTAACTTTTTGTAGTTCTATTGTAAATATAAAAATGAAGTATAGTAATTAATTTATTGAGTGTGAAATGATTGATAAAAGAAAAACAAATATTTCAGAAGTGAAATTACAGACATATAATTTATTTGTTAAAATGGCGGAATGAAAAAATATAAAACGGATTATGGAAGACAAAGGATTACGGTTAGAGAAATTAATAACAAGCCGGACCATAGAGAAATTGTGAGGATGCATTGATTGGTGGAACTACAGAAGAACAGACCATTGGAGTAATGAGAGAATTGAGTCAATGAACAGATAAATCCATCAAGGTGTGAAGACACATTACACAGCAAATAAAAATACTTTATATATATATGTATTGTGGTGTAATTCGTTTAAAAGTAGCGTGTACTTAGAATATTTTGTTTTGAATAAACCTATATAGTCTTGTAAATAATAAAATGGAGTTGTTTTTTTAAATACACAACAATCTTTTGGTGCAATCACTTGTTGTACTGCATTTTCAGCTAGACCATTTGATTGAGGATGGAATGGTAATGACCACACTTGTTGTATATCATGTTCTTCACAAAAATGTACTTAGTGTGTACTTAGAATCATTTTATGTTTTGAATAAACCTATATAGGGTTGTAAATAATAAAAGTGAGTGAAATTTTTTTTAATACACAACAGAGTACACAGAAAGCACATGTAAATACTTAAACAGGCTTTAACTTGTATTCAATGCACTTTAAAATTTGTCATAATTAAGCATATTTTGCTGTTAGAGTGACCTTCCAAACCATGACACAAGATAGTGACTTTTATAAAGATAAGAGTGGCCATCTTATATTTAACCTAAATTTTCACTTATATAGGTGAATCTGAAGCATCTTGATTTGGAAGCATGAAGTAGTTGTTTTCTCCACTGTTTAAGTCCACTATTTCCATTAAGCATCACATGATCACATTTCCTATACTAGCACATTAATTGTTGATAAACAGAGCAAAACTCTCCATACAGTATTGCCACCTGTGCTAAACAGAGTAATCAATGGATGCCAGAAGGCTTGTGCATAAAATCCCTATCCAATGCCTACTCATCCAATATCCCCAGAGTAGTTTCTGGCTTGTGGCCTTCATCAGTGAGGAGCTTTGGATCTGAGAGCACTGCATCTAGATCTTAGGATCTAATGCAACCCTCTAGCAACCACCTTTTATCTCTACTTAACTACAAAACTATGAGAATGAAATTTGAAAACACAAAAAATATTTTCAATCTAAGCTCAATAGCTTATATAGTCATATGGGTCTGAACTCAGTTCAGCACCCATACATTTTGGTGTCTTTGGCTCTTTTACAACCATAGCCACCACTATCCTATTAGGCAGGATTGGTATTAAACCATTAAGCATCACATGATCACATTTCCTATACTAGCACATTAATTGTTGATAAACAGAGCAAAACTCTCCATACAGTATTGCCACCTGTGCTAAACAGAGTAATCAATGGATGCCAGAAGGCTTGTGCATAAAATCCCTATCCAATGCCTACTCATCCAATATCCCCAGACTAGTTTCTGGCTTGTGGCCTTCGTCAGTGAGGAGCTTTGGATCTGAGAGTTCAGACCCATATGACTATATAAGCTATTGAGCTTAGGTTGAAAATATTTTTTGTGTTTTCAATTTCATTCTCATAGTTTTGTAGTTAAGTAGAGATAAAAGGTGTTTGCTAGAGGGTTGCATTAGATCCTAAGATCTAGATGCAGTGCTCTCAGATCCAAAGCTCCTCACTGATGAAGGCCACAAACCAGAAACTAGTCTGGGGATATTGGATGAGTAGGCATTGGATAGGGATTTTATGCACAAGCCTTCTGGCATCCATTGATTACTCTGTTTAGCACAGGTGGCAATACTGTATGGAGAGTTTTGCTCTGTTTATCAACAATTAATGTGCTAGTATAGGAAATGTGATCATGTGATGCTTAATGGTTTAATACCAATCCTGCCTAATAGGATAGTGGTGGCTATGGTTGTAAAAGAGCCAAAGACACCAAAATGTATGGGTGCTGAACTGAGTTCAGACCCATATGACTATATAAGATATTGAACTTAGATTGAAAATATTTTTTGTGTTTTCAATTTCATTCTCATAGTTTTGTAGTTAAGTAGAGATAAAAGGTGGTTGCTAGAGGGTTGCATTAGATCCTAAGATCTAGATGCAGTGCTCTCAGATCCAAAGCTCCTCACTGATGAAGGCCACAAGCCAGAAACTAGTCTGGGGATATTGGATGAGTAGGCATTGGATAGGATTTTATGCACAAGTTTGGCATCCATTGATTTGTTTACACAGGTGAATACTGTATGGAGAGTTTTGCTCTGTTTATCAACAATTAATGTGCTAGTATAGGAAATGTGATCATGTGATGCTTAATGGTTTAATACCAATCCTGCCTAATAGGATAGTAGTGGTTATGGTTGTAAAAGAGCCAAAGACACCAAACTGAGTTCAGACCCATATGACTATATAAGCTATTGAGCTTAGATTGAAAATATTTTTTGTGTTTTCAATTTCATTCTCATAGTTTTGTAGTTAAGTAGAGATAAAAGGTGGTTGATAGAGGGTTGCATTAGATCCTAAGATCTAGATGCAGTGCTCTCAGATCCAAAGCTCCTCACTGACGAAGGCCACAAGCCAGAAACTAGTCTGGGGATATTGGATGAGTAGGCATTGGATAGGGATTGTATGCACAAGCCTTCTGGCATCCATTGATTACTCTGTTTAGCACAGGTGGCAATACTGTATGGAGAGTTTTGCTCTGTTTATCCACTATTTCCTTTACAAATTAACTTACACGAAATTGTGTGATTCACAGTGAGTTAAAGTTACGATCTTAATGTTGGAAATTCTATAAACTAGTGAAGAGTAGTAATTAAATTTATTGAGTGCAGAGAAAACATATGTAAATACTTTAAACAAGCTTTAACCTGTATTCAATGCACTTTAAAATCGTAATAATCAAGCATATTTTGCCGATAGAGGGACCTTCCAAACCGTGGCACAAGATAGCTTTGATTAAAAAAATTATTGCATTTTTTGAATAAATTGAGTAAATCTCCCACTTCTTCATGTAACAATTAAGCTTAGTGTTAAAAATATACACTACTCGTTTTTCTTCTTACAAAGAATTATTTCATTGAATAATGCAATTAATGAATTTCATTATCCTTCATAGTTTAGTATAGTAGTAGAATAATGGGTGAAACACAACATCCACAGGTCATGGCTCTTTTCTGTCACTTCTGGTGTTCAAACTTCTTATAAACTCCCAAATAATTAATTATTTTATTATTTAAATAATTATAATTTAATATTAAAATTAATAATACTTTAATTTTTTTTTAATTATTGTCGTAACAGGAGATCTAACTGCATGGAGAGATATACAAAATAGTTTTAAATTCACTCAAAAACTAATTTTATATATTTGTTTAAAACAGAAGTGCTTTTGTGAGTTGATAAAAGCCTTTAGTAGTGATAGTACATTGATATTAAGCAAAAATTATGAATGGTTGTTAATTAGATTTTGAATGTAACACATACTAAGAATGAATAGGAATTTAATATAGAAGACGAAATAATTATCTCAAACAGCTAATAGCTGATAAAATTTTTTTGAAGGGTCTTTGCATCATGTATATGGGTGCATGGGTGAAGTGAACTACAGTAAAGCATGCTTATTAATACAAAAATTTTCATGATTAAAAAAATGTGAACATTTGTGCTAGTGCCATTGTATATATATATTAATGTTTTATAACATGCATTAGCCTGCATGGTGAGTTTATTGGATTTTTATCTCTGAGTTGAAGATCAAGGAACACCATGGTCTTTCTTCTCAGTTGACTGATAAGGCAGAATGAATGTATGTGTAAATGATAAATATTTTTCCAATAGATATATACAATCATGGCAACAAAAATAAATTATGGCCCTTATTCCCAGGAGACTATAAAGTCACCAACCAAAGCAGCAGTTGGTAGCCTAAGGCAGAGGGTGCTAAGAATACTCTGATTGTGGACCCAGGTTGCCATTTGATGATGGCTTTTTATTTAGGAACTTACAACACATTCAAGTGAAGGAAGATTGCAAGAATTAGAAAAAGAACTGTATTATATTAAATGGGACATTATTGGACTTTGTGAAGTTAGAAGAAAAGATGAGAAAATTGATTTAAAAAGTGGACATGTACTCTACTATAAAGGCACAAATATTGGAAATACAAGTGGAGTAGGATTTATTATAAATAAAAAGTGAAAGAACAACATTGTGGAGATTGACGGTATATCAGACAAATTGGCAAGATTAGTTATACAACTTAATAGCAGATACCAAATCCAGATAAATCAGGTTTATGCCCCAACAAGTTGTGATAGTGATGAAGTAGTAGAAGATTTTTATATGGATGTACAAAAGACTTTTAATCAGAAAAAACAACATTTAAAATTTTTATGGTAGACTTTAATGCTAGAATTGGTAAACAAATGAAAGATGAAAGTGCTGTAGGTACTTTGGTTATAGTCTTGTGGAGTTTGCAGAAAAAGAAAAACTTTATTATTATGAATTCTTTTTTTTTTTTTTGAGAAAAATGTTAAAAGGAAATGGACATAAAAGCATCCAAATAAAGGCACAGCAGAATTGGATTATATTTTGACTAACAGAAAATACATATTTTAAGATTGTGATGTTCTTAATAAATTTAACACAGGAAGTGATCATCGATTAGTAAGATGTAAGATACGTGTTAATGCAAAACTAGAGAGACAAAAATTATTAAGAAAAACAATATTTACAGTTGATATTCCTAATCTTCAGCAACAATCTAATGAATTTAAATTAAAACTTACAAATCGGTTTCAAGTATTAGTAGACTTTGAACATGATTCAGATTTGAATGAAATTAATATGAAAATAACTGATACACTTTTAAAAACTGCGATGAAGATAACTGGTAGAAAGAAGCAGCAATTGACCAATAAAATTTCTACTGAAACTAGGGAATTTATGAAAAAACAAAGAAAATATGAAAATATACAAAAATGATGCATTAAAAAAAAGTTGAATACCCCATCTCCCCACTGATGCTATGACATATGAAAAAGAAAGAATTGAATACCTTGAATTTTGTAAAATGTTGCGTAAAAGAATTGAAAATGCTATAAGAAGGTATAACCATGAACTAGCAAGGAAAGCTGTAGAAGAGAATAAAAGTCTCAAGAGTGTAAAACATTTTGATATGGGTAGGAAATTTATATTTGCAATAAAAAAATGGAATTATTACTAAAAAGAGAGAAGACATCATGAAATGGGTAGAAGACTTCTATCAAGAATTATATAGCAATTAAGAACAAGTACCTTCTATATCTATTATATCTTCTGAATTGCCCAGAATTTTAAATGAAGAAGTGAGACATGCAATTAAATGTATGAAGAAAGGAAAGGCTCCAGGTAATGATGGAATTATAATTGATATATTAAAAGAAGCAGGTGAAGAAATAAATTTTTTTTAGCAAAGTTATATACCAAATGTCTAAATGATAAAGATGTACCAGATGATTAGAAGAATGCAGTATTAATATTAATATTTAAAAAAAGTGATAAAGAAGATATTAGAAATTATAGACCTATCAGCCTTTTATCAGTTTTATACAAAATTTTTACCAAGATAATTACAACTCGTCTACAGAGAATATTGAATTTCTATCAACAAAGAGAACAAGCTGAATTTAAAAAAGGTTTTAGTACAGTAGATCATATCCATGTATTGAGAGAAGTTTTAGAAAGGACAAATGAATAAGTGTTGCCATTATGCTTAGGATTTGTAGATTATGAAAAGGCATTTGATTCTATAAATATTTCTTCAGTGATTAAAGAATTGGATCATCAAGACATAGATCCAGGATATTGTCATATTTTGAAGAATATTTATAAAAATGCAACAGCAACAATTAGTTTACATAATGTTACTACAAATGTCAACATTGAGAAGGGTGTAAGACAGGGTGACTCCATATCTACAAAACTTTTTACAGGAGTGCTGCAAGAAGTATTTTGTGGATTAAAATGGAAAGTTAAAGGAGTTAAAGTAAATGGAGATTATTTCAGTCATTTAGATTTTGCAGATGCTGTGGTTCTTTTTTCAAATAATGCTTCAGAGCTACAGGAAATGTTGCAGGAATTATCAGATGAAAGTAGGATTAAAGATAAATGTTAAAAAGACAAGTAAGGTTCAATGGATTTTCTCAAATATGAAAACAAAGATTGATTATGATGAGTTAGAAGAAGTTAACAGCTATAAATACCTTGGTCATATTATTAATACAGGTGGAAACATAATGGATGAAATTTTTGGTTGGAGTCCTTTTGGTGGAAATAACTTGATACTAAAAGGAATTATGCTTATGTGTTTGAAAGGGAAGGTTTTTAATAAATGTGTTTTATCAGTTCTTACTTATGGATCTGAGACTTGGACACTTAATTGAAGAGCAGTACAGAGACTTCAGACCACTCAAAGAAGTATGGAGAGATGCATATTAGGAATAACAAGAAGAGATTGAAAATGCAATATATGGGTAAAAGAACAAACAGGTGTTACTGACCTCATTGAAAAAAATTAAAAGACAAGTGGAGTTGGACTGGACATATTGCTAGAAGAGATGATAATAGATGGACAGTTGAAATCTTAAACTGGATTCCAAATTGTAAAAGACCCAGAAAGAGTCCACAAAATAAGAAAGTGTGCAAGAATGATGTGGAGAAGAGAAACTAAAGTTCGGAGATGGATTGAACTTGGAGAGACCATTCTGCAGTGGATTGATAATGGTTATTGATGATATTATTAAAAATGGAAATCAATAGAATAACTGCCAGTCATATTTAAAAACTGGTATTTAGAAGAAAATAAATAATTGAGCAACAAAAATTTCTCAGTTGATATAAATAATTAAAAAAATTAAATGGCTTATTGCTCGGGAGTTCATAACAAGTTTTAGCATTAGAAGTGGCAGATATAAGTTGTGATTTATGAACATTGAGTTCTAGAGACTACCAATCACCACTAATGTAAATTATGCTGGACATAGGTGTACCATGTATATACATGTACAAATTTAAAGAAAAACGAAAACACTTCAGTGTAACTCAGCTTTTAGCATGCATCATTTATTAGTTCAACAGCAAAAAGAAATTTTGCTAGTTAAATGTTATATTTTATTTAATATCAGATATAATTAAATTAATTTAAAGATACTTTTATTATTTAAAATTGTAGTTCTTATCAAAATAATATTCTTAAATGGATTCCAATAAAATAATTATGCACTTTGATGATAAATTTGAAAAATTTTACTGTCTATTAAATTAGGTATAGAGAAGGGTTCTGTGTGATTCATTGCACTGATGGAATAGAACACTAAGAACTAATGGTTCTGGAATCAACTCAAAAGAAGATTAAATAGAAATATTAAAGCTTGGTTTTGATAATTTCGTAATTGTTTTACAAAGCGATAAAATGTTATACAGAAAGCTAACTACAGGAATTTAAAATAAAAGTTGGTTATGATGAGGGCGGAGGAGGGATATTGAGGAATGTTATGAAGATTTAAAAAATGATTATTATAATATCAAATCTCACTAAACAATGTATTAGAAAGAAATTATATATCTGTAAATATTGTAATAAAACAGAGCCAAAATTCTCCACACAGTAGCCACTCAGTGCAAGCCAGAGTAATCAATAAATGCAGGAAGGTTTGTGTATAAAATCCTTATCTAATGCCTACCCATCCAATAACCTCAGACTAGTTTCTAACTTGTGGCTTTCATCAGTGAGGAACCTTGGATCTGAGAGCTCTGCACCTAGATCTTAGGATCTAAATGCAATCTTACAGCAGCCACCTTTACCTTATTAGCAAATTATAAAGCAGCCACATTTACTTAGCTCACTATAAAGCTTTGAGTGGCAGCACTGTATGGAGAGTTTTGTCTTTGTGTTAAACAGCTTGTGTAAGCATAAAGAATGATAACCATGTGATATTTAATGATTTAGTGTAAAAGCTTATGGCTTATTTTTCAAAAGATTTTCTTGTTAAAAAATTTATCAAATTTTCACATGTATTCACTTTTTATTTTATTTATTGTACCCATATATATATATATATGAATTTGACAAATGACAGATATTTTATGAACTGATCATAATTATGTTTTAAGTTTTTAATTTTTTTTTTTAAAAAAATTCTAAATATTCATTTATTCAAAAGGTACAATTATCGTTTCTTTCTATAATTACCACGCATTTGCTTATCTTAGGATTTGCTAGTATTTATGTAAAATCTTAACACATTTCAAAATGATAATAAAATCTTAATCTGGAGATTATAAAATAAAACTTTAATACAAACAAATGAATGAATTATCCTATTTGATTTAAAGTGTTACTTCATAAAAGTATATATTGAATTAAATCACATATAGAAAATAAGATAATCAACTAATCTTTAAAGGTGCTAATGATATTTTACCCATGTGTATTGGAAAAGACTAACTTTTTTTTTCATATGTCATAGCATCTGCCGGGACGCGAACCCACACCCGTCTGCAACCAATTACTTGCTTGCAAGGCGGGTGCAATGACCTCTCGGCTAACAACGACTAACTTTTAAATGTAGCAAATGTTAATTAGCTGAAGGAGCTTAAAAGTCTGCCTGCAAATTCCGTATGATTATATCTAAACACCAAGTCTATCAATTATATTAGTCAAATATTATGAAAGTATTGAAAAACAATTTTATTTTAAAAGCTTAATATAATTTAACTACATTACAATTACCAAACTTATCAAAAATGTTTCGTTTAAACAACATTCATTTAATACTATACATACTAAAATTTTTCATAATGTAAACCATTATTCACTTTTAAAAAATCTATGAAATTCACAAAGCTTATGCTCTCATTTTATATTATCTGCTGCATGTTTCATACAGCTTATGTTACCAAATAATACCTACATTCAGTGTTTGATCTAAAAGTGCATTTGGAAAGTTATTGTATAGATCGTATAATCATAGAGGCGATATTTCTCTTAGTCATTCATTAGACTATAGATTATCTATTTAATGAATATTTCTGCAGTTCAATTTTCACTACACCACTCTACCACAAGATAGGGACTACTTTCTATCTGCTTTTAACACATTGTGTAGGGGTATTATCATAATTATATGACCATAGACATGTGACAAAGATGAGTGATTCCTAAGGTGCTCGTTTTTGTTTTTTTAAAAGGGTTCAGTTAAATACTTTATAAATTTGCAGTCTTATAATCAAAATTAAATCTTAATTAATTTACAGAACTATCTATTTAAAAGAATGTAAAACTTTATTTAACTTTAATATTTAAAAGAAATTATAGCTTAATAATCTTACTGTAATCAGTATATTGAATTAATATAATATACGATATACTCCTTAATAAACACTTTGTAATGCAATTTTAATATATGACTTATTTCCTCTTGCTTACAGTTTCAACTGCCCTGCAGTCATCATCAGATTCTTTAAACTTCACTACAATTATACCATTTCTTAGTTTTTTAATTTTTTTATTTATATTGAATTAATGTAGAACATAATTAATTGTTCCAAGATGTAATGTTCAAGTGTCAAAGTGACAAGCTGAGCAAAATAGTTATGTTGAATTGACCCAACTGTTATTTATTATTATTATTATTCAGCTAAGAAGTGACCCAATCTTAGTTTTTCATCTTCCATTGTTTTAAACATCTCAGGCCAACAATGTATGAAATGATTGAATATATATATATCTTTTTTAATTTTATAAATCATCTTCCAATATTTTATAAACATTATTTAAAAATTTGTGTTTTAAGTTAATATTCAATTTTTTTGCACAGCTTTTATTCAGAATCTACCAATAGACTAGAAACTCTGGACACAATAATACATACATACTATTACTATACTAATCTATAGAAAAGTTTTACTAATATATTTTATTTAAAAATACTGAATCATTGAAAATAATAATGAGTTACATATAGTAAACATCACATGATCACCATTTCTTATGCTTGCAAATAACTTATTAAAACAGGCAAAACTCTCCATACAGTAGTGCCACTTAATGCCAGCCAGAGTAACCAATGGATGCCAAAAGGCTTGTGCATAAAATCCCCATCTAGTGCCTACTCACCCCATATCCCCAGACTAGTTTCTGGCTTGTGGCTTTTGCCATTGAGAAGCCTTGGATATGAGAGCACTGCACCTAGATCTTAGGATCTAATGCAACCCTCCAACAGCCACCTTTTATCTCTACTTAACTACAAAACTATGAGAATAAAATTGAAAACAATATTTTTAATCTAAGCTCAATAGCTTATATAGCCATATGGGTTTGAACTCAGTTCAGTACTCATATATTTTGGTGTCTTTGGTTCTTTAATAACCATAGCCACCACTATCCTATTAGGCAGGTTTACTAAACATCACATGATCACCATTTCTTATGCTTGCACATAACTGTTATTAAAACAGGCAAAACTGAGTGGCACTACTGTATGGGAGTTTTGCATGTTTTAATAACAGTTATGTGCAAGCATAAGAAATGGTGATCATGTGATATTTAGTGGTTTAAAACCAATCCTGCCTAATAGGATAGTGGTGACTATGGTTATTACAGAACCAAAGACACCAAAATGTATGGGTACCGGGTACTGAACTGAGTTCAGACCCATATGACTATATAAGCTATTGAGCTTAGATTGAAAATATTGTGTTTTCAATTTTATTCTCATAGTTTTGTAGTTAAGTAGAGATAAAAGGTGGCTGTTGGAGGGTTGCATTAGATCCTAAGATCTAGGTGCAGTGCTCTCAGATCCAAGGTTCCTCATTGACGAAGGCCAAAAGCCAGAAACTAGTCTGGGGATATTGGATGAGTAGCCACTAGATGGAGATTTTATGCACAAGCCTTCTGACATCTATTGATTACTCTGGCTGGCACTGAGTGGCAGAGTTTTGCCTGTTTTAATTATTTTTAGTAACTTTTCCTTAATTAATACAACTTTTTATATCATCTAAGTTATTATCATTTTAGAATTAATTTGTTAAAAGTATTTGTTATATATAAAAATGTCTTATTACTACATAACAATATTGTCCACTAAAAAAAAAGTTTCCTTTTTTTCCTTCATTTAAACAGCTTTTGCTTATTTTTTAATTTTAAGTGGTTAATTATATCATTATCCGAACTCAAGGGTTATGTAAAATGTCAAATCTTTGATTAACTAAATAAATGTAAAGTTATTTTTAGTTTTGTTAAAACTTTAACTTAAATAATATTTTTATGTAAGTGTAAAAATTTATTAATTTTTTATAAGCAATAATTTTGAATAGATGGCACACATAGCATTATTTATATATATGTATACTTTTAAAATATACATGTGTATATTTTGATGAAGATATGCTTATTATCAACACAATAACTAATAGGGCACTATATGTAATTAAAGAATGCATCCATATATATTAACAATGTTGCTGCAGTACATAGTATTTACCGTCATCACATACTCAAAAATATTCTTTTTGTCACCACAGTGGTGCCACCTAAATTAAGCTTTAGTAACTAATAAATGCTAAGTGATAGTACTTAGTAAATCCATATCCAGTGCTGTCCTATCTGATATATGAAGACTAGTTTTTAGCTTATGGCTTTCATAAGTAAGAAGCCTTAAATCTTGGAATAGTGTATCTGGGCCATTAGGATCAAAATGCACCTTTCTTCTAGTAGACGTCATTAATTTCTCTGTTTTAATGTTGAGTTATCAGCACAAATGGTAAAATATAAACGTTTTCAATCTAAGCCAACTTGCCTACATTGTTATATAGATATGAAACAGTTCAGGATCTATCTGTTATAATGTTCTTAATTTTTTAATTACTACATGCACCTTTATCCTGTGGTCATGATATAAGACTAATAAAATATTACATGACTCTTATCATATGACTTGATATCTTGATAATAAGACACAGAAAATGATGGTGGCTAGAAGAAATATACAAGATCGCAAAGGTCCAGTTGCACTGTTTCAAGATCCAAAGCTGTTCACTGATGAAAACCATAAACTAAAAACTACTCTGGGATTATGGGATAGGACGCAATGGATAAGACCTTAAATTTAAGCACTCTCATCTGGGATCATATTCGATGGTATAGCATTGATGAAAAGAAAAGGAATATGGTGCTGAAACAGCAATGTATAAACTGGAGTCATGTTATTAAATCAGGTGATATGTTATTGCACAATAAAGAAAAAGATACAAAAAGTCTATCTCTTATGTTTAAACATACTTATAAATGGATTTGATAATAAAACAAAATACACACTTTAGCATGTCATGATAGATTTCTAACTAAACTAACCTTAGCAAACAATTAATCGTTCAGTTATTAGTCCTTTACAATTTTTTTTTTTTTTAATCAAACTTTATTAATAGCAAATTATATGCAAGTATTAACATATATACATGGTGGGGAGTGGGATTTGCAGTACATATGATACAAGCCTATAAAAATATTATTACCAGTGTTGATTGGCAAGTGAAAGTTTCCATTTTATGTAGCTAACACATACTTTAGCATGTCATAATAGATCATTAATTAAACTAACTTTAGCAAAGATTAATTTATCATTCAATTATTAGTCCTGTACAATCTTAAGATTATATATATAAATTGCGGCTGCAGAAAGGAGTTTACTGTTAATTGAAAAAAGACATTTAGATTCCTCTTGGAGGTCTTAAAGGGAATGAGCAGGGCTTATTTCTAATGTCCACTCCATATATTATCATTGTTACAGCTGTTATTTACTATGTGATTATTCATCTAGTATGTATACATGCTGATTTTAAGATGTAGAAACACTATGGTCTTTCTTCTCAGTTGCTTGGTAGGTCTTAACTGAAATATCAGTTGAGTTTGCTTGAAGACAGAATGAATGTGAGTGAATAATTTTTTTTTTTTTAAAAAAAATAGACATTTACAATTATGACTGACAGAAATAAATCATGGCCCTTATTCCTAGGAAGCTCAAAAGTAACCAATCACAGCAGTTGTTGGCTGAAGGCAGGGGGTGCAAAGAATGTCCTGATTACAAACTCAAGCTACCATTTGATGACAATTTTTTTATGTAGATACAACTGCAGATCACTTTCAAGTAAAGGAAGATTGCAAGAATTGGAAGAACAACTAATTTGAATTAAATGGAATATTATTGGAATTTATGAAGTTAGAAAATGTACTGAAAAGACTGTTGATTTAAAATGTGGACATTTGTACTACAAAGGCACAAACATTGGAAGTAGGATCCATTATAAATAAAAAATGAAAGAACAACATTGTGGAGATTGATATTTTATTACACAGACTGGGAAGATTAGTTATTCAATTTAATAGAAGATACCAATTGCAGATAATTCATGTTTATGCCCCAACATGTTTTCATAGTGATGAAGAAGCAGATGATTTTTATATGGATGTACAAAAGGCTTTTGATCCGGAGAAACAACATTTCCAATTTGTCATGAGAGATATTAATGCTAGAATTGGCAAACAATTTAAAGATAAAAGTGTTATAGGTAAATTTAGTTATGATAATAGAAATGAGAGAGGACATAGACTTGTGGAGTTTACAGAAAAAGTAAAACTTTATATTATGAATTCTTTCTTAGAGAAAAAATACCAAATGCAAGCATCTAAATGAGAGTGGAGCAGAATTGAATTATATATTGGTTAACAGAAAATATATATTTCAAGATTGTAATGTTCATAATAAATTCAACATAGGATGTGATCATTGATTAGTGATATGTAAGATATGTATTAATGCAAAACTAGAGTGACAAAAATTATTAAGGAAAACAATATTTACAATTGATATTTCTAATCTTTAGAAATATTCCATTGAATTTAAATTAGAACTTGCAAATTGTTCTTAAATATCAACAGATATTAAATATAGTACAGATTTGAACAAAATCAGTAGGAATACAATTAATACACTTTTCCAAACTGTAACAAAGATAGCTGGTATAAAAAAGCAACAATTGACCAATAAAATTGTTACTGAGACTGGACAATTTATGAAGAATAGAAGAAATTTAAAAATATATAAAACCAATGCATTAAGAAGGATTGAATATCTAGAATTATGTAATATGATGTGAAAAAGAATTGATAATAATATAAGAAAGTATAATTGTGAACTAGCAAAGAAAGTTATAGAATTGAATAAAAGTCTCACTCTTAACAGTGTAAAATAACATCTTGGTATTGCTAGGAAACTTATTTCTACAATAAAAAGAAAAGAAAACTATTACTAAAAAGAGAGAAGACAGTAGAAGAGTTAGTAATAAAGAACAAGGAAAGGTATCTCCTACATCTTTTGAATTGCCCAATATATTATATGAAGAGGTGAGTCATGTCATTACAAGTATGAAGAAGAGAAAAGCTCCATTTAATGATGGGATTATAATCAATATTTTAAAAGAAACAGGTATAGAAATAAATTTTTGGCAAAGTTATATACCGAATATCTAAATGATAAAAATATACCAGATGATTGGAAGAATGCAATATTAATATTTAAATAAAGTGATTATAGAAGATGTTAAAAATTACAGACCTATCACTCTTTTTATCAATTCTATACATTTTTTTTTACTAAGATAATTACATCTCATCCACCGTAAATATGGATTTTAATCAACCAAAAAAACAAGATGGATTTAAATGTGGTTTTAGTACAGTAGATCATATCAAAGTATTGAGAGAAGTTATAGAAAGGACCAATGAATATAAGTTGCCATTATGATTTGAATTTGTCAATTATAAAAAGTTATTTGAATCTATAAGCATTTCTTGAGTGATTAAAGCATTGGATAATTAAAGTATAGATTGAGGATATTATCATATTCTGAATAAGTATTTATAAAAATGCAACAGCAACAATTAACATTAAACAGGGTGTACAATAGGGTGACTTCATATTTTTAAAGCAATTTTGCCAGAATTATTTTATGGGAAACTTAGGGAATAAAAGTAAATAAACAGTATTGTCATTTAGATTTTGCAGATGATGTAGTTGTTTTTGCAAATAGTGCTTTAGAGCTTCAGGAAATGTCACAAGAGGTATCATATGAAAATAAGAAAGTAGGACTAAAAACGAATATTAAAAAGACTAAAATAATGTTCAGTGGATTTTCTGAAAAGATAAAGATTGATGCTGATGAGCTAGAAGAAATTAATAACTATAAATACCTTGGTCACATTATTACAATAGATGGAAACATAATGGATAAAATTAATCATAGAATTAAGCTTGATTGGAATGCTTTTGATAGAAATAACTTAATATTAAAAGGAAATATGCATATGTGTTTGAAAAGGAAGGTTTTTAATAAAGTGTTTTACCAGTACTTAGTTATAGACCTGAAACCTGGACTTTTAACAGAACAGCAATACAGAGACTTCATACTACTTAAAGAAGTATGGAGAGATGCATGTTAGGAATAACATGAAGAGATTAAAAATGAAATACATGGTGAAAGAACAAAAAGGTATTATTGACATCATTCAAAGAATTAATAAACTGGAGTGGAATTGGACTGTATATTGCTAGAAGAGATAATTGTAGATGGACAGTTAAAATTATAAACTGGATTCTAAGAGATTTTAAAAGACCTAGAAAGAGACCACATGTGGGTTGAATAAATGAATTAAGGGAGTATGCATAGAAGGTATGGAGAAGAGAGGCTAGAGATTGGAGAAGATGGATTGAATTTGGAGAGATCACCCTGCAGTGAATTGATAATGGTTGAATATAATGACAACCTAAATTAAACATATGATCGCTACCATATTAGTGATATATTTATAATATGGTTCTCTAGTAAATATGTTAAGAAGGTGGCAAGAATAGTAAACTTCTTTTAATAATGATTGTTATTGCTTGTCTGTAATACTTATATTTATTATTAAACCCAAGTTTTTTAAGCCAAAGAATTTTAGCATACATGTATTGACAACTATGTATGGTGTCAAACCTTCTATATTTATTATACGATTCAAATAAGAATTTTTTTTTTTTAAAAATATTTCAGCATAAAACAAACTTTATAAAAATTAAAATATAATCAATAGATAAATCTATATTCATCATATAATATAATATCACTGGGTGCAAAATATACAGAAAAAAATATAATTAACATCACGTGATCACCATCTCTTATACTAGTACATAATTGTTTATAAACAAGGCAAAACTCTCCATATAGCAGTGCCACCCCATGCCAACCAGAGTAATCAATGGATGCCAGGCTTGTGCATAAAATCCCTATTTAATGCCTACTCATCCAATATCTCCAGACTAGTTTCTGACTTGTTGCCTTCGTCAGTGAGGAGCTTTGGATCTGAGAGCACTGCACCTAGATCTTAGGATCTAATGCAACCCTCCAGCAATCACCTTTTATCTCAATTTCATTCTCATAGTTTTATAGGTAAGTAGATATAAAAGGTGGTTGCTGGAGGGTTGCATTAGATCCTAAGATCTAGGTGCAGTGCTCTCAGATCCCAAGCTCCTCACTAACGAAGACCACAAGCCAGAAACTAGTCTGGGGATATTGGATGAGTAGACATTAGATAGGGATTTTATGCACAAGCCTTCTGGCATCCATTGATTACTCTGGTTGGCATGGGATGGCACTGCTGTATGGAAAGTTTTGCCTTGTTTATAAAGAATATAATTCTGAAAATTATATTTTTTTGCATTTATATTTCTTAACACTAAAATTTTGTTATATAACAATACAGAATCAATTACATATATGTTTTTTTCCAATAAAGTAAAATAAGTAACATGCAATTCATAAACAACTTTTTTTTTAATATTAATTATAATCACTTGCAACATTCAAAAAATTAATATACTCTTACTGTGGTTTTATTTAAACAATACTATAGTAACCTCATTGCTACTTGAAAATCGATGGATGATCTTGATTAATTTTAAATTTTAGAGTATATATCATGGGGATGACCAATTCAACATAGGAATGAACTGCAACTTTATTTTGATCTAATGCTTTCTTTAATAGAAATTTATAACATATATCTATATTTGTTTTATACCTAGCCTCAGGGATTGCCAGTTAGTTGTAATTGATAATTTCTTGGCAACATCAAAGGTTAATGGTAACCTCTATTTACATGGATATTATCTCATTTCTATTCATTATTATAATAACAATCCATGAAAATATTTAATTCAAGATATATATATATATGAATTAGAGAATACTCTTAAACTCTATAGATGTAAAATATGAAACATAATAGGAAGACATCCTATTTCAGTTTGCAATTGCTAGTTTCAATTGTTTTGCCTAATTCCATCATAGTGTATGTTTATCTAGGTAAATACATAAGCATCCTTATTATATTTTCACTGTTTGCATAATTATGTACATCATCACCATTTTTAACTTTTATCAGTCCACTGCAGGATAAATTTTTCAAATTTAATCCAGTTTCTCGTATCTCTAGCCTCTTTTTTCAACATAACACCAATAAACTTCCTTATTTCATCCATTCCTCTCACATATAATCCCATTTTAGAGCTTTTATAATTTCATGGAATCTCTTTACATGAAATCCCATTTTAGAGTTTTTATAATTTGTTAGAAGCCAGTTTAAGACTTCAACAGTCCATCTATTATCATCTCTCCTAGCAATAAATCCAACTCTGCTCCATTTCAGTCTTTTAGATTTTTTCAGTTATGTCACTTTGTCTCACCTATGTATTTTTTTGATCTCTTCTTGCTATTCCTAACATATATCTCACATTTTGTTAAGTCATCAGAAGTCTATTGCTTTTCTGTTGAGTATCCAAGGCTCACATTCATAAGCAAGTACTGGTAAAAGACATTTTTTTAAAAACATTTTTTTAAACACATAGGTGCATTGGTAGCCGAGAGGTCAGTGCATCTGCCTTGCAAGCAAAGCAGTTGCTTGCAGTCAGTTGTCTGGGGTTCACTTCACGGCTGATGCTTTGACGTATGGAAAAAAAAAACTTTATCTAATAATTCTACGATTAATTTCATACATTATGTTCCATCTGTATTAATAATCTGATCAAGATATTTATAGTTTTAGTTTTCTAATTCAACATTATCAACCTTTAATTTTTTTTGTGAAGATGAAGCATTATGTATATATTTTTGTATATATGTTTAATAGAATAAATCACAATTATCTCAGTTTGAATAAATAATGTTGTTGTCAAAGACTTCAAGAACCATATGGTTCCAGCTATTATTTTATGCTTTTGATGATTATAAGTGCATTCTTTCCAACAATGAAGGAAATACAGAATGAATATAATATATCAGCAAGATGAAAATATGGTGTTATTAATTATTAAATTAGTAATCAATTATACAATATATAATCAATTTATTATATATCATGATTACTTATTTTGAGCTAATAAACAACTTAGTATTCTATGTTTTAATGTTGATAGTCTTAAATTTTCAAAGAGAATGCTTTAATTTTTAATTGTGAACAGATATACTATTTTGACAAATTTAATCAATAAGTCTGTAACCTTGACTAGCAGGTGCCAAAAATATAGGTTTCTTTACATGTCTACTTTTGACATCTTCATTCATTTTAGATACAACAATACTTTACATTAATGTGAGAATGTAAACTTGATTCCTGCCATTAAGTAAATTAGGTTTATTTTTTTCACCCACAATTGAATATAGGGATAAATTCACAGGCAAATTTAATATAACATATTTTATTACCATAGTTATATTAATTATTCATACTTACTATACTTTATTAACAGAATTAATTAAACAGTTATATATAAAATTGGAAAAAAAAAGCTAAAACATTGCATCAAAGTAACTAAAATTAAAAAATAATTTAAGAAAAAGAACCTTTGTCATAGTATCTAAATGTAATATTATTTTTTTATGAATATGTAATGGTCCACTAATATGAGAGGTTAGATTGATGTAATGTCAACATGGGTACGATTACAATATCAAATCCAATAAGGACTTTGAGTATATTATCAATGGTTTTTCACTGAAATGGATGGTTGAATAGTTGGAAGGATGAGAAGACTGAAGCCTGTCCATTAAAGTTTGAGAAATTGCTATCTTAATATAAACCTACCTCTGTTTGTATATATGTGTGGCAGATTACGATCTGGCCAACTGATGAGTGCAGGTTCTGCATGAAATACATATATTGGGGATCATGTGTCTTTTTTGCATGTGTGTGGTCGTGGGTATTGGTTGCTTGAAATGGAGTTGAGGATGAATAGACTGAAAATCATGAGTTCAAACCACTCTAATTACATAAAAAAAAGAAATATTCAGTATAAGCAAATTATATACTGCCTTAGAATTACATATTATGATAAAAATAACTTTTAGCCCAATCACTCTGAATCATATTGTTAGAAAGCCTACTTTATTTTTTAAACCTAAAGAACCAATATCGACTATTTGAAGTTTTTGTTGGCAGCCTTTCTCTCTTAACTTTCATAAACAAACTTAAAGTCTTGCTATAGATAGTGATATGATGTCATTATAACTAGTTTAATTATTAGTCTATGTCGTCTTTTTCTTTCTTTAAATAAGATTATTATACATCCTAATTGTTTTAACGTTTATCATTTACAATGGTTTTAACTGTATGGAAAGCTTTTGACTCATGTCAGTCATAGACCTGTCTCCATTACTCACTTTAATTATTCATATTTCACCGTATGAACAAGAATTGCTTTCAAAATGGTTGCCCATAAAAATAAAGTGTGTTCACAAATAATACAAAGCATTATACAGTTACATATATATGGATTTAGTAACACTGGATTGTTTAAATCATTGTATGGTTTTAGAAATAAAAACACTCAATGAATAAAATTATAGTATAGAATTAAAGATCTTTTTACAAATGATGTTTCACAAAAAAAAAACCTTTAAATTTTGTGCTAATAGCATTTGAAAAGAATTTAAGTGCTACATTAGATGTGATGGAAAATATTCACAACTCATAAATATAAAATCAATAATTGTAAAAATTTTGCGAATAAATTTGTTTCAAGTGAAATTGTATATTATTTAGTCAAATGTGTTATTTATGTTGAAATGAAATCTATGAGGTTTTTTTTTGATAAGAAGCTCATAGACTTGTATTTGGTTTTTGCTTTTTTAAAGTTTTTAACTTTGCCTCAAATAGAAGCCCATGTGTTTTTTAAATGGAAACACACTAATTTTGAAATAACATTTGAATGAAATTCATTTTTATTTTAATTATTATATATTACAAAAATATAAAGTCTGAAATTCTAAATTATTATTATTGATATATGAAAGTATAAATATAATGTTATAATATGTAAATAAGCATTTATTTTATATAGCGTATGTAAACAATTGTATTACAGTCAAATATCAGCCTTTCACGCTAATTGTGCATACGCTTTGCGAGTGTTAATAATAAATGAATACTTTCTCACCAATACAAGATATAGTATTTATGCAGGAATAAAAGGAATCTCTTATTCCTATGACTCAAACGCTTATATATGAGCAAATCTGAAGTATTCATTTATTATTAACACTCGCAAAGCGTATGCACAATTAGCGTGAAAGGCTGATATTTGATTGTAATGTTATAAAATAATATGAAAAATATAATAGGTGAAAAAATTATCAATATGAAATGCTAGTAATAATGGCCAACAAGTATGATTTATAGGCATAATTTTCATTCAGAATCCATTGTATCAAAAGTCTGAGATAATGGTGGAAAAATTGTTATTTTTGTCTTTCATCCAATTCTATGAATTCTTCATTATTTCCAATATTAGCAATTAGATTATCAGATTCAACTTCTCTATCAGCTTCAATTTTGAATCCATGATTCACAATTTTTGATTTAATATTGTGATTATTACTTCTGGTCTATTTGCAGTAATTCTTCAACATTCAAATGCTCTTTGAATTAATTCTGCTGGATTGCATTAACACGTTGAAAAAACCATATCAATAATCTTCTGATAAGAGGGTCATTTTCTATATCCTTTGGGAGTAAATTCAACTGTCTTTTCTCTTACCCAATTCTGCCATTCTTTTCTCATAGCAGCTTTGAAACTGGAATTTAATGGAAATATCTAAGGGTTGTGTGTAGTGTGTTGTTTTTCCTGGAATTATCACTGACTCTGACCATATTTTCTGGATGGTATTTTAACATTTCTTCTTTTTTATGAGTTCCATAAGAATTTCAGATAAGAAATAATGGAATGATTCTAAAATAAACCCCTCTCTTGCAGAATACTTTGTCCATTTGCATCTACAATAGATTTGTATCCATTGATGCACTTTTGTTTACAGAAATGACTGCATTATCAGATTGTTACTTGAGGAATTTTTGTCAATCCATAAAAACTAATCTTAGGTGGGAGCATGCATTTATCCAATGATATTGTCAAACAGACAGTGTATTGATGTTTTCTAAATCCTGTACCAGCACTATCAATATTCTTGTTCCAATGAAGTGAAGAGTGCAGTCTTTGCCATATTGAAGTAACATGGAGTTTCATCCATATTAAAAAATATAATCACTTATCATTTCTGCTGTACCATTATTTATTTGTATTAAGTATTGCTTTGCTTGTTCCTGCATCTTCTTTGGATCACAATTATCCAGTTGTTTATGATGATTTATTTTAAGTGATGTAATCCTATTTCTCCTGGTCCATCCAAATAAGAACTTGTTACGACTTTAAAATGGTATTTGAAGACCAAATTCTAGTGAAAAAACATAATTTTGTAATGTGTTATATGTAACTGATCATTGTTTTTCTTGTTCATTTTTGAAAAATTCAAATAATTGTTCCTCAATTTTGGGATAAAATGCATTGCTTCCTGTACCCTCAACATGTTTGTGTTTACATTTTTAAACTTGCTTTAATAATTCTGTTTTTCTCTGCAACCAATAATGAAGATATCAATTTTTGACTTTTCTTTTAAACATATCTGTTTTTTTCTGGATAGTATAAGATTTCGTTTTTTATACTTTTTATTTTCTATTTTTAGGGTTAAATATTGTAATGACTAGACAAAAATAACATGTAATGTTAAGAGTTGCATTACATTACCCAGATGTACTGAATCTATCCCTATTTTCATCATGATGCACAGAGCGTAGAAATATGTTATTATTTGTCCATAAATAAAGGCTTATGTGCTTCTATTTGGAAATGAAAATTTATATATACGTCCATTGGGTTCTTTGTTTAGGTGGGCCTCTTATTGGAAAAATCCAGTACGTTTTTTGATAAGTTGTTACTTTACATAAATCATTATTTATGACTTTTCCTTTTAGCAAAAACATTAGATATAAATTGATACAAAAAATTGTAATTTGTTAATGCAAAAATATTAATTATTAAAAATAAAAAATATATACATTTTTTTAAGAAGTGATTTTTTATTCATTTAAATGTACTAAAATATAAAAAATAATTTTTCAAATTTTTTTACAGATTTTTAATATTATGTAACCAAAGTAAAAGTGTTTTGACACATATTTTAAAATATTCTGATTATTGCTTCTGAATGCGAGTATTACATGCTTTTATTTTGGTTATGTATTAAGAATACTGTAAAAGCTGAAGAAAACTTATTTTTTACTTTTTAAAGCATTTATTTATATATTTTTTTTATTTTCTACTTTTTAGTTTTATAACATTTTTAAAAATGAGAAAGCAAAATAAAAAATTACTGACAAATTTAAAATTATTTAAACAGAAGTGAATCTCCGATAATGCGCTATTTCTTAAATATTATAAATCTCCGCGCACTCTCCTGCTGGTAAAAGTTTAAAAAACTTAGGTAAATCGCTTAAGTTTAGAGTGTACATTCCATATACACCAACTCTTACAGACGATGCTTAAATCAGGGCTTGATTATAACATCAAGCACACAATAGACTCAAGCCCTGATTTAAGCATGGTCTGTAAGAGTTGGTGTATATAGAATTTATACTCTAAACTTAAATGATTCACTTAAGTTTTTTAAACTTTTACCGGCGGGAGAGTGTGTGGAGATTTATAATATTTAAGAAATATTGCATTATCAGAGATTGACTTCCGTTTGAATAATTTCAAAGTTTTCAGCACTTTATAATAATAGGTTGGCAAATTTAAAACATTTTTTTAATAAATGCATCTATTTAATAAACAAATACAAATTTCTTTTGCCCACTTAAAGTAAAATTAATAAAAATTAGTTAAACTTAAAGGGTTAAAAAATCTTCCCATAATTCATAAACTTAAGTTGATGGCTTTTCTGTTTTAGTATAGTTGTCATTTTCTAAATCATATGCCACATTTAATATTATAATGACATTGAAATTTTTTTACAGACTAAACAAGGTTTAGAATTTTATAAATAATGTGAGATATGTATTTATTTTTGCACATTATTCTTTGTAATTGTGGAAGTAAAAAAAACTATTTCATAAATTGGCTTTGTTAAAAAAAAACAATACTACAGTCACCTTAGATTAAACTTTATTTAAACTTCCCAAACATAAACAACGTGTTAATAATAACACACAAATATACAACACAGGTTAGTTATCACACAATGTTTTGAGTAGTATTATTCTCCACTCTTCTCATTTAGAAGTTGAACTCACATCTTTAGATTCTTCAATATCGAATTTAAGTCTCAGATTTAGTCTTAATTATCATTGCTTAGGGATTTGTAAGTGTACAATGTACAACAGTGAATAGTATTCTGTTTAATGCCCTCCTCCTCTTTAAATTATTTTTTTCTGTAAGTCATTACTGCTAGATGGCACCACTGTAAAAAATACTAAATCCCTTATAAAATAAGTTAAATTTATTATTATTTATTTTTTTTAAATAATTTTTTTTTATCAACTCTTAAAAAAATGTATTAGTATTTAGAATACATATGTATGCAAAGTTTTAATTAGACTGAAACTTGGGAGATGAGTAAAAATTAAAGTACAAGATGTCACAGACAGTCAGATAGACCAAAAGCAGAATAATTTTATAAAAGAATATTAAAAAATTAATTACATTTAAAAATTTTATGTAGCATGAAAAATCACCAGAGTATATTGAATACTTTATACAGGTTAATTACTTAATAGTGCTATATATTGCTGAAAAATGCATGCATGCAAAATCTTAAAACAAAGAGCCATTAGGTGGAGATTTTATTGTAAGGGGTTACTGCATTAAGACAGAATTTTACATTAACAAAACTTATTATCTTTTCAAGATATTACAATTCTTTTTTCTTCTCATTCTTAATTTACTTTACTTCAATTTATCTGATTCTCCTTTTCACTCCACAAAAAATGATTTTGAAAACGGTCCTATTTGAAAATAAAATCTAAATAGAATTTAACAGAATATACTTATTACAAAAATGAAATGAAATAATTATGACTTAATCTCAAATAATTTATATTTAATGTTTGTTTAGAGGTAATGAATATGTTTAATCATGATTTGTGATTATTATATAATGTATAATAGTAGCAAATATTCATAACTTCAGAAAAAAGAGAAACAAATGTTAAAGATAAACAGTCAAGCGTTGGTAGCCTAGAGGTCAGCGCAGCTGCCTTGCTGCTTGCAGACAGTTGTTACGGGTTCGCTTCCCGGTCGATGCTTTGACATGTGGGGGGAAAAAAGATAAATTTAGTGATGACTATATACAAATCAATGTTTTTATAATGTATAAATCTATATATTTTGTGTATAGTCTTTTACATTGTTATTTTTGGCATCATGTCATTGCTATCTTTTAAACACAACCATCATTGTTGTTTATTTTCACATCACATTACTGAATTACTGCTGCAATGTATAAATAATATCATATTAGAATTTTACTTGTCTTGATAATAAACGGTTTACTTAAATGCAAGCATAATATGTATATTTCTATGCTCTTTGTGCAATGGAATAATGAGTGGAAATAAATTTGAATAATAGAAATTATTAAAAAAAAAAAAATAGTGACGTTTTTTTTTTTATTTCAGGTAATTTTAAACGTTGTCGTTTTTTTTTTTTAATAAACAAACAAAATAAAGATATTTTTCTTTAAGAAAATTTTGTATTATCAATTCATGAAATTTAATATCATTAATGAAAGTTAAACATAAGAATGAAAATAAATTTGCTATGAATTTAAAAATTAAGTTTGGAAAAAAAAGAGACATTTTAATAAACTAATTAATATCGTATTTATTATTTTAAATGTTAGCAGTTGCAAATTGGTAACATTATTCAGCAAAGAATAAAATCTGTTATAGATTTTTTAAAAACTTTATTTTGCTATGTCATAGCATCAGCCAAGAAGCGAACCCGCTAACCCGGGACAACTGCTTGTAAGGCAGCTGTCGCTGACCTCTCGACTACCAATGCTTGACAAGCTTATTTTGCTTTTAGAGAATATTATGACATTTCTATCCATTTATTATGATACCAAACCATTTATTATAGATATGAGTGTAATAACTGAAGAGAGTCCTTTGATCTCCAATGGACAACTTGAGATTGTTTTATTTTTAACCTATTAATTTAGCATATTTACTATATTTCTGGACATTTTATTTAAACGAAAATTATAACATTGTTATAATGGTAGCTTTGTTTACGTTATGTGTTACAAATTTTCCACAAAGTGATATAACTAATAATAATAGAATAATAATTTATGCAGTTCTTCTGAGGAAGTGAAAAAGTTTACTTTAAGCAATATGTAAATATTTATGCATTTTATAGTTATTATATCTTATAATAGTTACTATTTTATTCTTAATGAAAGATAAATATTACAGCATTTAACAACAAAACTATTGACACTTAAGTACTTTTGATACAACCAGATATCATAATCATAGCAGAATAAATGAAGTGAGGAATTGTGATCCATATGTAATGTCGATTATGAATATCAAGAGGATGGAAATGAGTAAATACTGAGAACATTTGCATGTTAATGAGAAGAGAGGGCTATAGATGCCATTTCTTAGAGAGTGGGATACCGGATTCCATTTTATTGATGCTGTTGGCATCCTTGATAATTGATAAAACCTCCTTAATCTTTCTCTTTTTATTATTGTGCTCTGAAAGAATAACATCAGCTGTGGAAAGATCAAAGCAATAGTCAGAGATCAGCTTGCGGTCTCTTGAGTGAGTCTTGTAGCCAAGTTGGTGCAGGTTTCCCCATAATATGCCTTCTATCAGGAGGGGTTAGAGCAATTAATCTTAGAATAGTAAAATTATCTTAGTCATTATTATTTTTGTGATTCTTATGTCTTTCTAATTGTTTATGACAATTTCTACTGCCAAGTATTACAAAAATGATAAAGAAATGAATTTTTCCAAATAGAAACAGCTTTAACAAAAATCTGTCAGGTACAAAAATAGCTTTGTTAACATTTTAATATAAAAAGCCAATCCACAAGCAAAATTCTCTGTCATTAAATATAATGCCATAAGTAAAAGTAGCAACAATATGATTCTAATACTGAAAAACTCTCAGAACAAAGTATAACTTATCGTTAAGGAAAATAAAAAATTTAGTTATAAATAAAATATTTAAAATATTATCCAAAATCTTAAAGTGAATGTGACAAGTTTGCCATAGCAATTGTCATTTATCAACACAAATATCTTGCAAATAAGATTGAATTAATAACTGTATTGAATTGAAAAATGCAACAATGCCAGATAATTTTTATAATGGATGTTATTAGGGGGAAATTTTAATAAAATCAAATAAAGGGAACTTCAATTTTTCAAAGAGATTATGCATGTCTATAATTAATATCAATAAACATATACACCTGGGTCTCATTTTATGTGGTAGATAGGTTCTGCAGAAAACCCACATTAAAAAAATCGCAAAAAATAGACTTAACTTACCTTGATAAATGGGGGATAGGTTCTGTAATTTTGAAAACTAGTGTAAAAGCAACAAGGGAAAATTACTTTAAAATTCACATTAAAATATAATAAAATAAAGTATGACAGTACTTTACAATGAAAAACCAGAATTACACATTCTGCCAATCATCAAACAAGATTAGAACATTCTATTATAAAGGAAACGGGAAACGTTTTTTGATAACAGAACCTTGGGCTATACTTCAGTGATTTACAAGGAGAGAAATTCTGAAGTTCTTGATTCTGGAGGGGCAGAGTTTACTTAGGCAACACCGGTTCTGCAGGAGATATTTTCCTCATTGAGATAGGCCAGATTTTAAAAGTAATTTGGGAAAGAATGGAAAGCCACTGTGAATCCTGGGTAGAAGCAAACCCATTATAGATAAGTTATTTTTAGATGTAAAAAAGGTCACACCATGTAAAAGTAGTGGAATTTTAAGGAAGTATGGGAATTGCTTGCCACGTGGCTTCAAATATGTATGGAGGGGCCAGGTTTTGGTCCCTCTGACGATTTCTTTAAATTGTGGGATTTTTATGAATGTACATTTTGTTTTCTTAACGATTCTATTCCTAGTTTATTTTTTTCTCTCTCTTTTTATTCATAGTATAATCCATTTCCTATTCTTTCACATCTATGTGTGCTTCATTAGTAAAACAATATTCAAAGTAATTATTGTTGGCTCGCAATTTTTATGTAAAAAACTATTTAAATAATGTACATTTCCAGTGATTTATTACATTAAGTCAAATTAAGTTTTAAAAAAAAAGCAAAACTATTTATTAAGTTAATTTTTTTAAAAAAAAAAGATTATGACATTAATATGTTTCTTACTGCTAGACAGAACCCACACTCTTATTACAACTAAATTTTTGACCTGTTTATTTAATTACATATATTCAAAATAAAATGTAACAAAATTTTAATAAAGAAACCATATTTTAACTTGTTAATTCTGCAAAAGATTGCTGAAAATTAAAATGAATATTAACTCTAGAATTCTTAAAATCATTTAATTATTAAGGAAAAATAAAAAAAGATAAGTATTTACTGCTGTTTTCAAGTCTTACAATTTTAAAATGTTTCTTTTTATAAATGAGTTTATTAACATCAGTATGGAAATATCACTATACATATTGCCACACAATATCCTGAAATTGATACAATCAGCATTTAGATTTTAAAAGTATTTTCAGATTGTGAACCTTTTAATACTAATAAGTAAATAACATCATCCTGCATTAATACCCATTTATAATAAAATATGGATCTGAAATGTGGGCAATTAAACAGAGAAGCAATATAGAGTCTTCAAATTACTCAGAAAATTATGAGAGATGTATGTTATGAGTAATAAGAAGAGATTGAAAATGAAGTATGTGGGTAAGAAGAAATCAACCAGAAATCTCATCATTGAAATAACTGGGAGATTGAATAGAGCTGTATTTATATATTAGACTATTTCCATCATCTAATATGAGTATTGAATATCTTTAGAAAAATTTAACTTTATTTAAATATTCCAAATACATTCAATTCTTAGTAATAACACAGAGGTTAGTATATGCACAACCTTAAAATTCAATACTCAAGAATCTAAGGATCCAGGTTTGATTCCCATGCTAGTACTGTCACTGGACAGGCTAGCAACAGCTGAATAAGAGGGGAGAATACCTCTTGAAATGTTGTGCATATACAAACCTAGGTGATATTACTAACATTCGAATGTATTTGGAATATTGAAATAAAGTTACCTTTTTCTAACATGTTCATTATTCATATTAGCTGATGTGAATAGTCCAATATATAAATATAATTAAAACATTATCATCACAAATCTTCAGGAAAACATAAAATAGAGCCGGGATAGACATATTGCTAGGAAAGATATTGATAGTTAACGTTATAAATTGTTACTAAAAGATTGTAAAAAATGACATGTGAGATGGATGGATGAAGTAAAGAAATTTGCTTCTATGTTATGGAAAAGAGACACTGAAATAGAAAAAAACTGGATTAAGCTTTCATTCTGCATTGGATCAATAATGATTAAAAATGACGATAAGGATTATGTATATTTTAAAAATATTTTATTCTTTTTAACCGGGAAAAAATTTGTAATTTAATATCTAGAATTAAAAGTAAATTTTTATTGCTTTATCAACTTAAAAACTTAAAATTGTCAAAATGTATTATCTGTAAGTTATTTTAGTATTTTTTAAATAATAATATCAAAATACTAAAAATATCTATTTAGATTATTGATGTGATGTACTTCATTCAAAAATAAAATCTCAAAAGGTTTAAGACATCAAGATATTTATAATAGGAAGATTTAGACATATTAAAGCAGGAAGTATCCACTTATTAAAGTTGTAGATATATTAGTGAAGTTGAATGCTAATGTCTACAGAATATTTGTTCACTTTATCATGATTAGTTTAATTTTGTACATTTTTTGTTCAAATTCCATGATATTTTTTTATCAATATACAAATAGGATGAAGGCTGATTTTCAAATTATGATCAAAGCATTTAACAGATTATAGTTATTAAAATAAACTGGATTCTTTTTTTTTTTTTTCAAATTTTTTTTTAGTATTTATTTATCTTATTTAATTTTTATCAAATGTCCACAGTGAAATTTCAAAATGTTTATTATACATTCCTGATTCTTCTAAAATCATAGAAGTTATATGTTAAATTTATTCAATAATAAACATGTATGTTGTGTATACTAAGACAAGCTTATTTATTGATTTTAATGCAATACGCTTTTTCTTTTGATATTAAACAGGCAAAACTCTCCATACAGTAGTGTCACCCTGTTTAATAACAGTTATGTGCTAGTATAAGAGATGGTGATCAAGTGATGTTTAGTGGTTTTCTTTTTGATATTGTATGCTAAGCCAGCTTTTGACTAACTTGTATTCATAATCATAGTATAAAGGCTAAACTCTACATACAGTAGCGCCACCAGTGCAAACCAGAGTAATCAATGGATGCAAGAAGGTTTGTGCATAAAATCCCTATCTAGTGCCTACTCATTCAATATCCCCAGACTAGTTTGTAGTTTGTAAGCCTAAGAAATGGTGATCATGTGATGTTTAGTGATCATAATCATAGCAGTAACAGATAAAGAGAATTAAGTAATTTATGGTGTAGAGTTGTTGTGTGTTGGATTATTAAATGTAAATGAGTTGATTTACATAATCCACATTCTTGAAAGAGGAATGCAGGATTCTTTTTTTATTGATGATGTTCATATCATTAGTGATGTTCCAGACCTCTTTGCATTTTCCACACCACCAATAATACAAATGCCATCAATAAGAAAGAATCCTGCATCCCCTTTCAAAAAAGTGGATTATATAAATCAACTTATTTACATTTTATAATCAACACACTGTAGTTCTCCACTTCTATAAGTTAGATAATTCTCTTTATCTATTGTTGTTATGATTATGACTACAAGTTAACAGAAAGCTATCTTAGCATATGATATCACAAGAAGTTAGCATATTACGTTAAAACCAATAAATAAGCTTTTCTTAGTAGACACAATGCTCATGTTTATTATTGAATTACATTGTTTTTAAAAAAGTTAAAAACTACCTTGGAATGTTAAATTTATGTATCATAATGATCTAAGGAGCTTCATTGTTTTATGATATAGCTTGAAAATTATCATATTAAAATAAAATGTTAGGAGACTGATGCCCATTGGTAAATTACCATTGACTTAAATATTATCACTCTGTCAATATGTTATTTATCCCAGTTGCTCAACTTGTATTCAGAAAAGTACTTAAAGAACATATCTTCAATTGCATATACCACAAATTGCAAAACACTTTTTAGAAATAGGATGAGTAAAATTTAATTTGGGAATAAAATGAGAACAAAAATTTGTCTTTCTTAAAGATTTCTAAATCAACATAATATTATTATCATTTTTTTTTAAAACTAAATTGTTGAATATGTCTGATGGATTGGCAAATTTTGACATTATTTATTCATGGTTTCTATTATATTGGTAAAAAATAAGTAAAACTACATTCAAGCAACCTTTTGCAGGATTGAGATCTTTACACCATCATTTCATAGATAATAAACATCACATGTTCACCATTTCCTATGCTTGCTAATAACTATTAATAAAATCAATGGATGGCAGAAGGCATCCATCTAGGTGCAGTGCTCTCAGATCCAAGGCTCCTCACTGGCGAAGGCCACAAGCCAGAAACTAGTCTGGGGATATTGGGGATTTTATGCACAAGCCTTCTGGCATCCATTGATTACTCTAGCTTGCTGTGTGTGGCAATACATATAGTGGGTTTTGCCTGTTTTAATTTCACCGATAAGCAGTGGGGAAGACTTTACTCATTATTTGCTGAAAAATGATATTTTGAATGTTTTTCCATCTTTGTTTTATTCTTTAGCTAATAATAGCTAGATATCCATATACTAATCAATATTAAATAGATCAATGAAATTGACTAGAAACTGCTATCTGAAAGAAAAATCTCAAGTCATATTTAAATATAAAAAAATGTAATTTAATCTGATATGGATTTGAACTCTAGGTCATGGACATAGTAAGAGGATGGTTTATCCTATTATATTGATATATCTATATATTTGTGATTCTATTTTAGCTTCTTAAATAAAATGAAGCATTTCCTTTTATACATTGATAAGAAAACTTTCAAAGTTGACCAATCACAGTGATTTTAAGATCAATATAAACTACTGCATTAAAGATTGAGAGACGTAAAAACTTTCCACATAGCTTTATTAAGAATGTATAATTGTGATTATATTCTTCTAATCAAATAAATAAATAATCATATAATTAGTTACTCCATTTCAATGCTCAAATGGCAGACTTTACAATATCAATTCCATTTAATTGACTAATCTTAGATCTATTTTATTTTATTTGACTGAAAATCAATTCAATAATTTTTAACTTTTAAATCCTTGCCTCTGTACAACCGCAACAAACCGTACAAGACACTTGAATATGGCAGATGGTAATTTACCACTGCTTCTCAAGCTATTTATTCTTATCATTGATTATTTACTTATATACGTGTGTGCAACTTAGCTACATATATATAATTTGATAATTATCTGCATATTCTACATAACTGATTACGTGAGGCATAAAATGTTTAGAATAAAAAATATTAATTAATGTTTAATTATTAAACTTGTTTTCATTAATGAATATTTTAATATGAGGAGACTTAAATTTATGAAAGCAACAATTATCTGGGCGCACTGAGTTATGAATAATTAATTAAAATGTTGAATGAGTAAATCAATAAATATTGCGTGGCTTAAAACTATTATTATTTTATTTACTTAATTGTTGAAGAAAATGATGTATTGTAATCTTTAAAATTATGTGTATTTTTAATATATATGTAAAAGGGGAATGATAAAGTTTTTGGTCATTAATAACGTTTTTTTTTATATGTCAAATCGTTGACCGGGAAGCGAACCGGGCTAGCTGCTTGGATGGCAGCTATGCTAACCGCTAGGCCACCAACGCTTGACAACGTTTTTTTTTTTTTAATGTTAAAAGTTTGTGACGATGGTATTGTATTTTACTCGGAGATAAATGTTGAGAATTTGGTTAAAGTGCTAATTTTAAATTCCAAAAATGTATTTATACTTTTTCTAAATACATTCAACCGTTACTGTGGAAATACGTACTAACAGTGTGTTATTAACAATAAAATAGATTTAGAAAGATATTAATAAAGTTTGAATTTTTAAAAAAAAACATTTAAACAATTCAACTAGGTGATGAAAATAGGCACGTATAAACCACAAATGAAAAATACGGTGCTGGCCAAAATTAAAATAATTTATGCTATTTTTTTTTACTTTCATAACAAATATGAAATTATTATTATTTTTTTTTAAAAAAAAAACTATCCAACTATTTGTTTTTTGAGTTACGCACATATTGTACGTATGTGAAATAAACTTTATTTTTTTAAATACTAAATAAAACATTTTTAAAATTACTAAATCATAAATAAAAATCTTTTTTTTTTATGTGTCGAAGCATCGGCCGGGAAACGAACCCGCAAACCCGGGACAACTGCTGTGCTAACCACTCGGCCACCAACGCTTGACGTAAATAAAATATTTCTGTTATTAATTTCAACTAACGTGATAATTTGGACATTTTTTTTATTCGATTATGAAAAACTATTTATTTATATAAAAAAAGATCATTTGTTTATTTAATTGAGACAGAATACATTATGCAGAAAATGACTAAATGTTGAAATATCTAAACATAGCAACTGAAAATAAAATCTCTAATAATGATTTTTGGCATAAAAATGGGATTTACCAAAATTGCAAGTGTGTTGGAATGCAGGTTTTTAAACTATATATATAAAGTAAAATTTGTAGTTTAATAAAATTATTAATAGCAATAATTAAATATGTGGTTTCTATCATATAACTTTCTTTCAAAAGGGATATATTATATTCGGGATATATACCTTATAGCAATTGTCCCATTTATGAAGTAACAAACTTTGCTCTGTATAATACAAACATAAAGCCAATATCTATGGGCTCATTGGGTATTAAATTATTTAAAACTAATACAAAACAAAATTGAACCACACCTTATACCTTTGTTATCACAGGCACAATTTGCTAAAAAAGACTTATCAACAGGTCAAGTAACTTTTGTATTCAAAACTGTCATTGATACTGCAAAATGCAAAAAATACAGCTCAATGGCAGTACAACTGGATATAAGGATTCCTTTTGATTCAGTACCAATTGATGTACTCATAAAAACATTAGAAAGAACAACAAAACCAAAATCAATATTATATTTGCTCACAAACTTGCTAATAAATAGAGAAACATACATAACTCTAAATGGTAAAGTGTCTCTTCCTTTTAATCCACATCAATCAGTCTCACAAGGGTCTGCACTTAGTCATTGCTATTCACCACATACATAAATCCACTACTTAATAACATTGAAAAATGGCTCCCATGGATCTATATACTCTCACTTGGTCGTAATGTAGCCTGCATAGCCTACACGGATGATATAACAGTTTTTCTAACAACTAAAAAACAAATACAAACATTAACTGATATATTACATGAATATACTTGCATCTAAAAATTAGAATTTAACCTTGATAAAACATTTGCATGGTGTATATATACAGGCAAAACACATACAAATGTTTCAGGGTAAACCTATAGCCTATCTAGGACTCTCCTTTCACTTGAGTTACATGGCTATGCAAAGGCAAATACAAAACAAACTAATTCAAACAACAGACCAGACCATATCCTCCCTCTCAAAAGCATATCTTTCTCTATATTCAAAAGTATGAACTTATAAACATGCTGATTATTACAAAAATTACTTATTATACAACGATTATAGTCTTCACAACATCCTTTACATCAAAGGTTTATTCACTGTGCAGAAAACTTTCATGGGGAAGAAAAATAGTGCCATCTCACTCAGGCAAATGCAATGTCATTTGCAACCTAAATGGATTAGGATTACCTTCTATTCATGTATTTATAATACAAAAAACTATTAATCTTTTATCATCCATGACAATAATATATTCACATTTAGAAGTCATTCTTAAAATAACACATACAAACTTCCTCGATACACAAAATATCTGCATACAATCTTAGAACCTATTAAATCAATATCTAACCCTTACATAACTTTCCCACAAGTCAAATGGCATTACTGTAATACATATGTACTTCTACACATAAACACAAATTATAACTTAGATTTTCCAATGCTAGGCATTAATAATAAGCAGCTAATATGTAGATTTAAGTATTGGACTCTCAAGCCCAAACTTTTTGATTTTCTACTTAAAATGACAATGTAGTCATTACCAACCTTACATTTCATGAGATACAAGAGAAACATTTTTAACATTGATACCATATGTGAGTTGTGCCACAGATCAGAACAGAACCAAAAACATATATTTTTTTGAGGGTAGTAGCCTATAATACACTCAATCTTATTTTACAAAAATTTACCAGAAGAAGAATGCCATTATAAGTTCAATTATAGAGTCTCTTCCAAATGCCTCCTTCACAGAAATAAGAAATACAACATTTATCCTATATGCATTATGGTGCACTAACTGCACTTATCTTTACAATAGCAATGCAAGAAATTTTAATACATTTAAAAACAAATCCATATAATAGCACCACTCAGTGGAAGCCAGAGTAATCAATGAATGCAAGAGTTTGTGCATAAAATCCCTATCTAGTGGCTACTCACGCAATATCCTCAGACTAGTTTCTAGCTTGTGGCTTTCATCAGTGAGTAGCCTTGGATCTGAGAGTATGGAGAGTTTTGCCTCTGTGAAAAACAGCTTGTGTGTGCATAAATAATGATGATCATGTGATGTTTGACATTTAAGAACAAATTAGATACAATAAAACAAAGAGATAAAAAAATTACCCCATCAGACATTGTTGCAGCCATTTGGTCACTCGTCCATCAGTGCTCTAACCTCTAGTGAGATATTTTCTGTTTCCTATTTTATTGTAAATGTTTTTAATAATAGTATAATTCACTGAATACTATTGAAAATATTTATTGTGGTATTCTTTGATTAGTTTCATATTTTTTTTTCTTATTAATGGAAATATCTGTATTTATATATATAATTTCCCCCTTTAAACTGAAATATCTGTAGATAAATTTTTCCTTGAATAAAATGTTTTTTATAACTAATTTTAAATCTTAGGCAAGTGGAATGTTATCCTTTCTTTTGAAGTTAATCTTGAGAGAAAAAATATTATAAAATGAATGAAAATACCTTCCACCTATTTTTTAAAAAAATAGCATGCTAAAATAGGTTGTTTATACAATGGTGAAGCTGTGTGGGGTCGTAATCGCACTCTACTTATGTATCCTAAATATGTATTAAAGGAAGTCAGATTGGCTGAAATATATGGATTTAAGATTAGTTGAAAAAATATTGACAACTTGAGACATGTTGATGAGATCTTACGTTTAAAATACAGAACACTTCATGTCTCATTAAAAAAATTAAAGAACAAAATGAAAAATGGTATCCAAAATATGAAGTAAATAAAAATTATGATATCAGAGTCTGCAACTTATGTGATAAATGAATTTTTGCTTTCATGTTAGTAAAAAAATTCCAGTAATCAAGAGATGATATTGAAAAATAGTATTGGGAAGAATGGCTGAGGAAACATTGAAGAAGAGACTTTTCAAATCTTTAATAGCAAAATCAATAATTTTTTAAGCTATAGAATTCCTGTTTCTCTCTATGAGATGTAAAAAAGAAAAAAATATTAATGCTTTTGAACTGTTGTAATGTTAAAGACTTCGGAACATTCAGAGATTACAAAAAAATAAATAAAGTGGATATTCGATTAGATCTGAATTCTGATTTGAAAATAGATGTCTAGATTGAAATTAACCCATTATGATCATATCATGATATGGCATAATACATTAGAAAATGTATAATGTTTGGAAAGTTTGGCAGTGAAAAAAAAAAAGGGAGCATAGAAGTAAGGTGGTTAGGCCCATAATACTTTTTGGCTTAGTGCAGTTATAGCATGATAGATTCTGAACCTCAAGTTCCATGAATCACAAGTTCACTTAAAGTTCATATGAACATCCAGAGAATAAACCACTACAGTGATAAGTGTTCATTGAGCAATGAAAAAAAGGCAAGAGATGCTATATGATTTTGAAAAAAATACTATACCACGTCACCTAATACTAATAAAAATGATTGTTAAAAGTTGATACCAAGTACCAAGTTGAATATTCTGTATGTAAATATTAATTTATATAAATGTGATTTATACAGTTATTAATTTATTTTATTTATTTTATTACAACTTTATGATGGGAGAGGGGTAATTTTAATTTTAAACTAGGATTATGACTATTATTTTTATATTTTCTCCTTTACTTTTTTTGCATTTCTCTTCATATATATTAAAATTTTCTTATCATCTCATATACATTTACGTAAGAGTTACAGTTGAAGAGAGAGAAATGAAATTTATAGAGTGCTCTGATGAAGGCTGCAGGACAATTGAAACTGTAAGCAAAATAAAGAAGGAATTATATAAAAAAGATTGCATTAAAGTATATATGAGATGATAAGAAAATTTTAATATATATGAATGTTATGACTATTCTTAAGATATATCACTATGTAACGGTCAGAAAACGTGTGACTCGTAAACATAGTGCAGAATTCGACCACCATACAGAACAGCAGCACCATTGAGTAGCGAAGCCACCCGTGGTACTGAGTTCGAACATAGTTTATCGGTTCCACAATACAATCCACGAAACAACGCATCTGATGCGACATTAGTAAATATTTCCTTAGGCACGGTGGTCAGGGAGATGCAAGAGATTCATGATTTTATTCTCGAGTTAGCCAATAATCAAAACTAATATTAATTAAACATTCATATTTACATAATCGAGGAAATATTATATAGAATGGGTATCGAATAAATGAAACGTAACTGCAGACATATAGTTTGAAATTATTTATTAATACATTTTAATAAAACATTGACTAATAATATTTTAGGAATTGAAAGCTTCAGTAGCGGAATTTGTGACATGATTATATTTTAAAGAGTACATTTATTTATTTAGACATTATTTTATATTGAGGATTTCAGTAGCGGTATTTCCGATACTGTAATGTTTACAAAAGGAATACATTTATTTGAAAGCGTAATCTAGCTACCTAAAATTCTCAAGTGAGTATTTCTAATGCATGCCTTGGGGAATTTATACCTTTGCAATGCAAGAGTCTAAAGTAAGATTTAAGAGTAGCGGTGGACAAATATTTATTTAATTAAACTATTTATTTTATGACTAAGGGCAAACATTTATTTGAGAGTGAATTATGAAGATAATGCAGAGGCGGAGTGATATATAGAATAATAAGATTAAGTGAAGGAACACATGGTACGCTTTAGAAAGGCGATATGGAATGGCAGTATATTGAAACTGCAATGTCGCGAATGAGTTTATAAAACTGTCGGACTGGTCTCTGCCATGGCCAGACGAAGTAAGGTGTTATATAAGCATAACCAGGGACAAGTGGTACGTGTCGCAATTTGCCAGCTGGCTGCATGACAGGTCAAATCCTACGGGAGCATTTATTATGTCCGCTTGTGTAGGACGACGGAGTTAATTTCAACCCTGAAGAATCCGGAATATTTACGGCGGAATAGATCATCACGTCTCTAAAACGTAACACATGTATACTGTATAAACGATTATGATGAGATTTCAATAGATTTCTAACTTGGTCCTACATTATCAACATTTATTAAAGAACGTTGGCGACTCTCAAAGAAATGTAATTTTCTAGAATTATTCATTAGATTTAATAAATACAAAATATATATAAACTGGGAGTTATTACAACTAATATGCCAGCCATTTGCGAAGTAGTAGACCCTGCATTACAATAAATGAGGCACTGAATGTGTGTCGATTTATATGAAAGTGAAGTTATTAAGGAAAGTAAATATTAATGAAAATTTGACACGCATTCATTGTTTTAAGCGATCATAGATTTAAACTTTGAAAATTGAAATAATTATGAGCATGCAATAATTAAATAATAACTATAGATAGAAATGTAGATTATAGAAATACGCACCCAAGAAAGACAGAGTGAGGTAAGCTAGATTATTAGAGAAATTTACATATTAAATTAATTATTCAGTTTTAGTTATACATATCGTAGTTTTTACATTTTATAATTTAGATAAGTAGTATGAAGAAGAGCTATAGCATATTATTAGAGTACTCTAGAGTTTGAACACAGACAGGTACCTGTTTTATAAGAAGTTTTCTGATTCCATTAGTTTAGCAGAAAAAAGTTCACGAGTGGCAATTCTTTCTTGTATTTAGATATTCATTTAATTTCATGGCAGCAGCAGCTTTCTCATTCATTTCAGGCAGCAGATCTTCATGGTGAATTTATGACGGGCAATGGAAAGTTCAGCATCCGGTGGGCCATAACCCGATGGAGAATAATCTAGGTGCTTTACTCGGTCATACCTTGGCAGGAACAAATTATTTTTATATTTTTGGAGACTCACAGTGATCGAGAGCAAAGCTAAAGTTTAAGTGAATGTCTCCAGCAAGTCTAAGATGGCCTCTTTTTTTATCTTGATCTTTCACATTTTTGTTAAGATATTTTTAGGTTCTATTTAATCTGCCCTGAGGATAATCAATGCATTTAGTTGGTTTTTAATTAAAGAAAGCTGCCATTCTATTGTTTACATTTTACATTTACTAATTATACTTTGGGGAATTTTTCTTTAATTAATCTAATATCTATCACTGACCGATGCTTTTCAATTTCAAAGACAAAAAGGGAACATAAGATTATTTTAACTTTTAATTAAATATTACATCAGATATTTTTAGAATTATTATTAAATGAAATTTAAACAAAGCAATAAATACGAACTTTATAATGCAAAATAAATGATTAAAATTATACAAAATTATATAACTAAAAGAAATATAAATTATATTATTTTATCCCTATTTATTGCGTTTAATTTGAGATCGAAATGTGTGCGTGTTTATGCTGAATTCTACATATATTTATACATTTTTAATATTGTTACACACACAATTCGATATCAAAAAGTTTAAATTTGGGCGGGATAGACCGGTCAGTGAGAGACGACAGAAAAAGGTGAAACTTAAGATTCGAATACGAATCTTACTGTTTCAACTATAATTGCACCAGTACTGTCTCTATTTTTTTATATCTTCTATAATTTTCCACAAAAAAAAAAATTATTTCTTTAAGGAGAAGAGTATATGTTAATGTACAGAAATAGAAAAAAACAGTATATATTAAGTATTGCTTAAAAGTAGAATGGTTTTTTTAAAAAATATAATTATATACACAACTTTTCACTTCTTGTTCTTTTTAAATTATAGCTCCAACATAATAAATATATAAAATATACATTCTTCTTTTTTCTTTTTAAAACTTATTTATTTAAACTATAATTTTATTTTTTCTCCATCACAACGTTTCAACTACATTCTGTAGTCATTATCAAGTTTCCAAGAAAAAAAAATAGAAAAAAAATAAAATTATAGTTTGAATAAACAAGTTTTAAAAAGAAAAAGAATGTATATTTTATATATTTTTTAAAAAACTGGTCATGGATAATATTATTGTGATGATGAAGTCCACCTTCCTCATTGCTGATTGTCAATCTTTTTCTTTTACCACAAAACATTATAAGAATTGTAAACTAATCTCGGCCTCAGGGTGGCCTTTGAGCATTCCATCATTAGATTTTCAATTGGATGGACGGTTGAAGAGTTGGAGTGTGGAGTGGATTGAAGCCTGTCCATTAAAGTATAAGGATTGGCTATCTTAATATATATCTGAGCACTTATAGTATTTATGTGTGGAGATGATAATCTGAACCAACTGATGATTTCTGGTTTAGTATGAAATATGTATATTGGTGATTATTTATCTTTTCGACATAAATGTTTTCAAGTGTATCAGTGTTATGAGATAGTGTAGAGAGTGGTGGGTCATGTGGAAATCTGTGCTATATACCCTATATATTACATATATAGACACAGGTATATAATATATAAGCTTATGTGTTTCAGTTATTATCTAGTATGATAATTAATAAAGCATGTCATATATAATGTGACATTGCTTTTAAAAAGCTTATATTTACAAATATGTAATATAGGGAGCATACCAATAGCTCAAACAAGCTCTTATTTAATAAGTGCAATAAGAGAAAATATTTAAAATTATCTAGAATATTCCTATCCCCAGACTAATTGGTTTCGAGCTTAAGGCTCACCTCAGTGAGAAGCTACAACATTCTGACACTAGATCTAAAATATCAATTCAAACCCAGCACTTATTTAATATGTGACTATTGAGAAGAAAATCTGAAATTTTCAGACGTAAAAATGTCTTTAAATTCAGCTATCTGATTGGTCTGGGATAGGAATATTCTAGATAAAGATTTTATTTTTAAATATTTTCTCTTATCACATTTATTAAATAAGAGCTTGTTTGAGCTATTGGTATGTTCCCTATATTACATTATCTAATATGATATGATAAAATCTATGGTGGAGTTTGTAAACCCAGATTTTTTTCAAACCCATTCTAAGAAATAACACAGCATACTCTAAAAATGAAGATATTAATATTTTAAAAAGACTGTGAAAGATATTTGTTATATTATTATAATTACATAAAAAATATAATATTATGAACATAAAAATTCTTCTTCTTTAAGTGAACAATTTGTTTCCATTCTTATTATTTATGAATATAATATGAACTTAACTTCTTAAACATATATATATTAGAGTATGCTCAAAAGTTAATTAAACAGCCAATACTTATATAAAGTACCTTAGTACATGCACCTTGTGTGTTTAAATTTTACTACAAGAGAGACCTCTACAAATCTAAATGCAAGATTTGACTTTATAAAGATAAGAGTGGCCCACTCTTATCTTCAACCTATTTTTCTAATTATATAGGCAAATCTAAAGCATTTTGATTTGGGAGCATGAAGCTAATAAATTCTTCACTGATTAAGCCCACTATTTCTGTTAAACATTAACGTTCGTGAAATCTTTCGATTTACTACAAGTCAATATTTAGATCTTATATTTAGAAATATTCTGAATCAATTTAAAGTTGTAAATATTAATTCTTATTAAGTGCATTGTCAGCATGTAATACTTATATAAGGCTATATATAACCTTAGTATATGCACCTTGTGTGCTTAAATTTTACTACAAGAGAGACCTCTACAAATCTTAATGCAAGATTCGACTTTATAAAGATAAGAATGGCCACTCTTATCTTCAATCTATTTTTTTAATTATAAAGGCAAATCTAAAGCATTTTGATTTGGGAGTATGAAGCTAATAAATTCTTCACTGATTAAGTTCACTATTTCTGTTAAACATTAACGTTCGTGAAATCTTTCGATTTACTATGAGTCAATATTTAGATCTTATATTTAAAAATATTCTGAATCAATTTAAAGTTGTAAATAAGATTTTGCTAACATTAATGTTTAACATAAATAGTGGACTTAATCAGTGAAAAATTTATTAGCTTCACACTCCCAAATCAAAATGCTTTAGATTTGCCTATATATTTAGAAAAATAGGTTGAAGATAAGAGTGGCTGCTCTTATCTTTATAAAGTCAAATCTTGTGTTAAGATTTGTAGAGGGTCTCTCTTGTAGTAAAATTTAAGCACACAAGGCACATGTACTAATGTTATAGCTTTATATAAATATTACATGCTGACAATGCGCTTAATAAGAATTAATATTTAAACAGCCAATATAGAATTATTAATACAAAAAGAGTAGTAAAAACAGGCTAGGGGGAGGTAATTGAATAAAAATTATAAATAATATTTTTTTAAAAAATGCCTTATTTATTGTAATAAAATATGATTACCATAATTGTTTAAAGTTTTCGAATTTTGCTTAAAATATAAATATCAAAGAATTAAAATCGAACTATTTTTTTAAAAAGATATTGTTTAGATTAAATAAGATTTTGCATGTTATACAACCTGCTCTTTTAAACAAAAAGATTGGATAGATTAAAATATTAATAGAAATATTGCTAGGTTATTTATGAGTGATACATATAATTGCATGTAAATGTATCATCAAATAAAATCTAGTTTCATTCTTAGTATTCTAAAATGTAAAAAATTTGATAGTAATATATAGGGTATATGAGCACAGACTTTCACACGACCCTCCACTCTCCACACTATCTCATAACACTGATACACTTGAACACATATATGTTGAAAAGATAAATAATCACCAATATACGTATTTCATGCTAAACCAGCAATCATCAGTTGGTCCAGATTACCATCTCTACACATATATGCCATAAGTGCTCAGATATATATTAAGATAGCCAATCCTCATACTTTAATGGACAGGCTTCAATCTACTCCACACTCCAACTCTTCAACCATCCATCCAATTAAAAATCTGATGATGGAACGCTCAAAGGCCACCCTAAGGCCGAGATTCTTGTCACACCCATGTTGACCTAAAGTCAATCTGACCCCTCATACACAGGACATAATCCATTTAATACAAGGGCTGGGCAGACATCTCTACTATGTAATAACTGAAACACACAGGCTTATTATATACCTGGGTTTATATATGTAATATATAGGGTATATGAGCACAGACTTTCACATGACCCACCACTTTACACACTATCTCATAACACTGATACACTTGAACACATATATAATAGAAGAAAAAAATATTTACAAAGTTTAACAATAGTGATTTTTATAAATAATAATAATGATAATATTAAATAGCTTAATAATAGAAATATCTTAAATATATATTTTTAAACGATTGCTTAATATTATTTCTCATTTATCTTATCCATCAAGTGAACCATGAACAAAATGGAAAAAACATAATATTAAATTGAAGTGATATTTAATATAATTAACCCATATATATAACTGGCCGTTCAAAGATGATTTGATATTTAGAAATTTAGACTATTGTGTCTTTTTATATGTATAATTTATCATTTTGTTCACTTGGAGATTAATTTTTAAGTTCATAAATTTATTCGGTTCTTTATATATAAATTATAGAATGATTTTTTTTAATGGAACACTCTTTTTATGATTTCTCCATTTATTACAAGTCTTTTTTTAAAAACTACAACAACAACAACAAAACATTAACTAATAGGTATAAAAAATATTTTAAAATCATTACTTTTATTTTTTCATGTGTCTAAGCATCAGCCGGGAAGGCAGCTGTGCTGACCACTCAGCCACCAATGCCTGACAACTTTTATTTTGTACTTTAAAAAAACAGTTTTTTAACTTGAAATAAAAGTTTGGGAGATCCAGAAAACTAGATAAAAAACTATCAACTTAATTAATTTCTACCCCCCCCCCATATTTATTCTAAGTTGAATATAAAGCCAATTGTGGTTGAAGAAACAGTTGTTTTTTTTAATGCAAAGTAAATAAAAATGCTGATTATAAAATATTTTTTATATCTATTATTTAGTTTTTAGTATTAAGATTGTAATCAAAGATTTGTGGTTTGCTTTTATTTCAATTTTAATTAATGCTAAAATATTTTTAAGGTTGAAAATAAAATCATAAATATTCAAATTGTTTACAATATAGTATTGTTCATCCACCCACTATTCTGTATTTTAAACAAACTAGGTAATCTACTTAAAATATTTGTTTCATCTTTCATCAGTGATTTATAAGAAATTTATCAAATTTGAAAAAATTATATTGAATATTAAATCTTGATTTTAAATTTTATTCTAACTTCAATAAAACATTTCATTGAAACAAATCACCTGACAGAATAATATATACAGTACCCTCTAGTGTGCATTACTGAAAGCTTTTTTAATTTTTCAATAACTTATTTTACATATTGATATCAAATGATTTTAAATTTCATCTGCTCACTGATCTGTATTTAAGAAACTAATTAACCTACCTAACATATAGTGTAATATTGCATTACCAGGGATTTATATATAATGTATCAAATTTCAACAAATTCTATTGTATATAAAAATATAAAACTGTTATTTTTATTTTAACTTAAATAAAAATATTTGTAAACAAACAAACAGATTGTAACTTAAATAAAAGCGTTTAATAAAAATGCATTATTCTATCTCTCAGTATTAAATCATATTCAGAATAAATTTATTATTTCATAAATTTCCATGATTCTTCTTTTTATATTACAATCATTATACTTTATCACTGTCATACAATTCCCTAAGTATTTTATAAAATCTAAAATCTAAAGTAAAGTAAAAATGATTATGAATGTTATAAAACAAAAAAAAGTCTCATTGACATCTTTAAAACAGTTTTAAATCTTAAGAAAATTTAATTAGAGTAATGTGATATGATGTAATGTGATGTACTATGGCCTCTCCTTTATCAATATCAGTGATCTCTCAGCCAGTATACCCAGAGAAACCTATAAGCCACATTCCCTTCTCTTTCCATTCCCTACCCTAGATTTTTCCCATATTCTTCTCTATCCTGATCTATCCTATTTTCACCACATCATATTTGTCCCCTCTGTGGCATTTATATCTAGATCCCCCTTATCTTTTTCCAAACCCAGCATAAAAACTAAGAACCCATTTTTTGTATAATCACTTTGTCTATATTTATTCTCTGACAACTTCATTATTTGTACTTTTATGCTTGTAAGGATTTACATTTAATTACCAGATGCCTAATATTTTCCATGCCTTTCTAATCCAAATTCTCTATATAGTAGTGTCACCAAGTGCACACCTTCATAATCAATGGATGCAGGAAGGTTTGTGCATAAAATCCCTATCTAGTGCATTTCCATCCAACTTCCCAGACTAATTTCTACTTTGCATAGAGTTTGGTACTCTTATTAACAGCATGTATAAGCATATGAAATGTTGATATGTGATGTTTGATAGTCTTAAGAACATTTCAGAAATCTTTAATTAAATTTAATCAAAATGCAGTTTATAATTTTATTTATTATCTTTATATAAATGCATTAAGGATATTCTAAAAAAAAGAACATATTTACCAGATTATTTCTACCAAAAATAGTAATTGGTAAGATTTTACAAGACATTGTAAATATTAATTCTTATTATTATTTTTTTTGTGTGTCATAGCATCGGCCAGGACACAAACCCACAACCCGGGCAACTGCAAGGCAGTTGCGCTGACCTCTCGACCACCAATGCAAGACATATTAATTCTTATTAAGCACAATGTCAGCACATAATATATAAGTAAGGCTATAACCTTAGTACATGTGCTTTGAGTGCTTAATTAATTACAAGAGTGAAGCCTTATTTAAGTATTATGTGCTGACATTGCGCTTAATAAGAATTAATATTTACAACTTTAAAGTGATTCAAAATATTTCTAAATTTAAGATCTGACTATTAACGCATTGTAAATCAAAAGATTTTGTGATTATTAATGTTTAACAGAAATAGTGGACTTAATCAGTGAAGAATTTATTAGCTTCACGCTCCCAAATCAAAATGCTTTAGATTTGCCTATATATTTAGAAAACTAGGTTGAAGATGAGAGTGGCCACTCTTATCTTTATAAAGTCGAATCTTGCATTTAGATTTGTAGAGGTCTCTCTTGTAATAAATTAAGCACTCAAGGTGCATGTAATAAGATTATAGCCTTATTTAAGTAAGACACTTGTAATAAAAATTCACTTTTTAAAATTTGTTAAGTAAAAGATAAAACAGTTTTTAAATAATTCCACTCAGGATAAAAACTTCTCCAACATAAAGAAATGGTGAAGAGAAAGGCAGTTGTTATCCAGTTTGACCATTGGCAGGTGATGAGGGATTGAATGCTTTTCAATATTTGTTTTCCTCCAGCTAAGAATATCTATTTACCAATCAGTAGCAGATGGCTTACTAAATTCATTATAGGATATCTAATGAAGGAACATATATGAAGTTTGATTGATACCTAAAAGAATTTCCAAACTTTATCTGTCCTAGATTTAAACCCCAAATCCTGGATGTAACTAGGAGTTAACCACTACATATGAATCCTGATTATTAATTGCACTCATATATGAGAGAAATCAAGCATCTTGATAGTCAGAGTATAGCAATGTAATTATAATTGACATATTTAATGGATATTATTTTCCTTTGACAGATCTCGTAGCAGGCAAAAATTATATTGCTATATATGGATAGAAATTGTTGATTGTTCATTGCTTATTAAAATATGTAAAAATTAAATTATTTAAGTTAAAGCTCAAAGATAACTATGAATATCCCAATAACTATAGAGCATTTTGATGTAAAGTCTTTCATATACTTTGAATGTAGATCTTGTTACTCTTCCAGTCAAATTTATCCACCCCCCCCCCCCAGAAGTTCTCAATTCTCCTATAATATTGTTTTTGTTCTATTACTATTGTTACTGCTATATTACTTTAGAAAACTATCTAAAATGTTTATAAATAAAATTTATAAAATCACATTAAACAATTTGAAAATAATCATTTTACTAATCCTAAAAACAAATGGATTTGTGTCAATAAACTTTAGCATGGATAACGGCTTAAGCAAGTTATGATTCCACCTTAACTGATGATGATTTCTCCAAACATTTTTCTGAATGTTTAACTCACTATAAAAATATTTTACCTTGTGATTGTGCTATCATTCATTGCATGATTGATTTTATTAGTGATGATATTACCATAGCCATCCAAGTACCTTAAAATCTTATCAATTTAGATCATGATAATGTTCCCGTCATTTGAAGATGCTTAGAAGAACTTATTATTGCCTCTTTTATTTGTAATTAATTAGATATTTGTAGCTATTTCTAATGTAAATACAATATGGATTCATTTCCAATAAATCAATGGAAAACAATATTCTTATCATAAATGATTCCATAGCTCACATAATTGAGGATCAGCAGAGACTTGATGTCATTTCTTTTGTTTATCAAATCTTTTAATAAAGTTGATTGTTTTAGTTTTCTTTATAACTTTTAAATTTAAGCGTAAACAGAAAATATAATAACGTGAAAGCTAAACACCTTCAAACAGATACGCTTTAAAAATGCTTAAGTGACAGCCAATCAGATGGAATAATGGCATCACATGGGACTCCAAGTTCTAAAACATAAGCCAGAACTATTGGAAAAAGATGGATCCATCTTAATCTATGCCTCAATTATATTTAAATAAGCCAGACTAAAGCATTTTGAACTAAGAGTGTGAAGCTTAAATACCTTCACATTTAATCCACTAAATATTATATATATAAATTAACAACGTGAAATCATCCGATTTACAACGAAGAAATATTTTTAAATCTAATGAAATGATATTAATAAATGTAAATATATTAAATTTAAGCATAAACAAATAATATAATAACGTGAAATATAATATCTGTTTACGCTTAAATTTAATATATTTACATTTATTAATATCATTTCATTAGATTTAAAAATATTTCTTCGTTGTAAATCGGATGATTTCATGTTGTTAATTTATATATATAATATTTAGTGGATTAAATGTGAAGGTATTTAGCTTCACACTCTTAGTTCAAAATGCTTGAGTCTGGCTTATTTAAATATTATTGAGGCATAGATTAAGATGGATCCATCTTTTTCTAATAGTTTTGGCTTGTGTTTTAGAACTTTGAGTCCCATGTGATGCCATTATTCCATCTGATTGGCTGTCACTTAAGCATTTTTAAAGCGTATCTGTTTGAAGGTGTTTAGCTTTCATGTTATTACTTTATAACTTTTGTAAATAGAACATTTTCTAAAATTTAATGACTTGGTTTTAATCTTGTCTAAATTGCAATGTAGCGTATGTTGAATTTAATGACAAAATTTTGTATGTAATAGAAGTATTCTGCAGGGGTTTAGCACCCATGGTTTTAATATTTATATGAATGATCTCAATTAAAGATCTTTTTTAAAAAAAACTTTTAAGCTATGTGGATGATTGTAAAATCTTATCTGAGATTGATTATATTTTTCTATAGATAAAAATTTACAAATTTGCTGCCAAATATAATCTAAACAATATGCCATTAATATTAATTAATATTTGCTTCATTTGGTCTTGGCTTGTTATTTTATCAAATATTATTAAAATTAGTCTTGATACGTCTCAAAATAGTCTGAGAATTTTATTTTCTAATAAATCTTTAGACTATCATGTTGAAAATGTTGGTGGAAAGGTTTTCAAAATCAAGTGTGTGATGTTTAAGCATGGCTAGTTTTTGAATGATGTTACAAAATACAAATTATTTATATCATTGGTTTTTCCCATTATAAAATAGGCCCAATCATCTGGAATCCTAATACTAAATAAAATAATACTTTCTTAAAATATGTCTTCTTGAATAATATCTTTATCATAATTCTAGACATCAGTTCAGAGTTCTTAAATTTATTTTCAGAATTATTACTCCACAACTTATAGTACTCAATATAATCTTAATTATTTTAGTTAAAATTTATGTGCATGATAGTCAGACTACTTCTTCTTCTTTTTTTTTGTATACTCAAGCATATCATTTTAATGGGTTTAAGATTTATTATTATTATTATTAATAATGTAGATTATTATTTATTTATATTCTAAGTAACTCTATAATATTGTTAGATCTAAAGATGATTTTTCATTAGTTTCAATGTATTTTATATACATATATATGTATTTTTATTGTTGCTATTTTTCTTTAATTATTAATTAATATCTATTATATTTTTTATTGCACTTTTTATTTACATACGTTACTGCAAGTTATAACATCTAAAAACTACTGCGTAGTAAATCGTAGGATTTCACGCTGTATGTTTGTAATTTAAACTCAGTGAGTTAAGTGTGAAGATATTTAAGATTCACACTTTCAGATCTAAATACTTTAGACTGGCTTGGATATATAGAAAGACAGGTAAATAAGAGGGTGGACCGCCCTTTTCTTGTTAAATTCTCTGTCTTGTATTTGCGATCTGATTGGCTGTTAGATAGTAATGAGCGCGAGAGGTTTGCAGTCTCTCAATTTAATTTCATACTTTTTATTGTAATTGACTATAAGCTATTATTTATTTATACATGAATAAATGGTAAGAATTGTTATTAATAAAGAAAAAAAATGTTATTATAGAACTTGCATTCATATATTTTCCAAAATGAATTCATTTTAAATATCTCTTTATGGTTGAAAAATGAATACATTAATTTAATTTGGAGTTTGAATGAATCCTATAAATAACAGACATTGTTATGATACAATCTTCATAATCAATGATCACATTGATATTGATCATCGTCTGATCTCCAAAAAAGGTGTTATGTATTGGCAAATCACAAAAGAATATCAAATATTTTAGTGCTAAATTCTTTTAATTTTAAATATCAGTGTTGGAAATGATTTTATGTTTTAATTTGTTATTATTGATGTGGGAATTGGAAATAAAAAATAAAGACTTTTCGTATAGGAGTTTGTTCATAAAATTATTCACTGCTTTGCATTGTTCTTCACCAAATTCTATATGGCAATATAGTTATATAGTATTTAGATATACAAAGTAGCTATGGACAAGCTGATTCTGCAAAGTAAGCAGATGATGTATTGCTATTTACAGCATTTTATAAAAATCTCATGTGGAAACAAATGGATCTAATATTTAAATGTTTTAAATATAAAAAAAATATGCTTATCAGAAATGCAATGTATGGGTAAGAGGACAAACAGGTGTTACTGACCTCATTGAAAAAATTAAAAGATTGAAGGGGAGTTGGGCTGGACATATTTCTAAAAAAGATGATAATAGATGGACAATTGAAATCTTAAACTGGATTCCAAGAGATTGTAAAAGACCCAGAAAAAGACCAAATGTGAGATGGATGGATGAAATAAGAAAGTGTGCAGGGGTGATGTGGAGAAGAGAAGTTAAAGATCGGAGAAGATGGATTAAACTTGGAGAAACCTTCATCCTGCAGTGGATTGATAATGGTTGATGATGATGATGATCATCAGAAAATATGTTATTATAATGCATAATGCTAGCTGAAAATTAAATAGAAAAGTATACAAATCACCCTTCAGGACATTTAGATATGTTAGCAATGCCCTCTGTTAATAAATATCAAATCTTAATTGAGTTTAGCTGCTTGCAGTTAAGACTTCATATTTATTTAGAGAGGTCATTACTGAAATATCTTGTGAAGGGTGATTTCTATATAAAAAATATGATGTATAATCATTTTTATCTGTGGCATAAATTATAATTATGTATGCGTTTATATACAAAACAAGGATTTTAAAGTTAATATTATTGCAATAAATATATTTTCTCTCTATCACAAACTCAAAAAAAATTATTATTAAACACAAAAAAAAAAAAAAAACCTCCAAATAGGGGATACCTTTGTGATAAAAAAAAAAAACAAAAGGGTTCAAAAGAGGTTTGAAAAAAAAACCCAATTTTTATTTAATCTTCCAAAATCCCCCAAAACATAGAGGGGGAGTGCTCAGATACAAAACTCTCCACTCAAAAAGAAGAAAAAAAAAAAAAAAAAAAGGGGGGATATGGGGAGGGGAGGGCACAAGAAAGAATTTTTCCACAACCCTTCGGGATCCAATGGATGGTTTTGTTTAGAAAAAAAGGGACTAACATAAGGAGAGGTTTGCTTTGTTTTGGATTGTTTAATAAATATATTGTTACTGGAGTGAAACGTTTTAAACGAATAATTTAGCATAAATTAATATTAAAAATTATCTGCATATTTTTAAATATTTACACATATGCTTGGATAGTAAAGGAAACGCAAATATAATTTTTTAAAAAAATGAATAAAAATAATAAAAGTGATATGACACTTTTATTAAAAGTTGTGAATAGGTTATATTTAAATTATCTTTGTGAAAGAGGATAGAGTGATTGGGCAATGGTTGTGTGCTGCGGCCAAGAAATAACACATCATCATTACATCACCAAATTGCAATAAAGTATTTGTATATTTCAAAGTAATACTATTAATTTTTATAATTAAACTAGTTCATTGGACAGGTTTAACACGTGCACTTATATATTTCACATGACCCACAACTCTCAGTGCCATCTTATACTGCTGAGCCACCCGATCACACACATGTTAAAAGGAATAAATGGAATCATAGCATTTGATTTTTTTTTATATATATAGTTTTCCTAATAAATTGCATATTTTATATAATGGGACTTATTTTTGCTACAAATTCATTTTTATAAAAAGCTTTTAAAATCATATACTAACTCATAAAGTTGTAATTATTTATTAAGGGCACAGGGAATATATGTAAACAATTTTAAGATATGCTTTAACCTGAATTATGTGCGCCTTAAAATTTATCATAGTCAAACAATATCAAGATGCTTCAGATTGGCCTATAAAAGTGGAAAGTTAGGTTAAAAATAAAACAGCAGCTCTTATCTTTATAAAAGTTACTATCTTGTGTCGTGGTTTGAGAGGTCCCTCTATTGGCAATTAAAGATATTGTTTGATTATTATAAATTTTAAGGTGCATATGATTCAGGTTAAAGCCTGTCTTAAAAATACTGACTCATAATAATTGCCAAAATGTATATCATTTTACTGTTATACTGTGTGAAAATTAGAATTATTTGCTGTCTGTATAAAATTTTGATAAAGGTCTTTTTTAATATTTATAACATACATCTTCATACTTACTTTGAATATATAAAACAAAAGTGCTTCTATGATCTAAGGCTATATACATTGCTTTTGTTTTCTTTATGATAGCTAAACCACTGTTTCTATATATCAATAATTAGAATAAGCAGTTATGTTTTTCATTTTACTTCAATGTAAAATGTTAACAATACTCTGCCATTATTAATATGAAAAACACTGTAAGAGAGAGCAAAACAAATTAAATAGACCAAATATATTTTCAATGCTTATGCTCATAATCATTGTTGTCAATAAGTTTGAAGTTTACTGTTAAGGATTTAAGGGACCCATTTTTTGTTAACGTGAATGCCATTGGTTCTTCAATTTATTATGTCTTCATTTTACATAATATATATATTATAACGTTTTCCATTTTGCTTGGCCTCTACACGCTAATATAAACTGCGCGTGAGTTGATCAAGCTATGTCAAAAAAGAAGAGTTATATTTCTATTCTAAAAACATAGCTATATTTCCTGATCAACTCGGCCTATTAATTGTTGAGAATTGTGCTATTGACGAAATCAGCTTTTAATTTATTTAATCTGGGCACCAGAATTCCTAAGAATTCACTGAAATCGTCATATAACATCTCACAAATAAAAAAAAATACTTTTAAACTAATCGGTATTACATCATACCATAACGAGAATTATTTTCTCCTTTTTGATTATTATTCCTGGGCTTGTTTAAATATATTGGCAAGGTAAATTCCGTTTTAAATCCTATTAAACTAATAATAAATTTAATACTAAAAAAATAATAACTATTATTAATAACGCACAATGAAAAGGTTGATAAAAGTAAAATCTCTTTTATTCTAACAAACTAAAAATATTTATAAGTTAAATTACGAATTAACTAAACAGGAAAATACACACACACTAATCCAGATAATGAATCGATTAACAAAAACAGTTAGATTAAGCAATTAAAGCAATTTAATAATGTCCCAAGATCTTGTATAAAATTCTTTATTAGAAAGTCCCTTAAATATGAAAAGAAAAGTCTATATCAGGATGGTAGTCTAAGCTTAGATAAATAATTGTTTGCAAACTTATAAGTCACTATCAGGAAAATTTATTCTTAACTTACCGGTAAGTTCATGTAGGTTTATGGGATCCCAGATCATGAGAATTTCCATTGGTCTCTCCTGCCGGCGTCTTCCATTATTGTTCCGTTCTATAGCTGGAGAAAAGGCATGGTTGTAGTGACCCTTTTATTGCAAAAAGCGGTCTTCACAAGTCCCGTTTCCATGCTTGCATGACAGCTTGGTACAGCAAGGGGCATACCTGTGTAGAAGTATATTTCTTGCCACAGGTTATGCTCGTGGAAACCTCCAACTTTCAGAGACGTAACTAGAAGTTAAAGAGAAGACCCAGATTGAAGTTGTCCTCTCCTTTTTATATCGCGATCCAGTTTATGAAACTTCTGCACACTCTTGTCTTTTTATCAGCATATAAGATAATAATCTTATACACTCTCTCTTAAATTTAAATTACAAAGTCTTAATTTTTTTTTTTTAGCATTATTCTTCCATCTTTAATTAGCTAAAATATTTTTCTTTTAGCTTATACTTTTGGAATTCTTTTAATTTATCTGGATTAGTAATCTGTATGTCATTTATTCTTTCCAATTAGATAAAAAAAAATAAGAATGACAATTTTAACTTTCATTGCACGTTTTAACAAAAATTATACTAATCAAAAAAAAATCTAAATTTACTTTTTTAGCTTTTACCAAATGCCAATATATTTGCAACGTATATAAATAAACGTTACAATATATATATAAATTTTTGCTTTGATTAATATTATTAACACCCCAACAAGTAAACAAAATATACTCAATCCAAATCACAAGATTAAACTTTTTAACCGATAAGAATGGGTGTCTTATCTCTTTTACTTGAATTCATTTACATAGGCAAATCTGAAGCACTTTAAAAGAAAGCATAAAGAGTTATATTCCAAATTGTTTTAAATTAATTTACTTAATACTTGTGAAAATTTTTAATTTATAGCTTGTCAATATCAAATCTCATAATGAAATATAAACAATATAATTGCAATGTTCAGACTATGTATGTTTCACTTATTTATATTTATATAATTGATTCTGGTGCTACCTGACATTAAACTTCAGAAAATATACCAGTATATATGTATATATTTAAATAATCTTTAAAAAATATTTTCTTTATTATGATGGTCCAGGCTAGATCCCACAGAATATTATTCCTAATAAAATGGACATAGAACAGATATACAGACCAGACATGTAAAGATGTTAACACACAATTTAAACCAATAATAAAACTATACTTCATCACAAAATATTATAATTGTCAAACTAATATAATTTTTTAAAAAAAATAAAACCCCTTCACCTATTTCTTTTTCCTGTTTTCACTTTTTTTTTAAATTCGCACACACGTGGAAAATAATTATTTATAAAATTTCCACAGTTTATTCTGATTAATTTTAAAACATTAATCTCTCAATTAAATCTTATAATACAAGTCTTTTTTTTTATGACCAAGAACATTTGTCACAGGGCAAATCTCTGACCTTTAATATATTCCAAATACAATTCTGCCAACTTTCACATATAATACATTTATTTATACTATAAGCTTAATAGCATAGTCACGCACATATATTTAATCATCACATGATCACCATTTCTTATGCTTGCTCTTAACTCTTATTAAAACAGGCAAAACTCTCTATACGTATTGCCACTCAGTACAAGCCAGAGTAATCAATGGATTCCAGAAGGTTGTGCTTAAAATTCCCATCTAGTGCCTACTCATCCAATATTCCCAGACTAGTTTCTTACTGACAAAGGCCACAAGCCAGAAACTAGTCTGGGGATATTGGCTGAGTAAGCACTAGATGAGGATTTTAGACACAAGCCTTCTGACATCCATTGATTACTCTGGTTGGCACAGGGTGGCACTACTGTATGGAGAGTTTTGCCTGTTTTCATATATTTAATCTGAGATTTATGTACCTATACACTTTTCTTGCAACAGTAACTCTAGAGAGTTTCACTTTAGGTCCAAATTCCAATTTAACAATAACATACTAATTGTGAGATGTGGTTCTTTGAATTTGGCCCCTATTTACTATTAATACGTTTCAATCTTTTGATTTGACCCCAAATTTATAGAACAAAACTATAATCAAATTTACCATGTAGATATAATGTTCTATAAATCATTTAACATAGATCTAATAATTGCATATATATACTAAGTTATTATAATTATATACACATCTTTTCACTTCTTTTTCTTTTTAAATTATAGCTCCATGATAATAAATATATAAATTCAACATTCCTTTTCTTTTTAAAACTTGTTTTTATTCCAACTATAATTTTCTTTCTCCTTCCAATACAACGTTTCAACTACATTCTGTAGTCATTATCAAGTTTCCTTAAAAATAATAATAAAATAAATAAATAAAAATAAAAAACAAAAATAATAACACAAATAAATAAAATATTAATACATTCCAAATATATAATATTCAATTAAAACCATAATATTATTATAATCTACAAATACAATTATTTACCTCCTTCCCTATCTTTAATTATTTCTTTTGATTACCTTTATAAATTAATACTCTTCTTATATAAATTTATTATCTTTTCTCTAAATCTTTACCCATTAACATTCTTTTTATAATCCCCCCCCTTTTATTTTTATATATTATTCCTATATTATCTTATTTTTTATCTCTATTTATTAACATTCTATTTAATACTGGTTTATACTGATCTATATATACTTCCTCTTTTTTTTTTTATTCTCTCTTTAAAATTTGTAATGCATTCCAATGGCTTTATATCAAAATTTTCATACTTAAATTCCTTTTTATGAATATATATAGCAGATTTTTTATCATATAAATGCTGCCTTAATCTAGTTTTTAATTTATTCTTACTTGTTCCTATATAAGTCATATTTATATTACTTTTATCACAATCCATACATTTAATTATATATACTGAATTTATACATTCTAAAATATCAATTTTATCATAATCATTTATTAACTCACCCAAACATTGTTTCCTTTTATAAACAGGGCAAATTAATGTATTATATCTCCTATTAAAATACCTAAAAAATTTCTTAATTTTAAAAAATAAATATCTTGATACCCTAAATCCTATATAAATTATTTTATTTTCTCCATTTTTATTCAATTTAATCTTTCTTTTTATATTTTCAATATTATAATTAGATATCAATTTTTTTTACAATATATTCAGGATAATCATTTTTAATACATTCCCCCCTAATATTATTTATTTCATTCTTAAAAAACATTTCATTTGAACATACCTTAACAGCCCTAATAATCTTATTAGGTAACAATATTAAGCTTGCAATGTTTTTCAATATCAGAGTACCAATTATTAGCTAATCCAAAATATGTATTCTTTCTAAATACTGTTGTATCTATACAAATTATTCCATCCATTCCAAATTTTTTAAAAATTCTTATATCCATATAATCAATTACATTGTTATTTTCTTTTTCCATTGTAAACTTTATTTTATCATTTTTTGTATTTATATACCCCAAAAAATTATTTGCTTTTCTAACATTCCCATTAAAAATCAAAAAATAATCATCTACATATCTATTATAAAAAATTGGCTTATTTTTTCCATTATTAAAAAAATTATTTTTCAAATGTATAATTTTGAAAAAGAATTTTTTAATAATGGAAAAAATAAGCCAATTTTTTATAATAGATATGTAGATGATTATTTTTTGATTTTTAATGGGAATGTTAGAAAAGCAAATAATTTTTTGGAGTATATAAATACAAAAAATGATAAAATAAAGTTTACAATGGAAAAAGAAAATAACAATGTAATTGATTATATGGATATAAGAATTTTTAAAAAATTTGGAATGGATGGAATAATTTGTATAGATACAACAGTATTTAGAAAGAATACATATTTTGGATTAGCTAATAATTGGTACTCTGATATTGAAAAACATTGCAAGCTTAATATTGTTACCTAATAAGATTATTAGGGCTGTTAAGGTATGTTCAAATGAAATGTTTTTTAAGAATGAAATAAATAATATTAGGGGGGAATGTATTAAAAATGATTATCCTGAATATATTGTAAAAAAATTGATATCTAATTATAATATTGAAAATATAAAAAGAAAGATTAAATTGAATAAAAAATGGAGAAAATAAAATAATTTATATAGGATTTAGGGTATCAAGATATTTATTTTTTAAAATTAAGAAATTTTTTAGGTATTTTAATAGGAGATATAATACATTAATTTGCCCTGTTTATAAAAGGAAACAATGTTTGGGTGAGGTAATAAATGATTATGATAAAATTGATATTTTAGAATGTATAAATTCAGTATATATAATTAAATGTATGGATTGTGATAAAAGTAATATAAATATGACTTATATAGGAACAAGTAAGAATAAATTAAAAACTAGATTAAGGCAGCATTTATATGATAAAAAATCTTCTATATATATTCATAAAAAGGAATTTAAGCATGAAAATTTTGATATAAGGCCATTGGAATGCGTTACAAATTTTAAAGAGAGAATAAAAAAAGAGGAAGTATATATAGATCAGTATAAACCAGTATTAAATAGAATGTTAATAAATAGAGATAAAAAATAAGATAATATAGGAATAATATATAAAAATAAAAGGGGGGGGGGATTATAAAAAGAATGTTAATGGGTAAAGATTTAGAGAAAAGATAATAAATTTATATAAGAAGAGTATTAATTTATAAAGGTAATCAAAAGAAATAATTAAAGATAGGGAAGGAGGTAAATAATTGTATTTGTAGATTATAATAATATTATGGTTTTAATTGAATATTATATATTTGGAATGTATTAATATTTTATTTATTTGTGTTATTATTTTTGTTTTTTATTTTTATTTATTTATTTTATTATTATTATTATTTTTTAAGGAAACTTGATAATGACTACAGAATGTAGTTGAAACGTTGTATTGGAAGGAGAAAGAAAATTATAGTTGGAATAAAAACAAGTTTTAAAAAGAAAAGGAATGTTGAATTTATATATTTATATACTAAGTTCTAACATAGATAAAATTTAATTTGCAGCCAATAATACAAGAGTACATATATGTCAAATGAACTCAATGGAATTTCAAAACTAAAGCTTTAACTTAACCTACCATTAAATATTACATAGATCTTTTTTCTTTTTCTCCCCACTTGGAATCTTCAACTATTTTATAAGTGTGCATATTTGTTTTAAGTGAATATTACATTTTTGATTATTTATCCGATAATTTCATACTAAAGAAACCTTTTTTTTTTCGAGAAAAAAAAAAAAAGTTAAATCATAACATATATAGAAGATGAAGCAAACTTCTTTTTTTATATATATAATTTATTTTTGTAAAATATTTTGATTAATATTCTTAATAGTTTCAAATGTAGGCGATGATTATTGATGAGCGAGCTGTAAGATATGTATTAATTCAAATCTAAAAAAATGAAAACTACCAAGAATAAATATAAATAATAATTGATATTTTCAACTTTCAGGAATACTCCAGTGAATTTAAATTAGAAATTGCAAATCATTTAAAAATATTAACAGACTTTGAAAATGGCTCAGACTTGATTGAAATCAAAGACAAGATAACTATTAGTTTACTACGAATTGCAAGAATGATAACTGGTAATAAAAAGCAGCAATTTTTTTTATTAAGACTAAACAATGTATGAAAAAGATGAGAAAAAATACTTTTTTAAAAAAAAGAACCATGAAAAAAAATTGGATCTATAGAGTTTTGTAAAATAGTATAAAAGAACTTAACAATGATATAAAAAATACACTTGTGGTAGTAGACAAAAAGTCCAAAAAGTGTAAAACAATGTCATGATACTGGAAGGAAATTTATTTCAGCAATAACAAGAAAAAACTATTACTAAAAAGAGAAATGATATTATGATGTGTGGAAGAATTAAAACAAGCAAAACTCACTATATGTATTGCCACACACAGCAAGCTAGAGTACTCAATGAATGCCAGAAGGCTTGTGCATAAAATTCCCATCTAGTGCCTACTCATCCAATATTCCCAGACTAGTTTCTGGCTTGTGGCCTTCGTCAGACTAGTTTTTGGCTTGTGGCCTTCGTCAGTGAGGAGCCTTGGATCTGAGAGCACTGCACCTAGATCTTAGATGAGTAGGCACTAGATGGGGATTTTATGCACAAGCCTTCTGGCATCCATTGATTACTCTAGCTTGCCATGTGTGGCAATATGTAAAGTGAGTTTTTCCTGTTTTAACAACAGTTATACGCAAGCATAAGAGGTGGTGGTCATGTGTGGAAGAATTCTATAAAGAATTATATAAATTCAAATTTTAAGCACTTGGATGCTATGGTAAGAAAAAAGCCACTACTTCAATAAATTAAAGCCTTATATAGTAATAATGAGAAAAAAAATAAACATTACGATTATAACATCTTCTAAATTGTCAAACATTTAAATGAAGAGTTGAGCCATGTAATTGAATCTATAAAGAAAGATAAAAATTCCAGAAAATGATGAAATTATTATTGATGATTTAAAAAAAGCAAAGATCACATTGGATATAAAAGTGATTTTAGCACAGTGAATCATATCCAAATATTGAAAAAATTATAGAAATGAATAATGAATATATATTCTTATGCTTTACCTTTCATGATTATGAAAGGGACATTTCATTCTGTATTTTTATAATGAATCATCAAAACATAGACCCAGAATATTATTATATTCTGAACAATAATCGTCAATAAGCAATAGCATTTATTAAATTACACAGTGATATTTAAAAGATTAACATTTAAAAAGATGTACTATAGAGGGATTCCATATTTTTTTCTTATATGATAAAGCATTGACCGGGAAGCGAACCCGGGCCAGCTGCTTGGAAGGCAGCTATGCTAACCACTAGGCCACCAATGCTTGATCTTATTTTCAAAACTTTTACAGCAGATTTATGATGTAGTTATTGTTTTGTTTTTTTTAAAAAGATGCTTTAGAACTTCAAAAAATGTTGCAAGAGTTATCAGATGAAAACAAAGTATGATTAAAAATAAATGCCAAATGTAATGTTCAATTAATTTTCTCAGAAAAAAAAAGATAATTATGAATTAAAAGATATTAATAATTATAAATATCTTGATCAAATTATCAATACGGTTAGTAACATAATCGGATGGAGTGTTTTTGGTAGAAATAAGTTAATATTAAAAGGAAATATGCCAATGTGTTTTAAAAAAAAGTTTTTAGTAAATGTGTTTCGCCATTTCTTATTTATGGGTCTAACATTTAAATTCTTAACCAAAAGCATTGCAGTGACTTTCGACTATTCAATAAAATATGGAGATATATATTGGAAATAACAAAAAGAGATTGATAATGAGATGTATGGGTCAAAGAATAAACAGGTATAGCTAGCATCACTGAAAAAATTAGAGATTAAAATAGAACTGGCAAGGGCATAATACTAGAAGAAAGAATAGATGGACAATTGAATGTCTTTAAATTGTATCCCAAGAGATTCTAAATAATCTAGGAGATCATGTGAAATGTATTGATAAATAAGAAAGTTTGCTGATGTGATATATTGAAGAGGGGCTACAAATTGCAGCAATAGAATTAAACTTGCAAAAACCTTCATCGTTCAGTGGATTGATAATGAAAATAAATTTCCTTTTAATTTCAATGATTAGATAGATGTCAAGCATTGGTGGTCGAGAGGTCAGCTTCCCGGCTGATGCTGACACATGAGAAAAAAAAAAGATTAGATAGATATTCTTGTAGTTTTTTCTTTTTGCAATTCAGTCCCTCAATATTCACCTTTAATTTTATATAAACTCAATTCTTCTAGAAATATAAATTTCATTATATATATATTAACAAGTCGTTAAGGACGATTATTTTTCTTCATATTAAAGTATTATTCCATTAATTATTCCTTTACCTTTAATAAAAAGCAAATCACTTACATAGATCATTTTTAAGTGAAGCCAAATATCATCCATACACTTAAAATTTATTTTCTTTTTTTGAAAAGCGGTAACTTCTCTATTTATATTCATTCTGCTATTTCCTAAAACCATTTTTTATATGCCAATCATTAAACATATAAACTCTTTTATCACAAAAATCAATGCGACATGTGGTAATTATTTAAGGCAGAAAAATGGAAGCAACCAGGCTTTTAAAAATCCAAAAGCGCATTCCAATGATAATGGTTTCATTAGATTGCATCCCCATCTTTTACTTTCACTGAAAAATAAACAAAACTTAAAGGAATATGTTCTAGCACATGTGCGTGTGCGGCGCAACTGTTCCCAAAAGCTATTAATATAAAATAGATAACTAAAAACAAACGAGCTGAGCGCTTTCAAAGGATCTTGCCTTCATAATCATAGCTTGCTACTACGTTTAATGATATGCAAATATGCTAATTTCATTTTCTCGATAAAGCATAGCACGTGTCCTTCCTATTTATGGCATCCTTGTCTCGTGAGATGAAGAAGGCCTCTTTGATTTTTCTTTTAAGGCCATGTCTCTCTGGTTTTCTATCCTGAAGTACAAATTATTTCTATTATACCTACTAATATTCTATCTCTAAATAAAAAATAAATTCATTATATGTATGTGAAACAATTGTAAAAAATCATATATATATAAGTATATGCACGTACATAATCCTGTAAGTGATACATACATAAAACTTGCCCAAATGTTTTTATTCGGCGTTTAATTGTTAAAATCAAATACTGTAATTACTTTCATTTTTAACTGATTCTTGGTTTCAAAAACAGATAAATAATAATCAAGTCTAGTTTTTAAGTCTATGATTATTTAATCAAGTCAATAGTTACTTCCTAACTACTTTTGAAGACATTAAGAAAATTGTGTTCTCTCGTAGACTAGTTAAACTATTAACGAATAATAGTTCTTTCAAATATGGTGGAAACATCCTAATCACACGTTCTTCAGAGGTTGTAAACTATTTGAATAAAGCCATCATTATAACTTACGCTTTAAAAGTGGGATGTTTTTCTAAAAAGAAAGTTTAAAAAGAACTTTTGCACATCAGCGCTGTTTAACTAACAATTAACCACAAATGGATTGAACGCGTCTTTTGATGTCATTACAGATGGTTATAAGGTAACAAACAATCAGAATGAAAGAATTTTAAAAATACAACCAAATATCCAAACATCAGTGTTTTATTTATTAAAGCTAAATATTACACTTACATTAAAGTCGCAGTAAAGATTTTTAATGTAAAAATAGTTTATGACTTGAATTTTGAGAGAGGGAAAAAAACAGCTTTAGTTTGGGTTTGATTTCAGTCATGGTCCAATAGATAAAAATAATATATTGAATAAATAAATATGTTGATTTTTAAACATGTTTTTTATTTATTAATTGGTTTATTCATAGTTTATTTTAAATATATCTTTTCAGTTATTTTAAAATGCACATTTTTAAAGATTCACCGCCGATTCCATAATTAATTGCCTCCGCTCTAGTTGAAGCTGGTGTTGAAGTTTCTGTGTTCCTGTTGATTTAAGGATATATAGTGCCTATAAAAATAAGCAGCTTAGAGAGCTTCACACTTATTGATAGCCACAGAAAGAATTTTCAGCTTGTTTATATAGTTAAAGGGAGAAAATTACTGGAAACTTCTCTGAAATGCTGAGTAAGTTATAATATTCAATAGCTACTTTTCTGAATGACTATACATTTTGCTGCCCAACATGGGTTAGTGATAGAGTTTTGGATTCTGGAGTGTATGAACCTTGGATCAACTCTAGTTCTTGATCTTCTAGCATTCAAACAAACTATGAACTCTCAAGCAATGAAGTCGTTTTGATTATTTGTTTTTATGCAGCCAATGAGACTGCTTAAATAAAAAGCTACTATTCTTTAACAGTTTATTTGGATAATTAAAATGGATTAGTGTTTATTTATATTTTAATATTATTTGATGCTTTCTCATAGAGGACATTTTTGTCAAAGGACAGATAAAATCGTGGGCACACTCCGCGATGAATTGTGAAGTTCTACAAGAAAAAAGTTTTATCTAGTTTATTAATAATGAAGATAATTCTTTCAAAAGTAGAAACAAAACTCCCAGAATTTTTTTTATTTTTTAAATTTTGTTTTTTTATAGTCTTAATATTTCTTCAGAACATAATTACAAACTAAGTTACAGGTTTTGTACTTGCTATGAATATCTAAATTTTGATCATGATATAAATATATATCTTTATTACCTAGATTATTAATATTTTATCATATCTGATGCTATAATTACTAAGAAATACATATATTGGAAATAGTTTGTTAAGTCTTGATATCATCTAATATTATCTCTGATGTCATTAATAAGCTGAGCTTATACTGTAATTATATGTTAATGATAATCCATATGGCAGAAAATTATAACTTCATCAAAGCAATTTTATGACTAATATTGCAAAGTATTATGTAATGGTCTAATATTTTGTTTTGAAATTTTGAGAAATAAAGTAATTGTTTGATGATGAAATGGCTTCTTAAATATTTTCGCTGTTTTTTTAGTTAATTAGTGCATGTTAATTAAAAAATTCTTACAGCGCTTGAATTGTTAATGTATTAAACCACTATAATTACCTTTCTTTATGCTTATACAAGCTGTTTACACAGAGGCAAACCTCAATACAGTAATGCCATTCAGTGCAAGCCAGAGTAATCAATGGATGCATGAAGCTTTGGGCATAAAATCCCTATCTAGTACCACTGGTTAAAATCCCTATCTAGGGTCATTAGATAGATTTTGTGCACAAACCTTTATGCATTCACTGATTATTCTGGCTTCCACTGAGTGGCACCACTATATAGAGAGTTTTGCCTCTGTGTACTTGTTAATGTAAAATGATTTCATTAAAATAATAGATTTTGATAAGGTCCTATACATGAGGGGTAAGAGGGGCTTCAGGTCAACATGGGCATGGCAATAATATTAGCATCGGTATGGGATTTGAATTTTCATCATCAGAGTTTCAATGATATGGATGGCTGAAAAGTTGGAGGTTGGAATGGATTGAAGTCTGTCCATTAAAGTATGAAGATTTGCTATCTTAATATAAACTGAGCACTGGTTATAAATATGTGTGGGAGATGATAATCTGGACCAACTGAAGAGTGCTGTTTTAGCACAAAATACATATATTGGTGATTATTTATCCTTTCTACATGTGTGTGGTCATGTGTATCAGTTGTATGAGATAATGTGGATAGTTGAAGGGTGCTTGAAAATCTGAGTTCAAATCCCCTATACTTTCTGTATATCTATAAACTCCAGGCCAGAAATTTTAGGAATTAGAATATTTACTTGTAAGGAAGAAAAAATATTTCTCTTTGAATGTGATTACTAAATAGTTCTACAATTGATCATTTGCATTTATTAGCATATTGAAATAGATGTATTAAGGATATCTTTGTCTTATATGGACACATAGTATATGTACACTTTAGCTTTGTTTGTTCAACAGTTGTTTCATGTAACATATAATGCTTACTGGCAACTTGTGAGACCATTGCATAGATACCAAGCATCATGCAATCTTCGTTTAAAGAGTTAAAAATAGAATTCTCATATGCAAATTTTGCATCATGTTGATTATCTGAGATCCAATATAATATGATAATCTTGATCACTTAATTCATTCAAATATTTTTTCTTCACATTTTAATTTTTGTGTTGCTTGATTCTTTATATTATATGAGTATAAAGTAATTGCCATTCTTATCCTCATATATATATATATATTAAGCTGTATTATATTTCTAATTAAGTTTTATTGTTTATATATGCCTTTAGACAGTAACATAAATTTCTTAATGAAACTTTTAGCATGTGTAGACTGCTGAAAGATTGAATAATATTGTTAAATTGGCCTCTGTCATTATAAAGATAGTAATAATATAAACAACCATTCATAAACATATAACCATCAAAAAGACAAACCATTCTGACCACAAATGTTTAAATATAGAATATGTTGGTTTATTGTTCTGTTTATTTAATATTTTACATAATCTTTTAATTTCTTCAGCAGAAAACTTTTCTTTCTGAAATAATTTAATACAATAAACATCACATGATCACTATTTCTTATGCTTGCTTATAACTGTTATTAAAACAGGCAAAACTCACTATACATATTGCCACACACAGCAAGATAGAGTAATCAATGGATGCCAGAAGGCTTGTGCATAAAATCCTCATCTAGTGCCTACTCATCCAATATCCCCAGACTAGTTTCTGGCTTGTGACCTTTGTCAGTGAGGAGCCTCAGATATGAGAGCATTGCACCTAGATCTTAGGATCTAATGCAACCCTCCAGCAGCCACCTTTTATCTCCACTTGACTATAAAACCATGGGTCTTAAGTTGAAAAACACCTTAATATTCTCAATCCAAGCTCATTAGCTTATATAGTCATATAAGTCTGAACTCAGTGGCTGCTGGAGGGTTGCGTTACATCCTAAGATCTAGGTGCAGGGCTCTCAGATCCAAGGCTTCTCACTGATGAAGGCCACAAGGCAGAAACTAGTCTGGGGATACTGGATAAGTAGGCACTAGAAAGGGATTTTATGCACAAGCCTTCTGGCATCCATTGATTACTCTAGCTTGCTGTGTATGGCAATACATATAATGAGTTTTGCCTGTTTTAAATAATTTAATACCATGTCCAATTGTAGCTCTCCAATGTATTCTATTATCTACCAAATTTTTCCAATGATAACAACTGATATTACATTTCTTTACAATGTCTTTGGTGTAATCTTTATAACATATACAGGGTATTTCTCCATGAAAACCTTGCTCAAATTAATGATAAAACACCCTTTAAGGAAAGTCTTGAATTTTCCATTCATTTTATTTAACCAATTCAGCAAAAGTGTGCTTTTGCAATTGACAATATTACATCAGAAGACAGAAGAACATCTTGATTGGTTTTACGATCTTGCCATAGTATACGTACATGTAAATAAAAGTAATATTTATTAAAATGTATACATGTAAAATTAAATGTATGTGCATGTATGCTGAAGGCATGCACATTAATTATAAAGTACTACAGATTAATTAAATAGATTAATTAAAAGAAGTAAATCCTATACTAAAGATTAGCTAAATTGATAAGTAATTAGTCATAGCAAAGACAATAAATCGAAGTTAAAGCAAAGAAAGTAACTGCAACTATGGAATGTTAGTTCCTGATCAGATTTGATGATAGTGAAATCAGATGGTTAAAAATATACAACTGGAGTGTGAGCTACATTATCTGATCCTAAGAACTTGAGACATGGATAACCACATGAGCAGCCGATAGCCAATGAAAAAAAAATCTACAACTCCAAGGATTGTATGTAGAAGAACAAGTTAAACACTTGCTAGGTGAAGCTCCAGATATGCAGATGACTCTTCTGACAGGTACTCCAGTTACCCCTCCTTCACCTATAGTGTTGTGGAGAAGTTTATCTCCGAAAGTATCAAAGTAAACTTAGAAACTCATAACAGGTCATGTAGATCTATAGTATTATTTTTGTAAGCCTTTGGGCCCATATAATTGTGTTCTACTGAGTATGTATATAAAGTGTGTAATTTAGAACATTTATAAATATACTAATAGTTTATTATCCTCAAGTATAACCCTCTCTAAATAAAACTTCATTATTTTTAACTACTTGCCATGTCCATTTTATAATATTCAGAGTATTTCTTTAATTATTTATTTTATGCAATCCAGGGGGCAACAGAGTGCCACTGGACACAGCAATTGGCACAGTAGACAACTTTTCTAATGTCTTTTTATTGACCAATAGGAATCCAGGTTTCACTCTCATGCAATAAATTAGGCAAACTAATAGCTCTATACAGCTAATTTAGTTGCAGTAATTATTTCCTTATGATGAAATACTTTTTCTTTTAATTTTGTTAAAAGCAGCAAAATCTGTGATGTATCTCAACAGCTAAGCCCATCTTTTTATTTATAAAACTACAAGATATTCAAATTGGTTTATGTTCTCAAGGTGACAGCTATCCATGTTAAAAGTTTCTGAGAAGTTTTTTTCTGCCAATGACAAATAAAGAACTTGAGCTCATTAATTAATAAAATCTTTATATGTTGTGTTCAAAATATTAAGAACATTCTTTAAATCATGTTTGAACTGGGAAAAAAAAATCAATAATGTAAATTCAGAATCAATAAGTTTTTGTTTTTAATCAATTCTAATTTAAAATTCCACAAAACCCATATTTTATTTTGATTCCTGTTTGGTTACGTCACTTACAAACAATTCCAAAAAAATAAAAATTGAAAACAAAGTTGGAGGAATACAATCACTAGTTTTCATTTCATAGCTCTCAGATTTTGTTTTTCTCTTTTAATTAGTTAGTAATGTAATGCCATCAATTCTTGTACAAACTGAAAAATATAGCAAAACAATTACACCTGGGTCTCTTTTTACGCGGATTTATTTAACGTGATTTTGAAGTTACGCGATTCACGTTTCTCCGGAAGTCAAACTCTGATAATGCGCTATTACTTTAAATAATAAATTTCACGCACTTACATTATATTGAAAGTAATAGCACATTATTGGAATTCAACTTTCATCTTAGTAATTTCAATATTTTCAGTGCTTTATAATAGTAAGATTTTATGCAATAATGAAATTAAAATCATGATTTCCACATTTTATGTTTACACACATTAAATTTTACAAGATTATAATTTAAATTTGTTCGAACATTGTGCGTATTAATTTTGCATTTTAAATCACATTCTGTTTTTGCTTTTTAAAAAAGAACGTAATCAATTATTAATCATTTAGTGTCTGCAAGTTTATTTTTAAAAGGTGAGTAATAGCAGTGGGCACAATTAAAATTGAAAATTAAAAAATTTAAGACAAAAATAAGAATTTAATTTTTAGTTGTTAGATTAATTACTAATTACGTTGTCACCAGAAAACCATTAACACAACTTGAGAGTGACTTTGGCGCTAGTTGTATTTCCTCTTGTGAAGAATCTGATTTTTTACCAGTTTGCAAATGAACCTGTTTAATGGCAAATAGTGATAATAATTAAAACATGCATAAAAAAATGTAAATTACTCTAAATTATGCATAAAAATATATTGTTTTGAATAAAATTAAATATTATAGCTAAAAAAAGTTTGTCTTGTATCATTTTTTTTCAAATTTGAAATTTTTTATTAGTTATATTATATTTCCTTATTTTTTTTTGCATGAATTTTAAAGTAATTTTACGTTGGTGCTTTGCTTTTATGTGATTTTTTAAAAATCACAGACCGTATCCCCCCTTTTTCAAGGTAAGTTACGTCTATTTTTGCACGATTTCATTTGCGCGTGTTTTCTGAGGAACCTATCTATCACGTAAAACGAGACCCAGGTGTATTTATTTTTCAAATTATTAAGAAAAAATTGAATAGGGACCTTACAAAATAATGTAATCACTTCATTTTTTTTCCTCATGTGACATAACATCAGCCGGGAAGCGAACTCGCTAACCTGGGACAACGCAGCTGTCGCTGATCTCTCGACCACCAATGCTTGACTAATCACTTCATAATTTAACACAAATTAACATTTTATTTTTCCATGCTTAAAAGAACAAATATAGCAGATTCATTTTTTAATTACTGTATTAACTATCATTATTATTATTATTATTATTAATCTAACTAATTATAGCTTTTGTTTTTATACAATAGCAACTCTCTCCATAAAGTAGTGCCACCTAATGCAAGCTATAATAATCAATGGATGCTAGAAGATTTGTGTATTAAAATCTCTGTCTAGTACATAGGCACTAATAGGGATTTTGATACACAAACCTTCTAGCACCCATTGATTACTAAGGTTTGCACTGGGTGACACTACTATATGGAGAGCTGCTATTATTTTAACAGGTGAATAAGCCTAAGAAATTGTAATCATATAATGCTTTTGCTTTTATCAGAAAATGCTAATAGAATGTTATGTTAAAAAAATTCTTCATTAAACTTTTATCAGAACCATTAAACAAAAATTACTTTTAACGCAGAGGCAAAACTTTCCATACAGTAGCGCCACTGAGTGTAAACCTGAGTAATCAATCAATGGATGCAAGAAGATTTGTGCATACAATCCATATCTAGTGCCTACTCATCCAATATCCCCAGACTAGTTTCTAGCTTGTGGCTTTCATCAGTGAGGAGTCTTGGGTTTGAGAGCACTGCACTTAAATCTTTGTAAGCATAAAGAATGGTGGTCATGTGATGAAAAATTGTTTTAATATACAGTAGTCTCCTTTTATCTGAAATATTGATTTCAAACCTGGGACTGATAGTGAGCGTTATGGATGATAGCAAGCTATATACAATAATATGTTTTAAAAAATAGGAGATTGGTCACGAAATGGTAAAAGGGTTATTGTTACTATTTGCTTGCAATATTTGTGATTGCAGCACTCAGAAGTTACATTGTGGACTAAAAAATTAGTTTTAAAACAATTAAAATTACTTTTTTATTAGTTTTTGATAACTTTTTTTTTTTTAAATCAAAGGTAAGTGAAATAAATCTGATATAAAGAGTGAACACGGTGTGTGTGTGTGTGTGTGGAGGGGGGGTTTACTGTAAGTCAAAGTGTTTTTTTACTTTTTTCAGAAAATAGTTATATGTAAAAAAAACATAGTTTTTATTAAAAAAAATTAATAAATTATAATCATTTAATTTGATTATTAATAAATAACTTTTCCTTTGATGACGTCATAAGCTTTTATTTTTTTCATTTTTTTTACCAATTAATCGTATGCAGAAAATTAATTGAATTTGTCGCCATTTGACAACATTAATGTCTAAAACTATAGCAGTAAAAGGATTAAATAACTTTCTAGCAGTACTTTAATCTAGAAAAAGAAAAAAACTAAATTATTGTCTAATATAATTAGTTTTTGACATTTGTTCATTTATCATTGTTATTTTTTTGTCTGACATTACTTAATTAAATAAAATACAGAATTGATTATGTAATCTTAATTATTTAAGATGATAAATAAGGTCTATCACAAATTAGTATCCTTATTATTATTCAGCATAGCAGGGGGGGATGCCCTGCAAACAAAATATTGTAGTTTTTGTACGTGAGAGACTTCTACTATTATAATTTTTTATTTTTTAATTAACCTTGAAAAATCATGAAAAAAAAATCTTTGTGAGAGAGAAAAGTTAACAAATGTATATTCATATTTATATACGTAAAGACAAACAGAAAGATGTCATTGCAATATGAAAAGCCAATTACGTGTACATATGAGAACAAAAGAATATAAAAATTGAAAGACCTAAGCCGAAAATTTGGAAAAGATTCATCATGCATGTTAAAACACTATTTCATTCGTATATAAGATGGCTTGACATCTTGCTCCATGATATTCACAAATTTAACAATATCTCAGAAAATACCTTTCAAGCTAAAGTTACACTTTGGCAAGCATATCAACTAATCAACCCCCAGGTCACCATTATTAGACCAAATCTTGGCTTATCCAATCACAAACTTGTAGTTCTTTTTAAATTTTGGGCATTGGAGCCAAAGTTTTTGGACTATCTAGTTAAAGTCAATCTTCATGCTATGTCAACAAACTGGTTTCTGAGCTGTAGGAGACAAATCAGTGAGATTGATCCATTATGCTCTAACTGCTGCAGACAAGCTGAAACATTTGACCACATCATCTACTCCTGCACTGGACTTGGGAATATTAAAATGTTTATCTATCAGAACTCTAAAGTGGACTTCTACAATATTATTTCAATTAAGGACTTCCTGCATTTTGGAGATATCCCAATCATCAGACTGTCGATTTTCCTGACATTCTCTATATGTTTGTCCAGATGTAAGAAACAATTCATTCGGCCACTTCCAGATGTTGATTCTTATTTTCTACAAACTCTTAAAAAACTTAAAGACAGAATCTTATCTACAAAATTTTCTATGAGGAAACTTGGAAACTTTTTCAGCTTCCTAGATAAGGTCCTTGATGACCAAACTATCATGTATTAATTCATTTAGTTTAATCCTTTTTACCATTATGTTATCAGGTAATTATTTATTATGCCTATAGTTTAAATGTAATATTTATTCTTACCCAATTATATCAGTTGTAAACATATATTATTTGTTTTAATAAAGTTATTTTAGAATAAGATGTGTTATTTAATATATATTGCTATCATTGTTTTATTATTATTTTTTGTTTCAATTTTAATTTAGTATTGTATTATTTTTATTGCAATATCATGAAATTCAGATCAAATAAATAATTAAATATTAGAAACAATAGAAAAATATAATGCTAATATAATGCAATAAACAATCAAAGTTTTAAACTTGAGTTTTAATGTTTGTCATCATGTCTGATTGTTATAAAACCATCAAAACATTACATGATCACCATTTCATATGCTTACACATACTGTTCATAAGAGTACCAGACTCTCCACACAGTAGTGCCACCAAGTGCCAGCTTTCATAATCAATGGATGCAGGAAGGTTTGTGCATAAAATCCCCATCTAGTGCTTACTCATTCAACATCCCCAGACTAATTTTTAGCTTGTAGCTTTCATCAGTGAGGAGTCATGGATTTGAGAGCACTGCATCTAATCTTAGGATCTAATGCAATCCTCCAGCAGCCATCTTTTACCGACTTGGCTAACTATAAAGTTAAGAGTCCAAGATGAAAACACCATAATGGTTCCAACCCAAGCTCATTTGCTTGTATAGTCATATAGATCTGAATTCAGTTCAAATCTATATATTTTGGTGTCTTTGGTTTTTCAAAATCCACAGTCACACAGCTAGAAACTAGTCTGAGGATGTTGGATGAGTAGGCACTAAATGGGGATTTTATATACAGATGTTCCTGCTTCCATTGATTATTGGTGGCACTACTATATGGAGAATTTGGTACTCTTTATTAAGTCTGATTGTTATCATTAAAAAATTAAATATCTTAACGTTCTGTGCATGAATTTTATTTTACTGCATGAATAAGATAAAAGTCATTGATAAAATGAATACACACAAAAATTCTACCAATCAAGTTATTTTAAGGATGCAAATTAGGTCAATAATAATTCTGCAGGTTCTATGTTTCACTTCAAATGATTCATTAAAAGTGAAGTAAAACATTTCTTCTTTGAAAGTTAGTTCTATAATGGAATATTCTGTTAAACTAAAAATGTTAATTCTATTGTTAATTTTAAAAAGCATTCTTTTAACAATGTAAGTTTATTCTAGTAATAACAATAACATGGCATCAATTTCCATAAACTATATCAATAATCAAAAAGCATCACAACTTTTAGCAATTTATTCATCTCCACTGCAGCATGGTACAATTGTGGCTGACAGAATGGGATGTTACGAAAATTAATCAATATCTTAAATAACTATGTCATTATACTAATGGCAGATATGTTTCTTTAAATTTAAATAATGGTCTACATCAAGTATATAGATATTGATGAAGCTTTACTGTTTAACTAGATTCCAAAAATTGATGCTGCTAACTCCTCTGAATCCATAAGAACTGTTAAAACATATTTCTTAAAAACATTGAAGAAGTTGGCAAAAAATGTTTACTTTTGCAATAATATATTTTTAAAGATAGGGTATAAATTGAATTAGAACTACCTAGTATTGATAAAACTTTATAATAATGATACTAACTGTTTATTAATGTCTAAGTTAGTCAAGAAACATTCAAGAAAGGCAACCTGAATACAAACACTTCATTTAAGTTGATAAAATTGAACATTTTTTAAAAAGCTTTCTTCTGCTGGAAATTAGTCCATAATCTTTAATCACCATATTCTCTACTTCCATCAGTGTTCTAAACCTATATCTCAGTTTTGACCTTTTATGTTAAATTCTTGTAAAATAACTGATTAAGATTTGTTGTTTCATAATTTTAAAATCACATTTGAAATATAACATAACATTTTATTTTAGCAAATTAACACCCTTGCCCATTCAATATAAAATCAGTAGGTATCTGGCTAGTGTTAGCTTGATAATGAAGTAAGAAAAATATAAGAACTTTCTTCAACTCCCAATTGATCAGCTTTAAAAGTATCATCTTCTGTATTTCTTTGACCTTCTAGAGATAGTCTGGAAAATTTTTTATTTACAAATAAACAGCCATTATTCTCATCTTCATTTGATATCAAAGGAAAGATACCCTGTGTAGTTTGGCACAGTTGATATAGCATCAGACATGGGATCGGGAGATACCAGGATGATTCTGGTATTCTAATTTCTTATGAACTCCCAAGAAATAAACCCATTAGCATATGTTATAAAAAATATATCAATGCTATTATGCTCATTTCATAAAGATTTTAAACAATTAAAGAAACCCCCCCCCCCATCAAAAATCAGGACATAATGACCAATCATTTTTATGGCAATGTGCCCATTTTTTATAAAACTCCATTTCTGTGTATATTTATCATTGTAAGTACAACTTCCTCTTTGGTATGTTGTTTATTGTTTAGGGTTATTAATATTCCTATTAATTTTATGACTATGGAAAATTAATATCAACAAAGAACTAATAAAACGACACTGTCAGTCAAAGCACGTGTAGGCGCAGTTCAAATTTTAGCCTACAAAAATTCAACTGCGCATGCTCCAAGGCGAGGTTGAGCGTGAGAATGCGTCTAGCTTGAGAACCTGGTCATATAACGTAATAGCGATCTTTGTTTTGGTGTTGGATTTTGTCTGAAGTTTTTTATAAACTGAAATGGACAGAGAGGGGCATGAATTATTTATGTAAGACAAGTAATGAGTATTTGAAAATCGGGACATACAACGGTCCCGAAAAAACATTTCGGAGACACTGGGACTCGAATCAAAAATCAGGACGTCTGGTCACCCTACCCCCACTCTCGTACAATCTTATCTTTTTCAATCAAAAAATATGTTACATAAAATAATCCTTATTAATTATTTGTAATTTTATTTTTTTATTGCTACATTGTTTTGTCTTTCACCTACTTTGTTACATAGTTTATTGTTCAAAAAGTAAAAAAGTTAACTTATCTATTATATATAGTAATTTAAAAGTAAAAAAAGTTAATTATTAGACAATACCTTTTTTTTTTAAAGGAATTAAACATTTTATTTATAAAGTAAATAAATATAAATAAAGTAACTTATAACTAAATTAATCATTATTCAACAATAAAACTATAAATTATTATTATGTAGGGGAAAAAAGTTTATTCGTGCGATACTTTTGTTTTATTTTAAATAAACTATGTTAAAATATCTTGTATACTAAAAAGTTGTTAAAGATAACACAAACTTAAGAAAAAAAATTACAGTATTTAGATAATCTTTATTAAATTCACTTTTACATTACAAACATGTCACGTTGAGAAATTGAATTAACTAAAGTGTTAATATCTCGCAACATCGACTAGACACTTAAAAAAAAATTTCTGTTTGAATAATGTTTTATGTCGTATCGAATTTGTAATGATGCATTGTTATTTAATATATTTTTATCATTTATATTGTAATATGAATCACTCATTGTTTTGCTTGGTTGCTTTTTTAGTTTTATTTGAAGTACTGAGATTTTCAATTATTTGCTTATTACAAACAACTTAGGCTTCACTTAAATTTTAGGCACACAAATAATTCTCTTTTATACTGTATATAGTTTTAGAAAGAAATATAATGGCTTAGTTATAGTGCTCTCTTCTCGTTGTACTCTATTAGCTCCACAATAACGGCTATCTAATCAGTCCGAACCCGCTGCAGCAGTTGAACGATAGATTAATTAAGTCAGACTGCAAACAAATGTCTGGTGAAAGATTTTTTTTATTTAATTCCATCTGTCATTAAATGAATATATTAAAATAATTTATAAGCTGTAGATTAATGAAGACTTCAGAGAAAGTATATATTATAGATTAATAAAATAAATGCCAATGAAAATTATAATACTGGTAAAAAAGAATTAAAAAAAAAAATTACTCTAGAGTTTATGAGAAGTTCGAACAGCGGAAATGACAGACTGAAGCTGCAGGATGGATTTTGAGTTCTAGAATCCGTATCGCAGCAAGCCATTTCGGGGCAAAAAAGAATTAATATTTTATAATAATGAATATATAATATTTAAATATAAATATACGGGATTTGAACTCAGACTTTCAAGCACCCTTCAGCTATCCATATTATCTCATACCACCGATACGCATGACCACGTACATGTAGAAAAGATAAATAATCACCAATACGGTATTTCATGCTAAATCAGCACTTATCAGTTGGTCCAGATTATCATCTCCCACATATATATATAACCAGTGCTCAGTTTATATTAAAATAGCAAATCTTCATATTTTAATGGACAGACTTCAATCCATTCCAACCTCCAACTCTTCAGCCAAATGGTCAGTTTATACTAAGATAGCAAATCTTCATACTTTAATGGACAGGCCTCAATCCACTCCAACTCTTCAGGATGGCTGAAGAGTTGGAGGTTGGAGTGGATTGAGGCCTGTCCATTAAAGTATGAAGATTTGCTATCTTAATATAAACTGAGCACTGATTATATATATATATGGGAGATGATAATCTGGACCAACTGATCGAGTGCTGGTTTAGTATATTGGTGATTATTTATCTTTTCTACATGTATGTGGTCATGTGTATTGGTGGTATAAGATAGTATGGATAGTTGAAGGGTGCTTAAAAGTCTGAGTTCAAATCCCTATATTTACAATTAGACTCCAGGTATGTGAAGAGTGCCTGTATTTCAAATATTTATTTAAATATAAGTATATTGTCTATACTGGAGTTCAAGTCTCTTTTAATTACATTAAGTTTAGTATAGACAATATACTTATATTTGAATTTCACATATTCAGCCTGTATTCTGCCCATCCCTCTTCTGTGTATTTAAATGGACATATTAAGGTCCTATATATGAAGGGTCAGACTGACTTAAAGTCAAAATGAGCATGACAATAATATTGGCATCAACGAGGATTTTGGTCATTCTACCTTCGGATTTTCAATGAAATGGATGGATGAAGAGTTGGAAGATGGAGACGATTGAAGCTTGTTCTTTAAACTTTAAGATTGCTATCTTACTGTAAACTGAGCATTGGTTGTATATATGTATGAGAGATGGTGATCTGAACCAACTGATGAGTGCTGGTTTAGCACAAAGTACATATATTAGAGATCTTTATCTTTTTTATGTGTATGTGCTCATGTGTATTGATTGTATAAGATGGAACACATAGCAGTAGGAAGTTTGAACATCTGAGTTCAAGTCCCTTCTGATAATGAATAAATATAATTAATAAATTCTTCATATTGTCATTTATTATAAATCAACATGTATATATTTATTTATATGATTTCACTTTTATATATAAATAATAGTAGTGATACTGTAATAAATTTTTATGTACTTAATTATTTAGGAGGGCTTAATTGTTTAGGAGGTCATGTGATGCTCATTTATATAAATAGCAAATTGAGCAAAAGAATTCCATTTTCCTGACTAAGCTATGGAATCCTTAGCTCTCTGGCATACTACAACTGTGTTAACTCACACAAAATATTTTCATTTCTGAAGATTAAGGTTTTGGGACTTGATGAAGTCAATGAGTATTTCCATCACTCATTTATAATCAGAAACAAGGTTTTTTTTTTTTCAAATTTATCTATCTTCCTCATAAATATGAAGTATTCACCCTGAAGGCAGGTAGAGGTAATTAGGAAATAGAATATAAAGGGATATTAATAATTTTTATTAGCCATTCATTAGATTAGAGATTATCCACTTAATAATATTTTTATAGTTTAATTTTTACTATACCACTCATACAAAGTATGGTCTGGGTTTTATTCGATTTTTAACACCATGTGGAAGGTTGTAATCATAAACAAATAAACCAAAGACATGTGAAAAGATGTTTCATCCCCAAAATGTGCAGTTCATGCTGAACCAGCACTTATTAGTCAGCCCAGATTACAATCACACATATCTTTATCATCGTTCAGTATATATGAATAATCAATTATTACCATTTAATTGATGTGTCAAACTTACTGACCTCACAACTTGAACACAAATTGCAATAAAGGTATATTAATAATTTCCATTAATCATTCATTAATCTAAAGATTATCCACTTAATGAATAACATTCCTGAATGTAATTTTCACTATACCTTTCTCACATAAGATAGTGTCCGTTTTCTATCCACTTTTAACACCTATGAAATGGTGTAATCATAAACCTATGACCAGGGACATGTGAAAGAGATATGATCCCCAAGAAGCACATTTCATGCTATAGCAGCACCCATTAGTCAGCCTAGCTCACAATCTCATACATATCTTTATTGTTGTTCAATATATATAGATAGCCAATCACTATAGCTTAATTGATGAGTCAAACTTACTGCCCTCACAACTTTCATACAAATCACTTGAAGGATGTATATTAATAATTTTTATTAGTCAAGAGATTATCCACTTAATAAAATAATATATCTATAGTGCAATTTTTACTTTATACACAAATTAATGTCTATTTTTGTCATTTGTTATTTAAGTCAAATTAATGTTTTATTTTATGGAACAGTTTTTCATGACACGACACAAACTTACATGGTATTTTAATTTTTTTGGTTTCACTTCTATGATTATCAAAATTCTTTTGTCTCTCATTGTATTCATATGTTTATTTTCAATCTTATTTTCTGTTTATTAAAATTTCCTTCCACTCTTATTTGCATTGCTTAATTATATATAATATACCATACTTCACAATGCACTTTTATCATATGATTTATTTTCTCTTCTTGCCTACAGTTTCAACTATCCAGCAGACATATATATATATGTATGGATAGGTATTAATTGTATATGTTTAAATGTTGTAGCTCTGATGACGATTGCTGGACAGCTGAAACTGTAGGCAAGAGGAGATAAAATAAATCATATGTTAAAAGTGCATTGTGAAGTGTAAATTGTGGAGTATATGGTATATTATATTATTTTCTGTTTGTAATATACTAAAAATTATGTTCTTTTAGGATGGATGTTATCAAATTATTTTTGCTATAAATATTCAAGTTTTAATCTATGAGTAAGGAAAACATGTACTACTTAAAATTTTCAAATTCTTAAAAAAACTAATGTAATATATAAGGGATTCGAACTCAGACTTTCACACGATCCTCAACTCTACACGTCATCTCATATTGCTGACCCACCTGATCATACACATATTGAAAAGATAATGCAAAAAATAAAATCAACATCTGTAAATCTATTTTAATAAATATATTCCCATCCCTTGCAGTGTTCTGAACAAAATATATTTGAAAATTTAAACATTGTTTATAACAATGTTTTACAATTTTGTTTTTTCAAAAAATAAATTATTGATTGAGAATACTAATTGCAATATATATATATTGGATATTGATACGGCTATCATTCAACATTGATCATCAAATAAATAATTATTTATTAATGTATATTTTTTTAATTATCAATAAAGCAAGTCATATATACAGTGACATTGCTGTGATATTATTAAAATGCTCATAATAAAATAATTTGATATTATTTTTAAAAAGTACATTTTTGTATCAGTAAATATGGCCAGTAATAATGATGATTTACGGATAAAATTTACCTCAAGTCAATTTATTAGTTTTTAAATAAAAAAAAATTGCTGTCAGTTTAAAATGACACGGTAGTAAGAAGCTTTTATTTTAATGTGATAGTTGCAAAAAGAAAAAAATTATAAAATAGAAATACTTATGAACAGCAGATGTTCTAGTAAAGATCTACAAAAGGATAGAAAATAAATATTCCTCAAATGAACCTTTAAAAAAATATATAAAACAGCAACATTTCAAAATGTGAAGATGTGAAAATTATAGTTATTAAAAAATGGGTGATATCTATTTTAAAATATATTTATTTATCATATAAAAAAATAAGCAAAGATACTATATATGTATGTTTTCTGCCATCCTTTCTCACGTCTCAAATTTTAATCTACATAACAACATAATGACATTGCAAATAACCTCATAAAATGAAAATAAATATAATTCATCATGTTGTTTTTGCATACAAATAAATAAATCACACACAAAATTATTTAAAGAAGCATATTGTATTTCTCAGTATGACATTTTATATACTATGAATATTAAAAAAACCTTTATATAAGTGAGATTTTTATATATTTTTTCTTATTTATACTATATACCAAATAAAAATATTTCTATTGTTATGCATCTGTAAAACTAAAAATATTTTTTATATAATTATATTAATATTTATCATCAATATAGATTTTGTGTGTATGTATAACTTTTCTTTATAACTAGATGTGTGGATGTGTGTATATGTCACATATTTATATATTTGACTATTAAAAAATGTATTAATAACGTAAATTATATATAAAAAAAACATTACTTCTACCTCGTTAGTGCAGTTATAAGTTCATATTGATATTAATATATTTTCATTTACCATACAGTGTTAATAGTGTTTATATATAAAAATGGAAAATTATAATTCTAAAAACAATCTATGTATGTCATTATATAATGCTCTGTTAATAATCATAATATATATGTTATACTAAGAAAAATAACAAAACATCATTGAAAGAAGCATTTATTGTTTAATTAAAATATATTTGTTGTTGAATAACTGGGGGGGGGGGGGTATTTATGCATATAAAGTGCACTTTGTGTTTTTAAAACTTTTGCTGGTAGGTGAGTGCATGGGGTTTATATATTAATGAACAGCGCATGTCAGAAAGGTTAATTTTCTTCTGTGTTGTTACATATATATTTAGTGTTTATTTATAGAAAACTATATATATATTTTAAGTGTCATAAACATCGGCCGGGACGCGAACCCGCAACCCGGGCAACTGCCTGCAAGTGCAAGGCAGTCGCGCTGACCTCTCGACCACCAATGTTTTATTTATGAGCAAATATAAATAAAAAGCAATAAAATTAAATAATTTCTTACATTTTTTTTACTAAAATATCCATAGTAATAATAATAAAAACTAGCTAATAACAAAAATAGAGTTTGTTCATTCCATATAGATAACATCGATAGAATTAATTATTAAAGAGCTTACTAATGTTGTTTGAAGAAGCTCTAATCTAGTAGGTTTTTTTTTTTTTGTAACAAAACTTAAGAATTTATCTATAAGTAGTTTTGCTTTTTAAAAGATCATCATTAAAATTTAATACATGTGTTAGTATATTTAATGGGAAATTTTTAATTTAGCATTCAAAATGAAAAAAAAAAAAAATTCTCTCACACAAAATAAATTTATAAAATTGGAATATTTTATTTGAATATGTAAAAAACCATTCTGAGCTTAAAATTTATAAGTTGTGATGATAATGTTTCTATGTTAATTAAAAAATGTTTCGGTGAGAGAAATGTAAGTTATAAAATATTATATTTTTAAATAAGAAAGAATGAAATGAGAAGAAAGAAACATAAAACAATATTTTAATTCACTGTTTCAAAATGTAAAACATAGAATAAACAAATAAGCATATGGTTGGCTGCTTAGAGGTCATAAAGATATACAAGCACTTAAATAGCAAATTGAGTTTATTATAGATCCATTAGTTTTTTTTAAATTTAGATAATTGATCCAAAATCTTTATCCTTCAGGTTCACTGCTTTATCATTTTGTTAAAATTGCACACACACAAAAAAAAAACATAATTAAGAATTTGTAACAATTGTATAATAAATTAAAGTAAAATATATTTAATATTAAATTTTTGAATAACTTCAATGTAATTCTGTTCTATACTTTTATAATAATATTTTATAAAATACAAAAATTAAAATGTCTGATTGTGACAGCAACAACAGCCAACACAAAATTAACAAAAATATATGAATAAAGATTGGAATAATATTTATAAACATTTTAAAATCTTTTTATGAACCCTGGATTTGGATTTGATACATGAAAGAAGACAGTCTTGCAAGGACTAACATCTGTAGCAGTTTTTTTTTTTTTTACTTAAATGGCCACATTATAAATAAGTTATTGAATATAAAATAATCACATATAATCCTTGATATCATTAGATAGTATGACTTTTTTTCACATCTAATCCTGAAACCAATGACTTAAGTCCCACCAAGAATATCAGCTGAACCACATACAAAAAGGTGCATTTTAGGCCAAACTTTAGGTAATAATAAATACAAATGTAAATTAAACAGGTAAAACTCTCCATACAGTAGCGTCACCCTGTGCTAACCAGAGTAATCAATGGATGCCAGAAGGCTTGTGCATAAAATCCCTATCTAGTACCTACTCATCCATTATCCCCAGACTAGTTTCTAGCTTGTGGCCTTTGTCAGTGAGGAGTCTTGAATCTGAGAGCACTGCACCTAGGTCTTAGGATCTAATACAACCCTCCAGCACCCACCTTTTATCTCTACTTAACTACAAAACTATGAGAATGAAATTGAAAACACAATAATGTTTTCAATCTAAGCTCAATAGCTTATATAGTCATATAGGTCTGAACTCAGTTCAGCACTCATACATTTTGGTGTCTTTGGCTCTTTAACAACAATAGTCACCACTATCCTATTAGCCACCACTATCCTATTAGGCAGGATTGGGGTTAAGCCACTAGACATCACATGATCACCATCTCTTATAAAAGATGGTGTTCATGTGATAAATGTAAATTACTTCTATAGTTATATTTAATTGTTATCATCATTGAAAGAATCGAGTCTTAACTGGAGTTGGGCTGGACAATTGTTAAAAAATGATAATAGACAGACAGTTAAACTGGATTCCAAGAGATTGTAAAAGACCTAGAAAGAAACCACACATGAAATGGATGGATGAAATAAGGAATTTTTATACTGCAGTTGGTTAATAGTGGTTGAAATTACCAAACCGAATAAAGTAGTGCTTGAATAAAACCCAAAATTAAATTTAAATTAATTATTATTCTGTTTTAACAAAAAGTTAACATTATAACTTTAGTCATTTCATATTTTGTTTAATAACGAAATGTGTGGTTTATATATGTAATAAAGTCAGATATTCTACGGTAATATCGCCACACAAAAACTCAAATATATATTATTATTCTAATTATTTATTTCTAAAGCGCTTTTCGAAGGAGCTATGCCTTCATTTTCAAAGCTTAAATACACATACATTAACCAAACTTTTTGCATATATAAATAAAACAAAAACTAGTCATAAGATTAAATTATAGTAATAATTTATTAATATAAAATGAAAATTAGACTATGATTTTAATGACTCAGGCGATTTATTGAGTTACGTATCTAAATATGGTTGCTGATGCATTTATAAATTTTTAGTAGAAAATAAAATGAATTTACGGACTTATAAAAAAGCACTGCAAAATATAAATTATTCATCAACGCTTTCTCTATTCCTGTTTGCTAATTTATAGTAATTCAATATGCTAATATAAATTATTTGCTCACTCTAATACAGATAGGTTTTTCTTTAATTACTAGACCTAATCTCATTCTATAAATAAACAAATAATCAAATAGTTTATTGCTTAGGAATTCATAACAAGTTTGAGTACAGGAAGTGATAGAACTGGAATTGATCCGAAGACATTACACTCCAAAGTCTGATACTCTTATTACTGCACTAGACCACACAGTGCATCTTATCCCATAATTCCAGTGACAAATATTATTCATTATTGGTTAAACAAAGATGACTCATTACTTGTGATTTAGTATTGTTATACAATATTAAAATTAATATACTTTAAATTTAACTTTATGAATGATGACACATCATTAAATCTATCTCATACAAACTCATGACAATGAATATTCATTTGAGTTACACTTAATTTATCTATAGTTTTCTTGCTGCAAATTTGCAGTAATGCTTTAGATAAATAAACACTTATTACTTTCATTTTACAAAACTATAAACAATTATCTTTAAAATTTTATGTTGTCTTCTCTCAGCGTGTTGAAACCACGAGAGGGCGTAGTTTTTGTGTAAACAAAAACAAATATAACATTACTGGGCCTTTTTTTTAGTTTCAACTTTAATATTATTTTCTAAAATGGAATAATTACGTTTTAAAATTACATTAGCCATTTTAGCGCCTTGCGATGTTTTGCAAACTATTTTTAATCAATTCACGAAATGACATTATTTTGTAAAAACATTATTTTTGAAAATACAAGAATTACAATATTTTAAATTACATTCCAGAAGTCAGCACATAGTACTTGAATGTGCATGAAGGGGTGTGTGTGATGGTTTTGCCGGTCCGAAGGATTGGCCAAAAGGCATCTACTCAATTTACAAACCGATATTATTTTCTAAAATACAATAATTACATTGTAAAATTACATGAAGCATGTCATGCTGGAATGTGCAGGGTGGAGAGATCAGTGGTTTTGCCGGTCTGATGGATCGACCAAAAGATACACTCTGAATCAAAAAACCAAGATTATGATTTGCAAAACAACATACAACCTCAGCCATTTTATTTGTCTCATATCTGTTCTTAATTTGACCAAAAGATGCAGTACTCTGATCAAACCAAGCTTACAATTTCCAAAACTACGTGCAACCTTAGCCATTTCATTTGACTTGTAGCTATTCTCATGCAAACATGTCTTTTCGCATGACTTGTGTAAAATGGTGCTTGGCCTGACCCTTTTGCAATTGTTTTCACATTCCGGGATATGTAGGGAAGTGCAGGGATGGCTTTAAAATTATTAGTATCTATTAGTATGTCAGTTAGGGTGTAAGATCATTATTATGAAGGCATATTACAACAGTTCTGGCCAGTTGAATTCCAAACACCCTCATCATATATGGTAGTGATCTGTTAAATGTGCGCATTTGCATAGTGTTGCAAAGCACATCAGCAGGCCATAATATTGGTGTGCAATGCCATCTAAGTCTGCAATGGCTAATATGAACAGAACTGTTCTATAGGCTATAACTTTCTATGCAAAAGCACAGAAATATTGGGCTGCGTAATATGGCATATTTCTGTGTGTTTGCATAGAAAGTACGCTCTCTCGTGGTTTCAACATGCTAAGAGATCAAATCTATGTTCCAGTTTAAAATATTTTATTTAAGCCCAGTGGTAAGAGTATAAATTTTTTGAGTTAGAGACCTTGGATCAATTCAGTTTTTTTTACATAGATTCACTAAAAAATAAAATTTAAATTTTCTTCAACTTTTACAAATAAAAGGTTGTGGAAAACATGTTTGGAAATTGTATCAATGCAGTTAATTTCCACTTGGTATTGATATAAGAATGTTAATGTTAGTTGTAGATGATCTGATGAATAGATTGACATTGATATAATTTTTAAATATGATCATCCCATATTTTTATTTGTGAAAGCTGAAAAAAACATTTTTTAAAAACTTTTTGATAAATTTATATAAATAAAAATATTTCTTTAAAATATATGTATTTACTTTTTAGTTTTATTAGTAATAAATTGAGAGATTGTCAATCTCTTGCTTGCACCTACTGTTGCTTCTCAGACAGCCAATCAGATGTTAAGACAGCAGTCTGAAGAGCGATCAAGCCTCAACACATAACAGAGTTTTTTATAAGAAAAGGATGGTCTCACCCTTCTCTCTTCAGACTTCTGTCTTAACATCTTATTGGCTCTCTCAGAAGCAACAGTAGGCACATGTGAGAGACTGACAACTTCTCAATTTATTACTAATTTAACAACAATATGCAATTTTTAGTTTTATGTAATTAATGAAATTTTAACTCCACTCCATCTTACGCAACCAATACACATGGCCACACAATGCAAAAAAGATACATGATTGCCAATATACATATTTCATGCACTTATCATTTGGGCCAGATCATGTTCTCCTACACATATACAATCAGTATGTGGTTTATTTTAAAATAGCAATTTCTTTAATTGACAGACTTCAATCTTCTCACTCTTTCAATTATTCAATCATCCATTTCATTGAAAAACTGATGATTGAATGCTCAAAGTCTTTATTGTATTTGATATTGTAATCATATCCTTGTAAACATTCTGTCAATCTAACTCCTCATATTATTGGTTCATTAAGTATCCATATATATTAATAGGAGAGGGAAGGGCTATACGAAAATGTAATCTATTTCCCAAGAATTCTAAGATAGTTTTAATTTGCTTATACTGAATGTTATTTATATATATAATTAGAGGGATTTGAACTCAGGGTTTTTAGTCTATTCATCCTCCACTCCCATTTTATGTAATTGCAAAAAAAAAAATGAATATTTAAATACAATTTATAATAATATTGTAGAGAATACGAAGTCCCATATAGAATTAAAAATTATTTTTTAATTAAAATTGTTTGCAAACTCTAAACAAATGAATTGTCATAGAGATTTCATATGTATACAAAGTTTTAATTAGATTGAACATTTAGAAACAGGTGAAAATTAAATTGCAATATTTCTCAGATAAATATATGAAACTGATGCACTGAGATTATCATTTTAACACTGGGATGATCTTGCAAATTTTTGTAACCCAATACAAAGTATTTTTTTCTCTTTTCTGGGTAATTGTAATTTTAAATTTAGCTTTTATTCATGCTTAGCATGCTTTTGATTATGGTATGTTATATATCAAAAACATGCTAAGTATGAATAAAAGCTAAATTTAAAATAAATAGATGACCATTTCTGTACAAATGTCCAGAACATTAATTTGTTTTTGCTAACTTGTTGTTCAGTTATTACAATCAATTTTTTTATCTAAACATATAGTTTTAAAGTAGCTTGCCATTTAATATTTACATATTAGTATTATTCAAAAGCAAGTTAGGTATTTTTGACATTAAGTTTGAAAAACAACAATAACTAGTGGTGTTTTTGGGTGTTTTAAAATTCAAAATGGCCACTGAGCGCGTACTATATCGGCATCCATGTTTTTTTTATTAAGTATTTGTTATTAATTACAAAATGATAATAAAAAAAATTAATTAAGTGAATATGTGCATGTTAACAAAAAAAATGTCCTGTATAAGTTCACACTTTACTTTTTATTTTTTGTGATTTTTTTGTAAAAATAATGCAAAAAAAATATGTAAATTTAAAATACAGTTTATTTAATTTATCCCCATACAGTAGCTACAAGTATTGAATTTCTTCTTAATCTTCTATTGTACTTGTGATTAGTAGCAGAATATGAGAGAATCCAATTTTATGATTTTGGAATAGTATTTCAGATGAGAAGAGATTGAAAAAAAACATGTAATATTTATTAATAAATAAGAAGTGAAAGTGTTTTTTCCCCCCATTAAAATGAGTTATGATTATTTTTCTGTTTATAAAGATGACACCCACAAATGAAAAATTGCCAAAAAAGATAACATAATAAAAATCATATATTGCAAGGATATCATAAAATCTCATTGCATAGTTCCCATTAGCTTAGTTTCCCACATATTTTATCTGTTTATTTTTTGTTCTAGAATTCCCATGCCATATAAATAAATTTTTGACCAGGTCCACTGATAATTGAATTATCATTTTATCATGTCAATCATTAAATCGTGATTTTAATGTAATATTTTGTATTACATTTTTTTGAGCTAAAGGAAGACTAGGAACCACTATTTTAAAAAATAGTACATCATAAATGGTTAAAAACACTTCATTTTTACTTTTAATTCATTACAAATGCTTTTCTACTTATTCACTTATATCAGTTTCTAATGTTTCCCTGATTTGTCATATTTTATTCCTATTATTGCTGTGTTCCTGTTATCGTACAATACTGTATTTATTTTGTTGCATAAAAAGATTTGGAAATTCTGCCCCATTTTGCTGAGAGTGAAGCACTGATAAATACTTTACATTGTGTTACATTTGGTGTGCGAATAACACAGTGCCAGAGCTTGCTAAAGTGCCCCAAATTTTGGGAAATAGTACTTTGAATTATCATAAAGTTTGTGCACTACCAATGCCAGTCAATTTTTTTTCCAATACATATAAAATTGCGAAGTATGAATTTAAATATTTTATTATGTTATTAGTTCCATGAAAATCAAAATTATTACAAATGAAAGTAAAAATGATCTGAAAATATTTAATCCCAATACTTTATATCAACTCTTGGTTTCATTAAACATGTGTAATTACTATGATATTAAAATTATATACAAACATATGGCAAATAATTATTTTTCTCCATTCCTTCAAAAATAATGCTGTGAGGTTTTGGAAAAAAAGTATCTTTTGTTGTTCAATTATCTATTGGTATCAAACAACCAAATAGAAATTTCTATGTCATGTAATACTGCTTTGAAATGATAACAATCAATTATAAGTTTGATATTGTATGAAAGTTGTTGTTTACAACAGCAATTCTATATGATTTTTTTGTTGTTATATTAGCACATGTTGAACACAATAGATAGCAGCACATCTCTTCATTTAAGCTTAACATTTTAAATTTATCTAAGTTAAAGTATCTTATTAATTTGTCTAATAATCAAATCACTAATGATAATTAATATATAGGGTATATGATCTCAGACTTTCACCTGACTCACCACTCTCCCCTCTATCTTATAACACTGATACACTTGAACACATATATGTCAAAAAGATAAATAATCGCCAATATACGTATTTCATGCTAAACCAGAAATCATCAGTTGGTTCAGATTATCATCTCTACACATATATGCAATAACTGCTCATATATATATTAAGATAGCCAATCTTCATACTTTAATGGACAGGCTTTAAATCACTCCACATTCCAACTCTTCAACCGTCCATCCAATTGAAAATATGACCACACATATGTGAAAAAGATAAATGATCTCCACTATATTATGTCTTTCATGCTGAACCAGCACTCATTAATTGATCCAGATCATCATCTCCTGCATATATATATATACTGGGTTCTCAGTTTATATTAACATAGCAAATTTCAAACTTTAATGGACAGAATTCAATCTACTCCATGACAAGCCCTCAACAAGGGATTGGAGTGTTCCATCATCAGATTTTCAATAGTATGGAAAGCTGAATATGTGGTGAAGTAGATTAAAGCCTGTCCATTAAAATTTGAAGATTTGCTATCTTAATATAAACCTAGCATTAATTATATATGTGTGTAGAAGATGACGATCTGGACTAACTGATGAGTGCTAGTTCAGCATGAAATATGTATATTGGAGATCATTTATCTTTTCCACTTGTATGTGGTCATGTGTATTGGTTGTATGAGATAGATTGGATAGATGAAGGGAGTTTAAAAGTCTGAATCAAATCTTCTATAATTACATCTTTATATAATGAAAGCAGTCAACACTTAAACAATACCAATATCATTAATAATCAAAAATCTCTATCTCTTGTCAAGGCACCTTCTTTAATCAATAAAGGTGGATATCCATCTATACATATGGGCTAATATTTTTATATAGAGATTAAAGAGTGCAACTTGACTGCAGAGAATGTGATTATTAATACAAAGAAGTTTAAATACCCCTCATTAAACAGATAAATATAAACCATTCTGAAAGCAGATTAACAAACAAATAGTCAATTATAACTTAATAAAATACTTGAATTTATTATTATTTATAGTTATAAGAAATATAAAAATGTAAAGGCCAGGAGTAAAAGAAATGGCAACAGATCTCACATGTGACATATATTTCATACTAGTATTACTAGTATATGCTGAAATATGGAGAAAAAAATAAAATTACTGCAAATTTATCTTTATTATATTTATATAATAAAATACATGTCTTTTTATTTATTTTTAGTCATAAATCTAGAAACTGTTTCCATGACTACACCATGACTGACGGGAATTTGCAGTACATATCTGATATAGTTTACTTTTGAATATCTGATACCCTCACAAACACATTATAAGGAAAATGTTGGCTTAAACTTTATATATTGGTTTTAATCATGTACAAATGCAGTTAATCATGATCTTCAATCTATGCACTCAGCATATATAACAGTATTTGAGATATGGTTTAAAATTCTCAGATCGACCATGACCTCTTCAGAGTTAAGAGCTAAAAAGAAGTAAAACCATTTAGTTTTGGATTTATGACATAGCTCTGCTATTTGTTAGGAACTTTTATTTTAATAAATATTCATATGAACATGGATTGTTTAGTATTGAGCAAATTTGACATTGCAAGTTTAATTCAATGTTTGCTTGCTGAATATAATTCCAAAAAGTCTAAGCACTATAATCAATTAATAAGGAATCCTTCATCTCTATTTCATTTTTAACAGAATGTACTGATTCATAAATGTAATTTTGCTTTTTTAAATAATAAAGAGGATTCTTAATTACTAATTAACATGCACTAATGTTATTATTTTTTTATCTACTATGTAGGTTTTGAAATATACAATGCCTTATATCCTTGTTGCATACATAATCAACAAATACTATACATCTATTCAGCAGAGAACTTCTGCATAAATAAATAATTATCTTACTATCCAGCACTAATTGAAAAACAGGCAAAACTCACTAGACATATTGCCACACACAGCAAGCTAGAGAAATCAATGGATGCCAGAATGGTTGTGCATAAAATCCCCATCTAGTGCCTACTAAGCAAGCATATGAATTGGTGATCATGTGATGTTTATTGGCGATAATTGAAAGTGTAGTCTATGCCTGCAAACTTTGGGGAACATCTAATGTTCGTTATACCATTTATGCATAAGACCATTATTCCCCGCTTTGAATCCTAAACTCACTAATGAAATTAAAAAGCCATAAAATAAAGTCTATTTGCAGTAAAGGGCTTTAATAGCAAGATAAAGAGAACTGCTCTTGCAAGATTATGCATAAGCTGATAATGTCATGAGATGCACTTGATAAAATTAATCTTTTTTTTAATATTTTGTAATCTTTCTTGTTGTTATAAACAATTTTTTTTATTATTATCAGTAATGACTTAGCTGCATTAATAAAGAACTTTATGCACCCCACTTAAAGTTTTTATTTTATATTTAAAAAAAAATGGCAGATTTTGTTAAAACTATTTTAAAATGGATTCTATGGATTTATAGTACTTTTTTTTCTCTTTATGATGGATATCACCAGATGGCAGTGCCAACATGATTCCAGACCACTTTGGTCAGATTGCTGATCTTTACCAGTGAGAAGAAATGAATTGAAAAAAATATTGTTAATAATTTTAAAGTATTTTCTACATCCATAGAATTGAACCCAAGCCAACCTGCTTATCCAGCTATAAATATATGCAATTATATTATTTGACATCTGATCCCAACTGAAACTTACGCTTAGTAAATTAATTTTTCTTCATTATAGTTAACAATTGGAAAATTACAAAAGCTCAAATTGTAAATTAATACACTATACATGCTTAAACCTGCATATACATATATGTAATGTATGCGGGATTCGAACTCAGACTTTCATACGACCCTCAACTCTCTATGCCATCTCATATTGCTGATCCACCTGATCACACACATGTTGAAAAGATAAATAATCACCAATATACGTATTTCGTGCTAAACCAGCACTTATCAATTGGTCCAGATTAGCATCTCCCCACATATATACAATCAGTGCTCAGCTTTATATTAAGATAGCCAATCTTCATACTTTAATGGGCAGGCTTTATAGAGTGAAATGGTTTACATATAGTAGTCAATAACAATCTATAATCATTTATTAAAGTTTGTATATTTTTTTGAAATAGAATTGTTTTCAATTTGATAATAATAAAATGTAATTTTTTTTTCGTAACTAATGAATAGCGTTTTACAAAATTAAATAATTAAAATCCGAATTTAAATGTGTTAAATTCCAGTTAATATCCAATATATATAATTAATTTGGATTTAAGACAGTTTTATTTTATAAATTTTCTATACTTTCCTGTATGCTGACCCATAGCTATAATAATAACGTAACTAGGATGATAAAACAATAAACTATTATTAACGTTCTTGTTTAGCCCTTTAGTTGTTTGATAGAGATAAACCATAAGTACTTCTCGTCGCAGATAAGGTTTGATTTATTTCTCTTGACAAGTTTCACTTGTCTAGCTTCAATTATTTTGGAACGTCAGCAGACCAATCATGAACTTTAATATTTATTACTTTTACACAGCACATATTTTTATCTAAATATGAATAATTTAAACTACATCTGTAATTAATTATTTTTATTTTAATAAAATAAAGTTGTCCCGTTTGCGGGTTCGCTTCCCGGCCGATGCTTTGACACATTAAAAAAATAAAGACAACAATAAAAATAATTATTTTTAATAGCATTACCATTAACTTGTTTTTAACGTGGAAGTAAAAACGCCTGCAAAAAGAAAAATATATAATTTTGTGTTTATTAATTTCAATGCATAAGAAAAAAATGAAACAGACTTACTAACGTTTGATATACTGTAATATTATGAATATGCGGTATTTCCCTAACCCAAATAATGTAAGTAATTGTAATTTAAAGTAACCAGCCATACAACATTCTACTATATTGCATATTTTCATCTTATGTATAGCATCAAAAAAGATATAAGAAAATATACTACATTTTATACGTTATGTTTTTAACTTTAAATATATATTCTTTTTTAAAAAATAAATGTGCTGAATATGTAGGTCTGACAATCTTGTGTGAGATAACGGAGATATAAACTATATCATTTGCAGGAGAATTCTCATGGGCATGCTATTGGTGTGAATTTAAATTTCCCGCATTTGCTACAACAAACTACATTAAATTTATACTTTTTTCGTTGTGTGTTTTTATTTGTGATGCGAATAGTTATCGAACACTAAACTTAATTGTTATTTAAATATTATATTTATATTAGTATTGTACTTAAACCAGTAACTTAATTTACTACGATTTTATTAATTCCTGTTTTAGGTTTTATATAAAATAAAAAATATTCATAAATATTATTTCATTGATTAATTAATACAGTATATAATAAAATTATTATTCTACAAATTTGGTGCATTAAATTTTTTGTCTATGTCATTAACTTAGCATTTGGCTGAACCTCCCCCCCCCCCGATAGACAGTTTTGCACAGGAATGTGAAAACAAGAAATGACGTAAATCTATTAGACAAGTTACAAGCAATTACTTTAACAGCAATATTAATAAATGTATTTCTATATATGGATAACATGATCATTTTCAAACATAACTGGATAAAGGTATCTCCAAGTTTAATCCAGTTTTTTTGATTTTTATCTTCTCCACACCAGTAAATTTCCTTATTTCATTCATCCATCTCACATGGTCTCTTTCTAGGTCATTTACAATCTCTTGGGATCCAACATCACTTCTGGCAATGTGTCCAGCCCAGCTTCACTTTAGTCTTTTAATTCTTTTAATGATGTCAGTTTGTTCCCTCACTCATAAATTTCATCCTTGATATGTTCATGTTACTCCTAATATACAACTCCCCACATTTTGTTGAGTGATCTGAAGTCTCTGTATTGCTCTTCTGTTAAGTGTCCACATCACACATCCATAAGTAAGAATTGGTAAAATACATTCATTAAAAAAAATTTTCAACCACATTCATAATTCCTTTTAATATTATGTTATTTTTATCAAAAGCACTCCATCCAAGTTTAATTCTATGAATAATTTCATACATTACATTTCCATATGTATTTATAATTTGACAAGGTTCTTTTGAGAAAATCTACTGAACATTGCTTTAGTTTTTTTAGCATGTATCTTTACTTTTGCAACATTTCCTGAAATTCTGAAGCATTATTTGCAGAAAGAATTACATTATTTGCAAAATCTATATGATTTAAATAGTCAAAATTTATTTGTAATCATTCAGCTTCCCATTTTAATTCACAAAATATTTATTTTAAAACTGCTGTAAAAATTTTTGGAGATATTCAGTCGCAAACTGTCTCAATAAACATAACATGATCACTATTTCTTATGCTAGCACCTTATTGTTATTAAAATAGGCAAAATTCCATATAGTAGTGCCACTCAGTGCCAATCAGAGTAATCAATGGATGCCAGAAGGCTTGTGCATAAAATCCCTATCTAGTGCCTACTTATCCAATATCCCCAGACTAGTTTCTGGCTTGTGGCCTTCATCAGTGATTGTGTTTTCAATTTTATTTTCAAAGTTTTGTAGTTAAGTAGAGATAAAAGGTGGCTGCTGGAAGGTTGCATTAGATCCTAAGATCTAGGTGCAGTGCTCTCAGATCCAAAGCTCCTCACTGACGAAGGCCACAAGCCAGAAACTAGTCTGGGGATATTGGATGAGTAGGCACTAGATAGGGATTTTATGCACAAGCCTTCTGGCATCCATTGATTACTCTGGTTGGCACTGAGTAGCACTACTGTATGGAGAGTTTGCCTGTTTTAATACTGTCTCAATGTTAATCTTTTTAGTATCTATGTAATTTAGTCGTGATTGTTGCATTCTGATAAATATTCTTCGGAATATAACTATTCTGGATCTATATCTTGATAATTCAGTATTTTTATTATTGCAAAAATGCTTATAGAATCAAATACCTTTTCGTAATCCACAAATCCAAAACATAATGCCAACTCATTCATTGGTATGTTCTATAACTTTTCTCAATACTTAAATGTGATTCAGTGTTAAAACCCTTTTAAATTCAGCTTGTTCTTTTGATTGTTTTTAAAGTCCAAAATTTGCTGTTGATGAGATTGTAAAATTTTTGTATAGAACTGATGATTGATGGTTCTTTATATTCTAGTATTGTGTTTATCACCTTTTTCAAATATCAAAATTACTACTGCGTACTTCCAATCCTCTAATACATCTTTATCATTTAGACATTTGGGATATAACTTTGCCAAAATATTTTCTATTTCTTCACATGCTTCTTTTATCGTATCAATTATAATCCCATCATTATTGGAAACTTTTCCATTTTTCATAAATTAATAGCATATCTCATTTCTTCATGTAAAATACTGAGCAATTCAGATGATGTAGCAATAGTAGGGGATACTGTATTTTATTTTTCGTTATTGTTATACAATTCTTCATAGAACTCTTCCACACATTTCATAAAGTCATTCCTCATTTTTGTGATAATTTTGTCTTTTTTTCTTACTGCACAAATAAGTTTTCTACCAATTCCAAAAAGTTGTTTTTCATTTTTTAGACTTTTATTCTCTTCAATGGCTTTCTTTGCTAATTCACATTTATATTTTCTTATGGAAGTAATATAATTTTCTTCTTCTTCTTCCTTTTCCTATGTATTGATTTCTACTTTTACATATATCATTTACAATTTTTTTAATCACTTTATTGGGTTATTAGAAATAGAATTGTAAAGAGCTCTGATTACAACTGCAGGACACTCAAAACTGTTAGAATAAAGTTTTGATATAAAAAATAGTATTGATAAAGTGTTTAAGAAATTTGTAAATGGTATATTTTTTTATATTATTATTTACTTTTTTTGTACCATTTTACAAAAATCTAGATATTCTTAATGGTTCATTTTTATATATTTTCACTTTTTTTTTCTTCATACATTGTCTTTCCTCAGTAATTGCTGCTTTCTTGTACTAGCTATTTTTATTGCAGTTCTTAATATATCAGTTATTTTTCTATTGATTTCATTCAAATGTAAATCTCCTTCAAAATCTGTTAATATTTTAAAATTTACAAGTTCTAATTTAAATTCACTGGAATGTTTCTGAAGGTATTGTTGTTTTTTTTTACTAATTTTTGTCTCTCTATGTTTGCATTAACACATATTTTACATCTCACAAGTCTATGATCATTCCCTGTGTTAAATTTTTAAAAAACATTACAAACTTAAAATATATATTTTCTGTTAGGAAGATTTAATCCAATTCTGCTGCACCCTCATTTGGATGTTTTCATGTTCATTTCCATTTAGCATTTTTCTCAAAGAAAGAATTCATAACAGTTTTTCTTTTTCTGAAAACTCCACCAGTCTGCATCCATATTTCTATAATCATAACCAAATTTACCCATAGCTTTTTCATCTTCCAGTTGTTTATCAATTCTAGCATTAAATTCTCCCATAACAATTGTAAAATGTTGTTGCTTTGATCAAAAGCCTTTTGTACATCCACATAAAAATCCCCCACTTCGACATCAAAATGAAATCTTGTTAGAGTATAAACTTGAATAATCTGCATTTGGTATCTTACATTAAATTGAACAACTAATCTTTCCATCCTGTCTGATGCACCATCAATCTTCACAATGCTGTTCCTATACTTTTTATTTACAATGAATCCAAATCCACTTGTTCTTTCAATATTTGTGCCTTTATAGTAAAATACATGTCCACCTTTTAAATTGTCACATCACTTTTTTTTTAATTTCACAGAGTCAACAATACCCCATTTAATATTAGACAGTTCTTCCAATTCATGATCTGCAGTTGTAAGAACATAAATAAAGTCTTAAGTCTTCATCAAATGGTAACCTAGGTCTGCAGTGAGGGAATTCTTAACATCCTCCAACTTTGGCCCCCAATTGCTGCCTTGGCTCATGACTTTATAGCTTCCCGGTAATAAAGAATATGATTTAGTTTTGTATGGCATGATTTTAAATATCTAACTAAAGAAAAAAAATCATTTACCCACATTCATTCTGCCATCAAGAAACCTCAACTGTTATTTCATTTAAGAACTATCAGGCAACTGAAAAGAAAGACTATGATGTTTCTTGATTTTAAACTCAAGAGATAAAAAGACAATAAACTTACTACATTGGCTAAGGTATGTTGGTGAGTCTTTCCATATTTGTATGCTATATGAATAATCATATAATAACAACAGCTGCAATAACAAGAACGTATGGAGTGGTTATTACGAGTTTGCATTTCTTGGTTTTTTTTAAGACTTCAAAAAGTAATTAAAGGGTCTCCTTTCAGTTAAAAGCAATTCCTTTCTGCAGCCATATATATAAAAATGAAAGACTTATACAAAATTTGGATAATATATGTTTAATTGCAGATCAAGTTTTAAAAAATTATCATGGTGAAATAGACACCACAATTAGAGTAGTTATAGAATTAAGTTAATCTCAGCCAGGAAAGGGATTAGTAATTGAATGATTATCAGAGTGTTGTTTTTAAATTATTATTGCTAAAAAATCCATTAGTTAATTATTTACTCCAGGTACTTGGGAAAATATAAATCAATCCCAAAAATAATTAATCTGGGAGAGATGTAAGGATCTGTATGGAAACAGTTCATATCTCAGAATATTCATAATCTGTGGTTGTTGGGAAATACTTTACAGTTTGCACAAAACTTTTTATTTTGTGCAAGCCTTTGAGTTACTTTGTCTATTAATAATGTATGCATGAACCTTATATACATGTATTTATAAATATGTATATATTTGTGTTATTCATGTGTGTAAATACACTTGTTATTGTTGCCATTAAAATAAATATTTAGAACTTTTTGAGTCATTTTATTATATTATTAGGTTTTTTACAAATTCCTATGTATGTAACTAACCCATAAATAATCTCAGCCATGTATTGATATTAGTCCATCATACATAATAATAATACAGTTCACATACTGGATCAAGTTACATAATATAGAAACAATTGTCATAAAACTAGAGCAAGTGAGATACTGTGGGCAGTTTATTCTTTGCTAAATTTTGAGCAAAAAAGCACAAAGCAAATATTAAAACTTAAATAAAAGCAATTATGGTATATTCATCAATACAGTGTAAATTTATTCTGCACAAACTATTATTTATATATACACAAACAGAAAAAATGTTGTTCATAGGACAAACATTAATGGCAGTTTTGATATAAGTATTGCTCCAAATGACCTTTGTATAAGGTGAGAATTTTTTTTTTTATGTGCAACATTTTTATTGCTAAATTTAAAAAAGGGTATGCAAATTACATGCATGATTTTAGTATTTAGATGTTTTCCATATTTATTATATTTTCTTTAACCCCCCCCCCCCTTTTTTTTTTTCTTGCTCTAGTCTAATTTTTTTACCCCTAAGATAAAAAGGTACACAATCTTAATTTTTAACTAAGTTCTACATAACTAATATTCCTGGCATTCTAATGCTCATTGTATAAATCTTAAATTAGTAAGAGAAAATGCTTTGACTACTAGATATATTCTCTTGAAGCTTTCATCATTGCAGATCTTATATTTGAAAAAGTAGAAATAATGTTTGAATTTTTCTAGAAACACTTTAATAATTTGACCAAATATTGGAAATAATCCAACATATAACTATAATATGAAAAAATTAAAAAAGACTAATGAAATGATATTTATAACAATATTTTAACGTTCAAGAAAAAAAAAAAGGAAATATTTTTTTCCTATAATGTAATAATTAAAGTGATTTAAAATAATTCTTTAGATCAAATCACCGATTTAAAAAAAAGATTAACTACTCCTGGTAACAAGAAGTTGAAAAAGATTAATTACTCCTGGTAACAAGAAGTTGAAATAGATTAACTACTCCTGGTAACAAGAAGTTGAAAAAGATTAACTACTCCTGGTAACAAGAAGTTGAAAAAGATTAATTAATGCTGGTTACAAGAAGTTGTATTAAAACGCTTTTTATCTTAATTTTAAAATGCCCCGTATACTTTAGCAGCAATAAAACGACAAACTCAAGAGCTAAACGTTTATCTAAATGGTTCTTCAATCAAAGTTAATCATTCACTTCTGATATTCCAGCATCACGACTTCTCAAGTGGCTAATCATTGTATGATATTACAATTATTACGTGTTTTATTTACAATTATACAACCATCGTTTATCAGCGTTTCTGAATTATTGATACCTACCTCTTTAAAAAGTTATGCTATATTTTGGTACCAAGTGCACAATTTTTAATCCTAATGATATATACAAACTGTTAATATTTAAAATGTAATAAATCAAGAAAAAATATATTTCTAGAAGCACTGGGCAAAATAATAATAGCATTATTAAAAAAAACAAGAATTTTATTTGAAATAAAATAATAGTTTTCTACTTCACCTTTGAGTAGTAAGTAATTTAAATTGCGCTTTACGCAAAAAAGTGAAGCTTGTCTAAAATATTATTAAAGAGTTATATGGCTAAGCGCTTTCAGAGAACTTAAGTCTCCATATTCATAGCCTACCTTAATTGAAGTTTAGCAGTGATTCATGCAAAATTTATGCAAATTTTCTTTTATAAAGACCGCTAAACTTCAATTAATGTAGGCTATGAATATGAGACTTAAATTCTCTGAAAGCGCTTAGCCATATAACTCTTTAATAATATTTTAGACAAGCTTCACTTTTTTACGTAAAGCGCAATTTAAATTACTAAAGACTTTTATTTCTAAATTCTCATCAAAAAGGAAAAAGTATTGGATTCTTTCACCATTTCTTTTAAAAAGTTATAGTATTTGAAATAGATTTAGCTAAAAGTAAATTTTTAAATACTTCAGAGAGAGAAAAAATTTGGGTAAAAAAATGATAATGTTAAATTTCAATCATTTTCTCACTATTACTGATCCCTGCAGTCTTAGAAAATGCTAGTGAATTTGTAACCAGTTGCTGCAATGATTTTATGAGTACCTGATAGATTTAAGCTGGATAAAAAGGTAAAAAAAAAAATTATGATTATGGAACCATCAAAATGTTTAGATCATATATTAGTTTTGAAATATGTTTAAAAAAATAATTAATATGTTTTAGTGAAATCAATAAATAAATCAATTCAATGCATTCATACAATTTATCTCATTTGAATATTATATGTATATTTGATAGTTTTAAGATGGTCACATGTCTATAAATGTTAGTTGAAAAAAGAACACCATATATATATACTCGTAAAGCTATAAGCTAAATTAAGTATTTCAAGAAGACATCTATATTTTTCTTCCTAGCTATGAAAAGCTAGTTATCTTTTTACCAATCAATTTTAGTTGGTTATTTACGTATGTTTGAAAAAAAAATCTTAAGCCCCATTTAGAATGTAATCTTTGAATTTTACCTAATATGGATCCAAATCCATGTTATGAATATGACAAGTGGAAGTGTTACTCTAAACTTTGAAGTGTAAATCATGAATTGATATTAGTGTAAATTGCAATATTAATAAAGAGGAATATCTGTCCCTTTTGAATTGGGAATTTAGTGTTTCATTTGTAAGTAGGGTTATATCAATAATATGCTGAGATGGAATTAGAAAAAATATCTTATGAAGAATAAATGGGAGTAAACTACATATTAAAAAAACAATCCGATGATGAATGATAACAAAGTTATCATAGCTTCTTAAAGAAGCAAGGAACTGATAATAACTTTTAACAACTAAGATGTTGTTTATATAAGACATGCTGTTTGCCCACATATTCTTTTAAACACTGAAGATATCTAATGTGCTCAGTTTTTAAATTTGGTATGACAAATTTAAAAAAATAAAAATGTCTAAGAATCATATTGAATTGCACTTGATCAATTATGAAATTCCAAACATTCTTTATTGTGACCATATGGTGAATAAATAATATTTATGAACAATATCATATTTCCAATTATAAAGATTTTATTGGAACAATTATATACTTTTACTCATTTTTTTCCTGATAAAAATTCAATTATATAGAACACTTAATCATTCTCTGATAGCTTATTGTTTAATTAAGATATGTTGTTATATAAATACCAACTTCTGAATTGTACATTATGACTGCCCTAGTCTCACAGAACCGAGACTATTCTGATTTGTGATTAATGATGTTGAATATGGTGCAGCTGATAAACCAGATTCCTATGAACTGGGCTTGGGAGCCTGGCATTGCCTTAGATTATTAACATTTGAAAAGGACAGCCAATCAGGTGCTGAAAAAGGCTTTTAATGTATAAAAATTTTTGATATTTATGTAGCTGTTATAAAAAAATTATTATTTTCTGGTTATTATATAATATCTTTATCTTTTGAATTACAAGTGTCAAATTAACTCAATCCACATCTTTGACATTATTCTTAAAAATTTAGTTCGATAATGAGTTAATAGAGGGCATACAATTGCTCTCATTTACATAATACATCACATCACATATTATAAGCGATAGTTCTGTAATGTATTAATTACAAAATTGATTAAATTAGTTATAAATTACAGATTTAATTACAGAGTAAAATATATTCTGAATAATTTACAAGATGATATATTTTTGATACTTCTGAGTGTTAGACCGAGCTGTGATTTGTGATATTTAGCTCTTAAATTTACCATTGCACTAAACGCCACAGATTTTTTTGTGGGTCAAAAATATTCAAATATGTTTTAATATTTGTTATCTTGACATGATAACAAATATATTATTAGTTTGATTCCATTATTAAATTTCAGAGTTTAATTTAGTTATAAATATGGCTAATATTTTATTATATAATCAATGTCTTCAAAATCAATGCTAGATTTGGGGATTTTATTAAGTTATGTATTCAAACTATTTTTTTTACCTTGTTACTGTGACATATTACATCAACAGATAGGTCCACTGTTTGCAACACTTCTTTTCATGATTTATCCCCAACGTTTCCACTAAATATCAATCACCTGTACTAACATTTATAATGCAAGTTTTTCTTGGTTACCTGTGGCTACTCTAAAAGGTTCTTTGTGCCAAACAAACCTTTGGTCTATAATTTGCATCTATTTGACTGGAAAGTGTTTGATGATCACCTTTAAATTAGTACATAATCTTGCATCTTACATGCAAATAAATTTAAGCCAGCTGGATAGTAGCGTAGACTTTTCCTATCAGTATTCTAGTGGACACTGAATTTAGTAAGTGGTAAATTATCTATATAATATATGATCTGTAAGATTGGAGAAGATGGATTGTTGCTTCATTATTTTAAAAGTCAGATTGTAGTATGAAAATTGCAATTATAACTAATTTTCAGATGAAACACTATTAGGATGTTTCCATATACAAATTTGGATAGCAAAAGTCAAACTATGTTTCTCAGGAATATAAGAAACAATTTATTTTACTTTAAATTAGGTTAAATAAAAATCATCATCAGAATATTCTACTTTTCTATAATTCAATTGAAATTGCCCAACTGGTTACAGTCACTTATGTAATTAAGTTATATATATATAAATAAGCATTTACTTTTATAGCGTCTGTATACAATTGTAATTACATTCGAATATCGGCCTTTCGAGCCAATTGTGCAAACACTTTGCGAGTGTTAAATAATAAATGAATACCCTCTGACCATAAATTCTATATCTTGTATTGGTCAAAGGGTATTCATTTATTATTTTAACACTCGCAAAGCATTTGCACAATTGGCTTGAAAGGCCGATATTCGAATGTAATTACAATTGTATACAGACGCTATAAAAATAAATGCTTATTTATATATATGATTAAGTTTCAGTTGGAATGACGTTTAGTAAATTCTAGAAAATTTCATCGGCGTCATTCATTAAGACATTATATATAGTAATTTAAAGTGACCATTCTATTGTCACACCTTCTGTGCCAGTACTTCAGATTTGCTCATTTATAAATATTTGAGTCGTAGGAATAAGAGGGATTCTTTTATTCCTGCATAAATTCTATATCTTGTATTGGTCAGAGGATATTCATTTATTATTTAACACTCGCAAAGCGTTTGCACAATTGACTTGAAAGGCCGATATTCGAATGTAATTAAGTTGTGAATATAGAAAGTATAACTGAATTTACATGTTGTATGACAGGTTATAATATATAAAATTAGCATTTCTTTACAAACTTATTTGAAAATAAGGTCTTTAAAAATATTGAAAACTCTTTGTATCTACTTACTGCAGAAAATATTTAATGATGTCAATTTTTCTGAATTGTTTAGAATTTTGTCTCTTCAAAGTTTTAAGAGATGTTGATGATCAAAAAAATATGTAGATGTTAATTTGATTCTATATATCATTTCTTTTTTGATGTCTTCACAATTGAACAAAAAAATTGGTAAATTCTTTTGCAGCTGAATGACTTTCTACCACAACATTGGACTATGCCATTTTTTTTTACAATTGTACATAAATGGCCCAAATTGGCAGAACTTTTTTATGTGTCATTTTGCTGCTAGATCTATAACAATAAAAACATCCCTTTCTATGGATATTATAAAAAAATTTATCCAATATTTATAATAAAGGAAGTATCATTCATGGTTTTTTCTTTAGAGAAATTTAATCAAGTTAAAGTTGGTGTTATAAGCCATAGTATTAAGTATGATGAGAACATTTATTTATTTGCTGAATAGACAATCTTTTCAACTATGTATACTCATATATCAATGTTTTTTAAGGCAGATGATAACATCTCATTTAAATCTCATAGAAAGATCATTGGGTTCAGATTTTTTGAGATATAATAGGTTTTTTTTTTACCTTTTTAGTTTGGATTCTTTTAGATTCTGGCTTGTTTTTATCCAAAATTGTAAGAATAATATCTAATGATAGCATGTTTGTATAGTTACTTATAGACTTTCTTTAATCATAAACATCTATAGTATGTGTTTATTGTAGATAAAGAAGTTGATAGACATTGTTAGGATCTTTACACCAGAAGTTGCAATCAAAATGAAGAAGTTTTGTCTGACATAATTGAATTTTATTGATAGATTTGCCTTTTCTGATGACATTGGGTTTAAGACATGGTTAGTCTACACGATCCCCATCTAAGTTTAACACCAAAATATATTTAGGTTGTGAAAATTGTTTAGGTTAAAAATTGGAAACTGAATTGTCTAGTTCCTAAATTTGTGCTTATGATTTTTTTCAGATGAGTTAATTTTAATCTCAACTACATCCCGGGGGGTTAATTTATCCGTGTTCTGAATGAAAATATCCTAAGATTTAACAGATATTTTTACCCTCTGCCTAGAACTTTATTTTTGGTAATCTATTAAAACTATCAAAATTCATGAAGTTTGCATTATGCAGCCATTGTCTAATTTTTGAAAAAGTAATTCTTTTTTTAAAATTGATTTAACATTATTATCACAGATACATTAATATCTCAAAGTGAATATGGATAATTAAATAGATCAATTCTTTTATCACTTAATACACATCTTATTTCTGTTTTTATAAACAGAAATGTTCATATTTATATGTGAATTCTACATTCTTCTAATAAATGTTCCAGTATATTAAATGCTTTTACGGACAATATTATTGTCATCTTTTTAACATTTTCTCCAGCTAATATCATCAATGAAATAGGTCTTTATTGGTATTTATATAGATATTCATATACTGAGTAGTGACAGAGATGTCAATAAACATCTGGATATGATCTAATCTTGTTCATTTTATTCCAAGTTTTTTTCTAAGCCAATAAACATGACATGATTACCATTTCTTATGCTTGCTTATAACTGTTATTAAAACAGGAAAAACTCACTATACATATTGCCACACATGCAAGCTAGAGTAATCAATGGATGCCAGAAGGCTTGTGCATAAAATCCCCACATAGTGCCTACTCATCTAATATCCCCAGACTAGTTTCTGGCTTGTGGCCTTCATCAGTGAGGAGCCTTGAATCTGAGAGCACTGCACTGATGAAGGTCAAAGGTCAGAAACTAGTCTGGGGATATTGGATTGGTAGGCACTAGATGGGGATTTTATGCACAAGCCTTCTGGTATCAATTGATTACTCTAGCTTGCTGTGTGTGGCAACACATATATTGAGTTTTGCCTGTTTTAATTTTTTTAGTTATATCAGTAGATAAAAATTTAATCAAAGCTTAATTGTTTTTCTTTTACACATTTTGTTTTGACAAAAATACTATTTTCTATAAGTAGTGTAAAACTACTGTTGTATCTTATTAATCACACCACAGATATTCATCACAATATAAATTACTATTTATGTTTACCAAACAATTTTTCCATTTGAAATTTGTGCAGACAATTTTTTCTTCTAAGATTCATTTAAAACATCCTGCCCCCCCCCAGTTTTTTTTATCTTGAATTGTGTGTGTACTATATTTTACACCCATAAGTTTTTGAATTAAATAAACAAGAAAGTACTATGTTAAGTAATATGATTTAATCTATTTATTGGTGATGTTCTGTGTGATTTGCACAATGATAGATGGCCAAATTTATAAGCTAAAATTGAAATGTTCCTGGCCCAATTCTCAGTGAAGTAAACACAAATTTCAGTTTAATTACTTGAATGGATCTGTTGCACCCAATTGGTCATTTTGGTGCTTGATGATCACCATAACCTCAAGCAACTCACTACATTTTTTAAAATGTGTGACTGTTTATCATTGCTTCTATTCTTTTAAGTCAATTTATTTTAAAATCTTAGTATTTAGAACTGCATCATAAACTTAACAAGCTTCTTCTATCCTCGTGAGAATGTAAAACCATGAATTACCATTTTTTTTAAATCTTTCAGTTCTGTGAGTAAAGTCTGATATAATATCAGACTTTACTCACAGAATTGAAAGTTTTCTTTAAAAACAAAACCAAGAGGCAAACAAAAACACACTTTAAATTGTTTTAAAAGATTTCTAATTATAAGAACTTCATACTGACTCATAAATTGAAAGATTTTGCATATGTTAGTTTGTATAGAAATTGTGGACTTAATCAGTGAAGTAGTTAATGGCTTCACGCTCTCAAATCAAAATGTTTTAAATTCACCTATATATTTAGAAATTAGGGCGAAGATAAAAGTGACCACTCTTGCCTTTTAAAGTTGTTAATCTTGTATTTAGATTTGTAGAGATCCCTTCTGTCGCATTTTAGGCACATAATCTTAAGATGATAGCCTTAATCATTACTTACATAATGAGTATGTGCTTTACAAATTCTTAATTACAGCATTATTGTAGAGAAAATCAAAATGTATTAGTTTAGAACCTTGAAATTTTGTTATTCAGACATTAACGTTATCCAATAAAGTTTTTATTAGCTTCTTCATAGATATTAGTGCTTGCATGGTGTAGAACACTGATAGACTAGCAGACACTACAATTCAAGGCCCATGAATTATGGCTCAGCTCTGTACTTCCAGAAAGGAACTTCTTATGAATTCCTAAGCACTAAATTATTCAATTATTTATACTTATTAATAATATACTGCTCTTAAATAAAGCTTGTATTTACATAGTGGTTTCAGATTACATGTAGTTCATATATATATAAGTTATTATGGTATATATATATATATATATATATATATAATTAGTTTCCAACCAATAACCACCTAAACATTAACATTCACAGTAAATATAGCAACCAATATTTCTAACTGCTGTCAAGGCAACCTTCACACCTTTTAATAGCAAGAACTTATATATATATATATAAGTTATTATGGTTTATCTAGAAGTAAATAATATTATACTGATAATAGCAGCTGAATCACACCTATCCTCATTTGGATTAGAAATATTATAACAATAATTTGTAATATTAGTTACATTTTTATCATAATACCATTAATCAACAAAAAATCTATAAACTTTTCAATGAAATTATTTCTTAGCTATAATGAATTATGGGAAGGTTTTAAAAATGTCAAATATGAAAAATATTAATAATATAAGTAACACTATATTTGAAAATTGAATACTGACCATAGCACACCTTGTATTTAAGTGATTCTCTATTCTCAGCATCTAGTCTCATTTGCGCTTCAGGTTTCAGCCAATAAAGTATCTATTTCTTCTTTTTTGCAGTCCAAGAATTTTTAAAAATTTTTGCCACCAGCACAGATGAAAAGAGTCATTACTTTTTATATCCTTAGACAATTATATTATAGCCTGAATAGTTCTGGACCTCGTTTTTAAATAAATGACCCACTTCAAAACCACCTCACATAACTATCCTTTTATCACTTACTATCTACATGTCTTGTAATTCCTCTAAATAGTTTTAGTATCACAAAGCCCAAGTTATAGCAGTATTAATATTAATTTTGACTTTTCAGCAAATCACGTAAATTTAAGATTTGGCTTCACAAACAATTTGGGTTTATTCAGAACAGTTTCCAATATCACCATCAAAAGTAGAGGCATGCTAAAGATCATCTCACAATCAGAGTTGTCAATGAGGTTTTATCAATCATCATCATAATTCAATGACTTCAGGATGGTCTTTCCAAGTTTAATCCAATTTGTGCTATATCTAGCCTCTTTTTCCCCAAGTATGTTAACAAACTTTCTTATTTAATCCATCTCATATGCAGTCTCTTCTTTCTAGGTCATCAAAAATTACTTGAGATTCAATTTAAAACTTCAACAGTCTATCTAACAATATCTCCAGCCCAGCATTATTTTACTTGTTTAATTCTTTGAATGATGTTAGTGATACTTGTTTGTGCTCTCACTCATGTATTTTGATTTCTTCTTGTTACTCCTAATATACTCTCCATACTTTATGGAGTGGTCTGAAGCATCTGAAGTGTTCTTCTGTTGAGTGTTTAAGTCTCAGATCTACAAGTATTACCTGATACAATACTCATAGTCATATTTTCTTTTAATATTAAAGCATTCCATCCAAGTTTAATTCTATGATTAATTTCATCCATGTGTTTTCATCTATATTAATAATTTGACCAAGATATTTGTAATTGGTAACTTTCTGCAATTCATGATCATCAAATTTTTCTATTTTCTTTTGACTAATGTTCAGAGATAGGCACACTTTTCTGATTGTGGGCCACATGGACTTCTGTAAGTTTTCTAGTGGGCCACATGTAAAAAAAATGTTCTGTTCTGATATATGAAGTAATTGTAGAAGAGGAAATTATTGTGATGTTGAGAACCAACTTTTGATTTTCAATGAATTTTTATAAAATTAAAACTTTTAAAATCTATTTTGGACAATTTTAGGATGTTTAGTGTCATGTGTTTGTTTTAATATGAGTAATATTTATTTCGCAATAACTCGAGAATAAAATAAAAAATTGAAATAAAATTTTGATGCCTCAATCTTTATGGGAGTGGGGGATAACTTATTGTTGAGCAACAATGTTCATTTATAAGAACTTCTAGTCTACTAATAACTTGAAAAACTAATGTAATATGTAAAAAAAATTAACAAATGTTTAGATTCTGAATTAAATATATTTTTGTCTGAAACAATCTTTCATGAATTTTATTGTTTTTGATATATATATTAATTTGCTAGGCATGCATTTAAAAAAAAAAAAAGATAAACAATTATGTAGAATTACAAATCTAAAGGTTTTATTTGAAGGATTTTTTTGGTAGATTATGGCTTTTACTTGAAATTTTTCTGTGATAAAAATTTAAAAAAATTTTTTAAACACTTTTACACAGGCAGGCTGCACAAATTATCAATATGGGTCACAAGTTGGACAGTCCCCTTGCAATTTAGATCAATATATATATATATAAATTAATTGCTAGTTTCATTTACAACTTTCCCAGATTACCAATGCCTTTTTCTCACAGATCTATTCAAGTATTACCATTAGACCTTATAATTTACATAAATCCTCCTAAGAAGTTCTGTTGTAATTCATTAAACATCACATGATCATTACTTTTTGCTTACACAAGCTGTTTACACAGAGGCTAAACTCTTCATACAGTAGCACCACCAGTGCAAGACAAAATAATCAGTGTGCATAAAATCCCTATATAGTGTCTATTCATCCAAATATCCTCAGACTAGTTTCTAACTTGTGATTTTCATCAGTAGTGAGCCTTGGTTCTGATGAGCTTGAATTAAAAACATTGTGTTTTTATTTTGCACTCAAAGCTTTATAGTTAACTATTAAGGTAAAATTTGGCTTCTGGAGGGTTGCATTAGATCCTAAGATCTAGGTGCAGTGCTCTCAGATCCAAGGCTTCTCACTGATGAAAGCCACAAGTTAGAAACTAGTCTGGAAATACTTGATGAGTAGGCACTTAATAGAAATTTTATGCACAAAGCTTCTTGCATCCAGTCAATCATTACATTAATGTTTATCTAAACCATCTTTATGATAGGATAATGGGATTTTAGTAGCCAGGAATTGCAATATGATATTGCCAATAGCAGTAAATGTACATTGTTGCATATATAAATTAATATTTTCATGTAAATTTACAACAAATATATATTCACTTTATTTTGAAATAATTACATAAAATAAGAATTATTCTAAAGTAATAAATAATATTATTAAAGATGTACCACACAACAGAAATTAAAATTTTTATTAATTTTTTTTTTTTTTTTAGATTTTTGTAATACATGTGCACTGGTTAACAAACAAGTTTTAATATTAATGTCATCTGTGAAATGATTTTAGTGTATTTCATATTAATATTTAGAATTATTTATTCCTTGAAAGTTTAACACTTTATTATAGAATCAGGATTTGTGGATAAAAGTAATCAATAATTTATTTTCACTTAAGAATTTCATATTAAAAATTTTTAATATTTAATATGAATAAGTAGTTAGAAAAAAAATCTTTGTGTTAAAACTATTTTTATTAAGCTCACAGATTTGATTAAAAAAAATGAAAATTGAATTTCATTTGGAATGATTTTATATTCAAATGAAAATTGTAACTGTATGTTTAAAACTTTTATATTTTAATAAAACCAAAAGCAGCAAGGTTAAAGTTCAATATTTAGTAATAAAAATGACCCCCTATTAAGCATCACTATATGATATAAAATTAGGATTGGCAGACATTCCATTTTTCTCTGATTGGCCCAATTTGGGCCTCAAATTTCTTATGTTCTGATAATATATTTTAAGACTATCAGATATCCTAATTATCAAAATTTAGTAAAAATAAAATTCCTGAAAGTTGTATTTTTTTGCTTCTTTTATGTTAATAATTAATTAGTAAACTAATCTGACATCTGTGATTAATATTAATAAAATTTTAGTTTGTTTAGGGTAATAATTTGATATCTATTATTCTTTTAAGCTTATATTTGTTACATCTTTGCATCAGAGAGGTCATGAAACACCAGCACATGCATATATTATATATATAATTATGAAAACCTTTGTTAATATAAACACAATAAATTTAGAGCATACACATATACATATGCTTTACAAAGTATGAAATTGGGAACACTCCTAGTTTTAGCCTATTCTACTTTTGATGGTACTCAGCACTGAAAATGCATTAAGCTAAAACTGGAAGTGTTTTTTTTTTATATTTTTTAAAACATATCTATATACTTATGCTATAAGTTTATCAAATATATATATATATAATTTGTGATATTTGTATATGTTCTTATTTTGTATTTATAATTTATTTGTTTTTTTAAATTTGAAGTTCAAATAATACTATCTTTTTATTGAGCATATCAATTTTGAATCCTTGTTTGCCTAAACTGTTAATTATTTTAATAATGGGTTACATAAGTTCAGAAAGATGAAGGGGACAACAAATGTGACTATCCTACAAATACATTTAAAATTAGCTTTTTAATTTATTTTATTTTTTTTGCTTTTCCATGGAACCACCTTCTAGTTAAAAGATGAACCAAACAAATCCACCCTCTCTTGTCTTGTTATAATATTCACAAATCTGGCTTCATATAAAATTTATTATATATCAAAAGCATAATAGTAACAAATGTACTTACTACCAATTATTTCAAGAAAATTCAATGTCATATGATACTCATAATTTTGAAATTATATTCAATAAATAATAATGACCTTTTTTTTTTAACTTAAAAAAAAAAAAAAGAAAACAAGTTTTCTTTCAGAAAGCCATCTTCAGTCAAAAAAAGTAGTAGAAGTCTATTGCATTTTTCTCTGCAGTGAATGACTCTATAAAGATCACCACATGGTATAGTTCTTTTGAACTTCCATTGACTGCTTTCAAAAAAAGATATTGAGTTGAATGGGATTATCCTACTTTTTTCTAATAGATTTTTATTAGCAGCAGTTTTAATTACTTAACTTCTTCCACATTGCGACCATATTCAGAAATATGCTGCATCGCAATTCTAATTCATTACAGATATTAAACAAATATTATTTTTTGACTTAATTATTGTGAGTTTATAGTGTTGCTCCTGCCATGAAACAAACTTTTAATGACTTTTATTAAATTACTACTATTTATATATGCGTTGATATTTGTTATTATTATTTAAGGCTTGCATTGTTTGCTACAATGGTAAGGTAGCAGATTGGTATTTAGGATCCATGTATCACATCTAGTACCGAAATTTTAATCTATTCTTAAACACTAATACCATTTAATTATTATTACTATTATTCAAAAAATTACAACCACCAGTGTTATCTCTTTTTGTTGTTCTTTATTGATTACTGTTTCTTCATTTTAACGTTCAATTTTCTGAAAAAAATAACTGCCATTTTTGTTTTTAAGTATTGCCTTTTTTACTTTAGTGTATATTTTCTTGTTCCAAAATGAGATTTTTAAAAATAAAATTTATAATATTTATTTTAATTTATACACTTTAGTGATATAAGGGGCACATTAAAGTTTGTGAATGTAGCTTAAAATATACATGTTATAACAATGTTCCAACAACACATACAATGCCAAACTATCACCATTTATAATCAAGAGTTGTTGATCATATAATAGTATTTATTATCTAATTCTTCTACTTAGCTTCCAATAAATAACTGCTAATTTAACTAAAAAGTTATTATACAAATTAAAAAGCGTATGAAACACTTGAACGAGAAGCTGTACAGATTCCAAAAATTACTATATGCTAAGCGCTTTCGAGGCCATTTGCCTCATATTCATAGCGGTAATGCGAGGTGCAGAATGAGGAAATAGGGCAAGGAAACAAAGCGGTATGCAAAGTTATAGAAAAAATAATTTTGCATCCAGTACTAACAGGATCTCCATAGAGAAATGATGGAGTACATAATGAGAATCCAACTTTGATCCAAATAAAGTTTTTATTTTCAATATACTTAAAGGCTTTTTTTTAGATCATTATCCCAAAGCTATACATCTTATACTGGTCAGAAAATGATTATTTAGCTAATTTTTATACAATTTATTCAAACCACTTCAAACACTTTTTAGCAAAACTCTATATTTGTACATATATACATACTCCTTATGTTTTGACTATCCTGCAGTCTTCTTCAGAGCCAGTTCATTTGAACTGGCTCTGAAGAAGACTGCAGGACAGTCAAAATGTAAGGTGTGTGTATATATGTACAAATGAAGAGTTTTAATGAACTGGCTCTGAAGAAGACTGCAGGACAGTCAAAATGTAAAGTGTGTGTATATATGTACAAATGAAGAGTTTTAATGAACTGGCTCTGAAGAAGACTGCAGGACAGTCAAAATCTAAGGTGTATGTATATATATACAAATAAAGAGTTTTAATGAGCTGGCTCTGAAGAAGACTGCAGAACAGTCAAAACATAAGGTAAATGTATATATGTACAAATAAAGAATTTTGCTAAAAGTGTTTGAAGTGGTTTGGATAAATTGTATTCATAGGATATTACAGCAAAATAAAGAAAAGTGTGATTTTGGTAATATTTATAGCTAATTTTTAGCTGCAGAAAATTATTCAAACTCTCACCACCAAGCAATTGACAAGCTTAATGAGAACTGTATTAGGTTGACAGTGAGGCCTTTCTTATGTATTAGGCTATTTAAAAATTAAATCACATATAGAAAAAAATATAAATAAGTACTGGTATTAGATCAATAATATTAAAATAGTAAAAAAAAATAGGTAGATATAAATATAGCAAACCATAAATGTATAATCATGTATAAAGTAATAAAAAATTTGATAAATAAAGACTGTCCGTGCAATTGTAAAAAATAAATATTTATTCTTCTCTTTATGTAGGATTATAAAAACAGTGTTTAATAATAAAGCATTTCATTTTTTAATGTGATAAAGCAAAAGGAGACCTCACTTCTTTTGCCATCTATAGTAAACTTGAGTAATCAATGGATATTAAATAGCAGTATATTAAAATTGTGGCTAATGTATTTGCATAGCCACTGCTTTTGACTTTTATTGTTATTAGTGAAGCTTGGGATTCAAAGCTGGAAATAATGTAGTTATGTATATAGCAACCAACTTTAACTTCATTTAGATGTTCATTAAAGGTGAATGTATGGAATTTAAAACAATATAAGATTTTGAAATCAAACCAAGAATGGGGTGTGTGCAGAACCAGTTTTACTATCAGGCCATCACCTAGAGAAACCAAGACATTATTCTCATCCGTAAAATAAGTAAAGATAGATTTCTCAATCATTTTTGATTTTTTTAATCCTAAGAAAATATTGTTTAATATTAAAATAAAATAATAGTTTTCTACTTCACCTTTGAGTAGTAATTAATTTAAACTGCGCTTTACGCAAAAAAAGTGAAGCTTGTCTAAAATATTATTAAAGAGTTATATAGCTAAGTGCTTTCAGAGAACTTAAGTCTCCATATTCACAGCCTACTTTAATCGAAGTTTAGTGGTGATTTATGCAAAATTTATGCAAATTTTCATAACGACCATTTTCTGGAGATTGCAAAGCACAATTCTTTTCGGTTTATTGCACAGTTGTCATTTGCAATAAAGCATGCCTCCTTAATCTTTCATTTCATGTCATTATGTTCGGTGCATAGTGCTCTTGCCGTAGTGGGTTTGAACATATGGCCTGTTGTTTTTTGGTGCTCGAAGAGTGCATAGTGCCCTTGCCATAGTGGGTTCGAACACATGACCTGTTAATGACATGAAATGAAAGATTAAGGAGGCATGCTTTATTGCAAATGACAACTATGCAATAAACCGAAAAGAACCATGCTTTGCAATCTCCAGAAAATGGTCGTTATGAAAATTTGCATAAATTTTGCATAAATCACCACTAAACTTCAATTAAAGTAGGCTATGAATATGGAGACTTAAGTTCTCTGAAAGCGCTTAGCCATATAACCCTTTAATAATATTTTAGACAAGCTTCACTTTATTTGCATAAAGCGCAGTTTAAATTGTTTAATATTAAATAAATATTATTTGATATTATAAATAAATATGTTTAATAATTTAATTTGCTTATTTTTAGGAATAAGACTATAAAAGTTCCAAATTTTCTATACAGTAATGTCACTAAGAAAGTGCAAGCCTTCATAGTTAATGGATGCAGGAAGATTTGTTACATAAAATCTTTATCTAGTGCCTACTTATCCAATATCCCTAGACTAGTTTCTAGCTTGTGGCTTTCATCCATGAAGAGTCTTGGATTTGAGAGCCCTGCACCTAGATCTTAGGATCCAATGCAACTCTCTAGCAGCCATCTTTTACCTATTTGGTTAACTATAAAGCTAGATAGGGATTTTATGCACAAACTTTAGCTGATTCCGTTAATTATGAAGGCTTGCACTTGGTGACACTACTGTGTGGATAGTTTGGCACTCCTACTAACAGCACGTGTACGTATATGAAATTGTGATCATGTGAATAAGATTATAAAAAAAAACAAGTAAAATATCAAGCTCTTATAAAATTAACTGTTTGTAGTACTTAAAAAAGCTTAATAAAATATTATATTTGTAAATAGTTTTCTACTTAATATGTAATAATATTATTCGGTGCTTTCTTATTTTCTGTCCTGCCACTGCTAGAGACATCATTTCTGCAAAAATTGCAGAAAATATTCAGAGTAGGGGGCCAAAAAGCAGACGACGCAACTTCTGGCCACTAGATGGCGCTGTTCACCATGCGTATGCACAGCAACAGCATGCCATGTGGCCAAAAGCAGACGACGCAAAGTTCCAGCCGCTAGATGGCGCTGTTCACCATGTGTACGCACAGGAACATTATGCCAAGTAGCAGCCAGCACTACTGCCCGCTAGGTGGCGCTGTTAGCCATAGGTAAACCGATCCAGTTCACATCGTCTGCTAAACAGCGACTACCCAGCATTCTAGCCCACTAGGTGGCGCTGTTTCTCCACGCCATGCGCGGAAAAAACGGCACCGTTTAGAAGCGATATTTACATTCGCTTGCTAGTTCCGGTTTGCCTCCACGTTATTTTCATAAAAAAACTACATTTATATATATATGTATAATGTAAAGATTGCTTAAATTTTCTTTGTCAAGGGAAGACAAATATTTTTATGCCCATTCTGGAGGAGAGTTAGTTCTTCATTTAGAAAAAAACTGAAATTATTAAAATAAAGTTACTTGACTCAGCGTCAGGTTTATATAACCATATATAAATACATTGACTTGGGTTAAAAATCATGGGATATTTTGAAGTAATGCTTTTAGCTTAAATAATAAAAAGAGAGTTAACAATAGTTGCTAGATATATAATTGTATTGCTTCCAGTTTTGAAGCTCAAGTTTCTATTAAAATAAAGTTAGAAATTACTTAAGATATTGAGATTTAAATGTATTACTGCTTAATAATAAACGTATGCTTAAACTTATTATAGGTAGTTAGTTTAAAATTTTTACTTCACCATAATAATAAATTGTGTAAAAGTATATATCATAGAAATGAGAATGCTTATACATGTATATACTATTTATTGAATGTTGCATATAAAATTCAGTGTAGGAATAATATAGGGGGATTTAAAGATAGACTTTCAAGCACTTTTCAACTATCCACACTATCTCATACCATTGATATCCATGATCACACACATGCAGAAAAGATAATCACCAATATACGTATTTCCTGCTGAACCAGCACTCGGTCCAGATTATCATCTTCCACATATGGTTCAGCATGAAATACATATATTGCTGATTATTTATCATTTCTGCATGTGTGTAGTCATGTGTATCAGTGGTATGAGATAGTGTGGATAGTTAAAGGGTACTTGAAAGGCTATGTTCAAATCCCCTATGTATTTACAATTAAGCTCCAGGTATATGAAGAATGCCTGTATTTCAAATAATTCTTTAAAAGATGGATTTCAGTTCTATTTAATGTAGTAATATGAAAAGTATTTAATATTTTTTCTCTCTTTTGAACAGATTGATTAATAATATAAGACATACTTTTTTTTTTTCTAATTATATCACTTAAAAAAAATATTATTTATAGAATAGACTTCTTTTGTGGATCTTCATATATCAATGAATCATTATGGGCACTCAAAATATTTTATTACGCTTTATTTACTATAGAATAAAATTAAAGAGCAAAAAAGTTGTTACATGGTTCATCTTCTTTGAAAATTCTTCCTTGAAGATTGTATCGTTGCAACTCATGGGCTTGTTTTTGATTTTAATAGAGTTTTTGTTATATTGAAAAAACAAAATGATAAAAAAAAAAAAAAAAGGAAAATCAAGACTGTAGTAATCAAATTGTGTATTTTATTTTTTTATGTATGTCAAATGCGTTGACCGGAAAGCGCACCTGGGCCAGCTACTTCGAAGGCAGCTATGTTAACCACTAGGCCACCAACTCTTGACAAATTGTGTAGTTTTTGCTAATTTGCAGGCTAATTTTATTTTGTTGTAAAATCGTATATGTATATACTAAAAAATAGACCTAATTCATATCACTAGCTGAAAATTCAAATATAAAATGCCTAATCACTCCCCCCCCCCCCAATGTTATTTTTATTTTTAGTCACTAGGTAATGATGCTGAGAAATCTAACATTTGAGGGAGTGATTTGACATTATGTATATATGCACTGTGTGTAAAATTATTAAAGATTTAAACAATACGTTGCCAAAATTTTCTAAAAAGAATGTAGATAGACCAATGTCCCTTTACTATTATTGCATTAGTAATTATTTGCAAATGATGATAGATATCCTAACACCAGAATGAAAAAATAGTTATTAATGAATTTGCAATAATGTTATTGTGTAATGTAAACAGTCTACTCAATATCATAGGAATTGAATTTTCATATTCATCATCAAACTTTTAATTAAAAGTTATAATATTGGTATTGATGATAGATGAAACGTGATAAATATAACCTTTAATTATGAGTGGGTAGTAGTATTAATGACATCTGAGCCATTCTGAATATGATCTTTTAATAAAAAATTGTAATATTAGTATTAATATTTTAGATGTTGTTGAATATTTCTTTTATTAATAGTTATAATATTTTTATAAAAATATAAAGACACGATTTGTGACTTAAGCGTTAATAACAAATTGAAGTATGGAAAATGATAGTTACGTCATGATTCATAGATCTTAAGCTACAGATATTCATCAAGCCACATAGAGCATTTTGTTATTAATAAAACAAATATGAATATTTAATTGTCTCAACATTCAGTATATTATATAGGATACATATATCAGCATCACCATTTTTAATTATAGTCTTGCTATTAAACTAATGTTAGAACCAATGGGTTTATTTTTCTTGGATTGTTTCGACTGATACATTTTGCAACCATCACAATATAAGTCTGGTCAATCAGAGATTTTTTATTATTAAAGTTGCTGACCTTATACTTAGAATTGGTGATACATCTAATAATAAATTGAAATTTTCAAGTTGTTTCTCTCTTTACAATTTTTATGACTGTATATGCAATATAACATCTAAAACTGCTTGTCCAAATCTTTTATAGTAATCTTGTATAATATTTGGAATGATAATTAAGATAAGACATATTTATTTCAATAGTTTAAAGTATTTCTTCAAATAATTTTTAGTCATGTTGTATTGATTATCTGAACATATCTAAGTAGTTCTTTGTTATATTTAATTATAATGAGCTACAACTTAACTATTATAAAACAATATGAGTTTTTCAGTAAACCAAGATGGCAGACCATATTTTTGATAAATATACAGTTTCAGAGGCCCTCAAAAATGTTTATCAATTTATTAATTTTGTTTTAATTTAATCTTTGGCAGATTATAGATCCTCAAAACTGTATATTTATCAAAAATACTGGCTGCCATATTGGTTTACAAGAAAATTCACTATTATCTCCATTTTTTTTTTATGTAGAAGTAAATAAATTTTATAATGTATAAAATAGTTTATGATAAGTTTTATACTATTTTTTGACTTCTCACAAGTACTATATGTTGAGTTTAAAAATGAAATGCTAATAACATTATGAAAATCATTGATCATATTCATTTGTAAGAATTGGTTTGGTGGTAGAGTGAAAAATTCCTGTGTCAAGACCTGCCAATTGGAGAGTTCAAACTTCTTTGAATTTTTGAGCAATAAATCATTTGATTATTACCTTTTTACTCATCATGTTTGATATTCATCTTAAAGAAAAACACTAAGCAGCAAACTAAAGTACTGGGAGGTTTTTAATCAGACTGCAGACTTCTCCACTGTGTCCCCAACATTCCTCAAAGTTACCAATGCTCAATTAATTTGCAAATTCAAAAGGTGGTTCCTTGAGGCAAAATTCCTTGATTTCCTCCTCAAAATTAATCTTCACTCCCTTCCTAAAAATCAATTTTTGGTCAACTGTAGGGGTTTCACTAAGATCTCCTGTATGCCAGCTCTGTAAAACTGACAATGAAACCCTCCAGCACTTCCTACTTAAATGTTCTTTTCTGCTTGGTGTGAGAAATGTCATCAACTCCTGCCTTTCCTTCACAGGAATACCATCTTTAACCTCCAAGAATCCATAGAAACAGGGGTCTTCGCAGCTATTAGACTATCAGTTTTCCTCATCTATGCTCTCTGGTTGCTCCGATGTGACATTATCTTTGATGAGAGAGTACCTTCAGTGAACCAATGCTCTTGGACCTAATTCACTGTTTCAACACCAGAGATACCAAACTAGCCCCATCTCCACTCCTCACAGACACCTGGGCAATCCTCCAACTCCCATCCTCTCTGCCTCTGTTATAGGACTCAATTACAAAGACATGCATTTCTGACCAGCCTGGACTATACACCATTTCTCCTTTCCACTTCCCATTTCCTTTTCACATATATCCTTCCCCTCTTACCATGTTGCTACTGAAATTTCAATTTATTGTATAATCATTACCTTGTAAATCTTTTTCTGTATCTATATATCTTGATGAATAAACATTACTGAGAAAAAAGAAAAACACATATAACGTGCTTTTATATATGTGGGTATGTGCGTTTACGCATTTACTTTAATACTCAAGTCATCTTATATTTATTCCAAGTCTGTGCAAAATTTTCTATTTTATTTGAAGGGAGTGAATTAAATATGTAAAAAGGCGTAACCTTGAAAGAAAAACCCGACATTTACCATGACATTTTACAGAACACTGTTTTAAGTTAAAAACTATTATTTAATGATAAATAAATATCCCAAGGAACATGTCATATATTTTAATTTAACATAAGAGATAGTTATAAGGAAAACGAGTTTTTTTTTCAAGTTACTTTAGAGACATTTTATTAAATATTTTGCGCACGCACACACACAAATGCATATATAACTGAAATAATATTTATAATTGCTGCTATTTTTTTTCTGATGAATTCATTACATATGTCATTTTTTCTTTTCCCACAATTTTTTTTTAGCTTTCTGTTTTTTATTAAGATTAATTTTAGCCAAATGTTGAAGTCATTTTTTTTTACTTTGTGAGGGGTCGTTCGTTGTTTTGAGAGGAAAGACAAAGTAAAGAGAAATTTAATGTTCAGTAAAATAAAAATAAAAAATTCTTTTTTTTAAAAAAAAAACTTACTATTTGCTTGACAGTTGTTAAATTAAGTAGAATGGTTTTGGTTTTTTAAATTATTTTATTAGTTTAAAAAAATCAAAGCACTTCATATTATACAGTTGTTTTCTACCCTTTTTATCCTGTTTATTTTGCGCATTTCGAGATATAGTATTTTAGCATCTTTTTTTAATATTTATTTACGTAATGATCTACTACAAACAAGAAAAGGATAATTTTATTAATAAAGAGCACACATCTCGGTTTTGTTTTTATACAAAATAAGCAATAGGATATGAAATTTATTAATGATAGTTTTTTTGTTTACAAAATACCAGAAACATAATGGTATCTCACAGTGAATATTACAAGAATTCATATACCCATATCAGATTTAACTTGGTACGAATCAGTCAGTCAAGTTTGTGACACTTGATGACTCGACATCTCTGTCAATTCTGATAAAATTTCTAAGAGGGCCTTTAAAATTCCATAATTCCAGACCGGGGCAAGAATTAAGGTAACACTTTTTATATTAGTTTTCAATTACTTCATAAAAATGAAATTTTGAAAAGTTATAGGCATTATTTAATAATTTTCATTAACGTAAGCAGGTGTTCTTTTTTGTTGCATTGACCATCAAAAAAAAAAATAGAAACCAATTTTAATCAATAAATTTTTTAAATATCTTTTTTTGCTAACTTTTTACGTAAAATTTTATCAAAAAGCTAGTTCCCCATGTGTCATAGCATCAGCCGGGAAGCGAACCCGCTAACCCGGGACAACTGCTTGTAAAGCAGCTGTCACTGACCTCTCGACCACCAATGCTTGACAGAAATATAAAATTTAACCACCATTTTTGTTATAACATACAATGTAGTGTAAAAATCAATTGTTTATATAATAAGTAGTAAATTCGTATCTAACAGATGCTAAAGTAACTAATTGTTTTGTATAGTTTACTAGGGTGGTAGATTCTGAGCCCAAGGTCTAAAGAACAAGACCCCCCTCCTTCACTACCTCCATTGCTTAAACTTCTTGAGCAATAAATCATTTAAGCATTTATTATTATTAAAAGTAATATTTGTTTAAAGTTAAGCTTTGAGACGTTTTTTACAAAAATATTATAAGTTTGAATAATATTGGCAAAAGTAGGGAAATAGGTTTTTGCGTTCAATTTCACAATAATAAACGTAGTTTTAAACTTGTGTTACATATCATATTTGAATGAGGTGAATCATGTGATTTGCATCATATGACTTCCTCTGCTTATTTTCAGTACATGCAATAAAAGCAGCAATTTATTCTGTTTACACCTGTACCTGATCGTTAAATACAAATTGCAATTAAATTTGTTTTTTTTTTTATGTTTCTTTAAAAAAAAGTTTGAGGTTATATACATATATACTTTAAAACATTTTCAGTTATTATTTTTTAATTATATATATATCAAATTAAGTAGACATGCAAAATAGAAACATGAAAAGTTGTACTAGTTTAGAAACACTCATTGAACTGTAATAATAGGATGGACTATTTCCATCATGTATTATTACATGTATATTGTAAACTTTATTTAAACTTTTCTAAATACAAATAACTGCTAGCAAAACACACAAAGACAACGTAGATTAGTAGATTCCACAACATTTTGAGTGTAATTATTCTTGGTATTATTCTCTGCTCTTCTTCAGGTATTGCTGGCCTGACCAGTGATCATAAGAATCGAACTTGCACCTTTAGATTCTCTAATATCAAATTTAAGGCAATTAACAAAGCCATTTGTCTGAAGATTTGTAATGATGGTATATTATAAGATGTGTGTAAATAAACTATTTTATATAGCGCGATGTTTATAAACTGTATTATTAATAATTAGCATTTATAGTTAAAAATCTACAAAGCACATGTGCAATAGCTTAGTGCTGATTATTAAGATTATCAGATGTGATATGTTGGACTATTTCCATCATTTATGAGTGAATGTTGAATGTATAGAAAATTTTAAACTTTATTTAAACTTTCCAAATGCAAACAACTTGTTAGTAATAACAAGTTGTTTGTGTTTGGAAAGTTTAAATAAAGTTTACTAACAAGTTGCTTATATTTGGAAAGTTTAAATAAAGTTTAAAATTTTCTATACATCCAACATTCACTCATAAATGATGGAAATAGTTCAACATATCACATTTTATAATCAACAAAGCTATTCTGTCAAATGCAATCATCAATAGAAATTTCATATACTTATCTGTTAGGGTCATTCAAACCATCCTGATTCCTGTATTTAAAATTTTCTAAACATTCAACATTTAATGATGCCAAATCAATAAATAAAAGAGACACTTGTTTTGCCATTTCTAAAAAAATGGATGGTATAGGGGGCAATTTGCATACATTTGCATATAACTAATAATCTGAAAAGACTATGAATATGGAGCAACAAGGGCTCTGAAAGTGCTAAGTCTGCAAATTGGAATATAAAAAAGCCTACAAATTATTATTAAAAAAGTTTCAGTGCAACACATCATTGTATTATTAATTAATGATAGATTATGAAAATAGTCCAATATATTATCAAATTTAAAATACTATCATCACAAACCTTCAGGAAACATACATTAAGCTGTTTTTTTTTTAATTAAAAATAGTGAATAGTAAATATTATTTTAAAATATCAACTAGTTAAAATAATAAAATGTGATAGTCATGAAAATGTGAAGAGCTTTCTAATTACTTTCTCTAAGTTAAAAAAAGATATTAAAATATTAGTTATCAGATTTATAATTTTTACACTGTTATCTATTTAATGCTTTATTGGCTTTTACATATGCACAAAATGTTAAATAAAAGAAATTAAAAAATACAGAGTTCCATGGAATAGCAATTAATAAAAATACCTTTTATTAAATGTATTTTATATTAATTTATTATTAACAAAAATGATAACAAAAAATTGTCTGATATGAAGTTTGCGAGTGAACTTTCAGGTACTCTCACAGTTGTAAAATTATTTATAATCATATTAAGAATATTGCATTAAATATATGTTTATAAGATATTAAAATATTTTTTTCTATATAACAGATTCTAAAGGTAAGCTGATTAAGATTATAAAACATTTTATATTATTCAAGTCTTTAGCAGAAATGCCTAAAGAAATCTTGTAGAGCAAGATTAAAAGATTCATACAAATGAATATATTTTCAGCTGGAATGTAAACAGAACATTTGCAGAGCAGAAAGATGATAGAATATAATGATGATACAGGATTGTTATGCATTGCAGTATTAATACTGGGCTATTTTTTTTATAACTAATGATAATTAGTTACAGTTTACATTGCTGATATTTTGCAACTACTATGCAGAAAACATTCAGCATAGAAATCAGAGAATTTGAAAATATACAATCATATATAATGATTAGAAGGCATACAGCACTCAGGGTTCCCTGTCAATCACCCATCCAAGTACTAACTGAGCCTAACATTGCTTAACTGCAGTTGTTTGTTATAGTAATTGATAAAACAAAAAAAGTTCCCAGACTAGTTAGATAAAAAGCTGTGATGTTTTAGGCATATTCTTGATAATACTTTTGAAGAAAAGAATAATGCATTTCTGTCTGTGGTAATATATTTTAATAAAAAAACCTTATTTTTTCTGACAACTGAATTACTAATAACCATAATTATGTCACTTTTGTTAATTACTTCTAGAATTCATCTAATGCACCAAAATATTGTTTTTATTGGAAATTTTATTTACTTGTTTAGTGAATCTTCTGTAATTCTGAAACTTCTGTGCTCTTTTTTTAAATCCTTAATTAATTACTATTCTTCAATAGTTTATAGATTTTTCAACATTAAGATCGTAATATTAACGCTCTGTAAATCACAAGATTTCGCGTACGTTAATTTGTAAAGGAAATAGTTGACTTAAAAAGTGGAGAAAACAACAACTTCATGCTTCCAAATCAAGATGCTTCAGATTCCCCTATATAAGTGGACATTTAGGTTAAAGATAAGATGGCCACTCTTATCTTTATAAAGGTCGCTATCTTGTGTTGTGGTTTGGAAGGTCCTCTATCGGTAAAATATGCTTGATTATTACGAATTTTAAAGCGCATTAAACACAGGTTAAAGCCTGTATAAAGTATTTACATATGCTTTCTGTGTGCTCAATAAATTAATTACTACTCTTCAATTATATATAATGGTAAAACACCTTTTTCAGTTAAGAAGTAGAAATTAATCCTGGAACACTAATATGTGATAATGATTTAAGGAAATGATAATTTAACATTGGTTGTTGAAGAAATAGTTTTTTATGTTTGATAAAGTAAATATTTTTAGTAGAAATACTGTGTAATTCTTGTGAATATTAGTATTCATTTATTTATATCACTGTCAAATTATAATGTTTTTATGATTGCAATTTCTACCAACAGCCAATGTAATCAACAATTCTAGTAATAATTGCTCTATTCTCTATTGCAGGGATGGATAAGTTCATAATAAGAATTACATATAATACCTTTTATATATTTTTGATGTTCAAGAACCATGGTAGTCATTTTTGAAACTAATTTTAGTGAGATGTCCAATCAAATGTTGAAACACTTTTTACTAATCAAACACATTAATAAAATCCAAGTTAACAATCCCTTTAACTGGTATCATTTAAAATTTCGAAGTTTTTAAACATATTTTTAAAGCATTTGTGAAATAAAATATTATAATGCAGATACATATTATATTTACTCTAGATTAAAACAGGCAAAACTCTATATCTATTGCCAATCAGGGCAAGCCAGAGTAATCAATGGATGCCAGAAGACTTGTGCATAAAATCCCCATCTAGTGCTTACTCATCCATTATTCCCAGACTAGTTTCTGGCTTGTGGCCTTCATCAGTGAGAAATGATCATGTGATACAAAAGGTTAAAAAAATGTCAATGAAAACCAATGCACCAAACTGTACTTTACCCTCTAATACCCTGTTATATTCAATATTTTTTAAAATTAAAATGTAATTAGTAACGTTGCTTTCTTTATTAGAGTTGTTATATAATTAACATTATTCAATCTTAGTGAACTTCAGTATAGTTAATCACCACAGTTCAATATTTACTAAAAATCTTAATTATCAACAATTAAAAAATATTGCCAACTTCCTCATCTTTTTTCCTTGTCTCTCTGTGACATTGGTGCTGTTGCAAATTCACAGAATAAAACACTTGTTTACTTACTATTTAATAGTTTTTGGTATAATACTTTTAACAGACCCCAGAACCTGTATTTAGTACTATTAATAAATATACAAACATTCATTCTGCCTTATCAGGCAACTGAGAAGAAAGATCATGGTGTTTCTTAATCTTAAACTCATAGATAAAAAGCCAATAAACTCACTATGCTGGCTAATGCATGTTGGTGATCAGGCCATCCATGTTCGTATACTATATGAATAATCACATAGTAATAACAGCTGTAATGACAAGAACATATGGAGTGGACATTAGGAATTTACCCTGCTCAGTTTTTTTAAGGCCTCCAAGGGAAAGGGTCTCCTTTCAGTTAATAGCAAACTCCTTTTCTGAAAAATTTAAAAAGACTGAAGTGTAGTTGGGCTGGACATATTGCTAGAAGAGATGATAATGGATGGACAATTGAAATTTTAAACTGGATTCCAAGAGATGGCAAAAGACCCAAAAAGAGACCACATGTAAGATAGATGAATGAAATAAGAAAGTGTGCAGGAGTAATGTGGAGAAGAGAAGCTAAAAATCAGAGAAGATGGATTCAACTTGGAGATACCTTCATCCTGCAGTGGATTGATAATGGTTGATGATGATGATGATTAATAAATATGTAAATTGATTTTTAAATGATTTCATACTTTCTAGATCTGCTTTCTAGAGTTAGGAATTATTCGATAATGCAGATTGATTCCTATCTATGAAGAATATATTAACAGTACTTCACAAATACATTAATGATTTTAAAACTTATATGGCAAGAATCCTGATAAAAAAAGATGTTATACTTTCACCAAGTGGTTTATGTCAAAGTTGTGAGGGTAGTAAGTTGACACATTAATTAAACTGTAGTAATTCTCTATCTAACATATACTGAACAATGATAAAGATATATGTAAG